>CANNZV010000490.1:0-274876 GCA_947561585.1 Caprella mutica | reverse complement strand
GATTTGTGTGTATGAATGCCATGTTATTGTGTGTATGAATGTCATGTTATTGTGATTTGTGTGTATGAATGCCATGTTATTGTGTGTATGAATGCCATGTTATTGTGATTTGTGTGTATTAATGCCATGTTATTGTGATTTGTGTGTATTAATGCCATGTTATTGTGATTTGTGTGTATGAATGCCATGTTATTGTGATTTGTGTGTATGAATGCCATGTTATTGTGAATTGTGTGTATGAATGCCATGTTATTGTGATTTGTGTGTATGAATGCCATGTTATTGTGATTTGTGTGTATGAATGCCATGTTATTGTGATTTGTGTGTATTAATGCCATGTTATTGTGATTTGTGTGTATGAATGCCATGTTATTGTGATTTGTGTGTATGAATGCCATGTTATTGTGTGTATGAATGCCATGTTATTGTGTGTATGAATGCCATGTTATTGTGTGTATGAATGCCATGTTATTGTGTGTATGAATGCCATGTTATTGTGTGTATGAATGCCATGTTATTGTGTGTATGAATGCCATGTTATTGTGATTTGTGTGTATGAATGCCATGTTATTGTGTGTATGAATGCCATGTTATTGTGATTTGTGTGTATGAATGCCATGTTATTGTGTGTATGAATGCCATGTTATTGTGTGTATGAATGCCATGTTATTGTGATTTGTGTGTATGAATGCCATGTTATTGTGTGTATGAATGCCATGTTATTGTGTGTATGAATGCCATGTTATTGTGATTTGTGTGTATGAATGCCATGTTATTGTGATTTGTGTGTATGAATGCCATGTTATTGTGATTTGTGTGTATGAATGCCATGTTATTGTGATTTGTGTGTATGAATGCCATGTTATTGTGATTTGTGTGTATGAATGCCATGTTATTGTGATTTGTGTGTATGAATGCTATGTTATTGTGTGTATGAATGCCATGTTATTGTGTGTATGAATGCCATGTTATTGTGATTTGTGTGTATGAATGCCATGTTATTGTGATTTGTGTGTATGAATGCCATGTTATTGTGATTTGTGTGTATTAATGCCATGTTATTGTGATTTGTGTGTATGAATGCCATGTTATTGTGATTTGTGTGTATGAATGCCATGTTATTGTGATTTGTGTGTATGAATGCCATGTTATTGTGATTTGTGTGTATGAATGCCATGTTATTGTGATTTGTGTGTATGAATGCCATGTTATTGTGATTTGTGTGTATGAATGCCATGTTATTGTGTGTATGAATGCCATGTTATTGTGATTTGTGTGTATGAATGCCATGTTATTGTGTGTATGAATGCCATGTTATTGTGATTTGTGTGTATGAATGCATGTTTTTGTGTGTATGAATGCCATGTTATTGTGATTTGTGTGTATGAATGCCATGTTTTTGTGTGTATGAATGCCATGTTATTGTGATTAGTTTGTTTTTGATTTGTAATTTTTGTCATTTTATCATCTTAATCCACTATTTTCATTACTCTAAATGGGTATAGCTTTTCTTTTTATATTTTTGATTGTATTTCTGCATGTCCTTTAAAATGTTATTGTACAAACCCAACACGTTCATAGTAGCTAATAAATACCCCATTTGTGGTAGGAATGTGTTCTCATTTGCTCATCATCTCTTTCCAATAAAACACAGCCATAATGTTTCATTGTAAATCATTTTAGCTGTTTATAGATAAAGAAATAATATAGATACCTATAATCCATTTGCCATTCTTCAATATTGAATTCAGTAACTAATTAGCTACTGATAAATGACACAGTTATTAGAATAGTATAACCTGCAATGCAACCCACTGTTAGAGTCCTTCATTAAAATATCACTGGCAAAATTTTGATTTCTTTTATTCTCTAAGCTTTATTTCCTAGTAACTATATAGCGTAATAAACTATTTTAAAATGGAAGTTTATTTGAGAAAATAACCTGGAATATGGCTATGAGTGTTATCACAGAGGTTGTCCTCTCCAGGCTCTGGGATAAAAGTTTATTTTTTAATTTTATAGAACTAAAGTCTAGAATCTAATCTGCGAACCACATAAAATTTGGTTCAGTATATGTATTCTTATATGCTTTTTAAGTTTTTAATACTCTGTGTGCAACAATTGTACAAAAACTAATATGATGTTGATTAAAATGATTGTACACTTTGTTTTGATCTCCAGTTTGAATTTTATAAACTAACTACTTTTGCATGTTTGGCATTCATTTATGATTTTATTTTGTTTCAGAAATAAATAAATGTTTCTGTAATAAGTTTCTCCAATTTAATACTTCCACAGGTACATTAAATTCTGGTTGATAACTTCCTAGTTGACATTCAAAACAAACTGTGTAGCTACATTCTTTTTCTTTGGACTGAAAATTAGCTAGTCTACAAACTCTACAAAATGGCTATTGTAGAGTTTTGATTATAAAAATCTTTAAAAGCATATAAGATAGAAAATATGCTATCAAATTTGATGAGGTTCACAGCAAAATGATGAGAAATATTTGCTTCAATGATTTAGATTTATAAAGCATCTATCTAAGTAAAGCAAAGTACTGGGTTATTTATCTCATTGGGTTCTCTCAGGTCTTCCTGCTCCTGGATGGACCAGTGGTATGCCTGTAGGGGGAGTGGTCAGTCACGCCCCTCACCACCAACAGACCCATGTCAGGATGGCAAAGAATATGGGTGAGTGCTCTTTCTTTCTTTAATTACAGTATAGTAGTTTCCTTTTAGTGTTTTATTTGCTTATTTGTAGTTGCAGTGTATTCCATTAAATAAATTATGTATCCTTTTCACTCCCTAATTATTTATTGTCAATTGTAAGCTAAAGTTAGGATATAGCTGTAGGGTAATAATAGAACAAAAAGTCTTTGGCTCTGTTTTAGCCAATATAATATTAATTTGTTGTCAATTTGTACAAAATAAACTATTTTCATTAAAACAGCAATGGAATTGTAAACCATTTCTGTTGCAATTCAATAACCATTAGCTACTCTTTTTAACCATATTTACCTCGCTAGTAGATTGAATTGCTGATAAAGTCAAAAAAGTAACTGTACCTTACTCGGCAACAGTTTGTTAGTGAACCATCTTATAAAAATGTAAATAGCTATGTTGAATAATGCACTTTGTCTTCAAAATGAAAACATATTAGTTAGCTGTGTTATTAGCTCAGAGAAAATTGAGCTATAGTCACATGCAGTTTGCTGTTGGCAGGAATTTTTAAATTGATTCGAAATTGCCTTAATTTTTTTATGATTTTACATACGGTTTTTGAATAGTTCTGGTAGAAAATATGATTTAATTCGATTTGTAAAATAAACTTTTGTACCTATTTTGGATTTGGCTTTGTAATAGTAGAGGGTAGTTGCAACTACCATTGTTTTATTTATAGCTAGTTAGTCAATTAATCTTTGTTGAATAGTCCATTGTTTCTATTGTTTCCAGATGTTTTATCATCTGTTAATTCACTTACTGGTCTTAATCTCTCAACTCTCATAGTTTCTTCCCATCATTTTAGTCATTGGTTAGGTAGCTACCTTTAAAATCCATGCCATCAATAACTAATAAGTAGCTGTGTAGCTACTTTGCCTCATCTTTGTCATCAAAATTAACATTCAATATTTTGATGTTTATTGTTCAACAAACCATTTTTCATATTTTGATTGAGTGACTAAATGTGGTTGCTAGGATTAGCTAATGTTTATTCCAAGCAAATGAGAAGAACTGTTAATAGTTTCAATGATGTGCATTAAATTGATCTACATTCTTGTGCTCTATCCCCTCTGATAAATCTGTGCACACTGGTCTAGACTGTAAACAGTTTGTAGAATAATAACTAGCTATAGGTTGTGTTTTTATCTCGGTAGACTTAGTTGAAACTTTTCAATGCTAAGTATCACTTCAGTTAATTTGTTATCTTCCATGCCCCTGTGTTGGTGAAGTGATTTTTCTACCTGATGTTGTCCATTGTCTACTAAGGTTAGCTACCTACTGTCAGCCCCTTTAGAGGAGCCTCTTTTCATAGGAAAACTGCTTTGATGATGGAAAAAAGCCTATTATCAAAATAAATAGGCATTGTAATATAAAATCTTCCTGTTATTCTATAGTAAAGGGAAATATTGATTATCTTGTTAGTTAATCAGTTAGCCTCATAATATGATCGGCCTTCATTTCTAGTTGGATTAGCATTTCTTACGTAGCTATTTTTTAAAATGCTTTTTTTAGCCATTATCTAAATGTTTTTCTGTTTTGTTATTGTATTTGGTAGTAATGTCATCTGTGAATATTTAATTAGTGACCATTCCATCCTCTTTGGTAAATATTATCCTATTTGATTCAGTTCGGGGTTCACCAAGATGGACGACAGCTTCACCTGCAGTTAATTCAGGTCTGTTTTGAATGATTATGAACAACTTGTAATGACCCACCATTGGTATCTGTTTCAAGATATCAGTTTGATACTTTTCTGAAAATCATTAATTTTGCTTTGCTAATAAAGACCAATGAGTGAATCGGTTTCAAGTTGTTCATGATGAAGCGCCAGCACAACATAACCTGCGCTGTCTGTCACCACAATAACACTGAATCTAAGCGTGTATGGCTGCATAATCTAAATAAGTGCTTCTAATAACCAGTGATCACTCTGTTTATTCATTTATTAGTGACACAATTAGCTACCTAGGTATCTAGCTACTATTAATTTGTAGCTCCTGCCTCAGGTATGGCAAGTATTCTGTTCACTCTACTTAATTAGCCACACTATGCATAAGGTAGATTATTTTGAGGTTCTTTAATCCTTAATGATCATTGAGAACTAATATGTTTTTAATATTAATTATGTATTTGAATAATTTGTAAAATAGATTTAATTAATGTAATGTAAGAACTTTTTAGTGGAAAATTGCATCTATATTCTTGCAGATATGAATGCTATTCATGACTTTTACCAAAAATCTTTTATAGAAACACACTTCATAAAAACAAAGTTTTATATTTAAAGGTTGATAAACTTCAAAAATATTGCAATAACAATCAACTGATGATTTTGTGTAAATTTGTATCTAGAATCTGAATAAGAATGAACTATAGCTCCACTGATAGTTGGTACTGAGTCACATGAGACAGTTTGTTGTGTTCCACTAGATGTGTTATAACCTCCTAAACTGCATGACTGTTTTAGCCATACTGCTACATCATTTTGTTGGAGAGTGATTGTCAGTAATGGTCTTTGAGTTTATCAGCTGAAAAATAGTCTCCTTACTGGATGTCTCTTTTTGGCTCCTAGATCATTAATGCTCTTCACTCTACAATTAGCATGTGCTGCAGCTTTGTAAACTACCTCCAGTGGATATAATCTGATGATTTTATTAACATACTTTTACATTCTCTACACCTTTATGAATTATATAGCTATGATTTGTTGTAGATAGTTTGAGTGAAGTCCAACTCTGGCTACATGCTCAGCTGTTCTAACTCTTTAACATTCTTGTGGACCAACTAGTTTGCTGAACGGAAATACATTACTGAGATTGATTTCACTATTTTAGGGTAAGCTCCTAGTTATCAAACTGTTCCACTTTATTGATCATCTAAGAATAATAATATGATGTAAATAGTAAAATGTGTCTTAAATTATATTTTGTTATACCTCATATGACTGTTAATGTGGAACTGTTCAATAACTCGGAGTTAACCCTATTCAGTTATCAAAAACCATTTTGATTTTGAGAAATATTAAACATGTTCATTAGTTTTATTCTCCATCTAACATTTCAGATGGTGGTATGATGGTGGGGGGCACACAATATAGAGGAGGCCCAGGGGGTGGAGTAGGGCCTGTTGTCCCCACCAGTGGTGGAGTCACCCAACTGGTGGTGGCAATGTACACATTCCAAGGCAGAAGTGCGGGGGAACTCAGCTTCAACAAAGGGGACAGATTGGAGGTTCTTAGTGAGACGTGAGTAGCTACCTGTCTTAATTTACTTATTGCTAATTTATACACTGTTCTTAATGAATAATAATGTCTTCTCATAAATAAATTACTATAATAAAATTAAGACCATAACTATTATTTAGCCGTGTTATGAATTTTAGAATATGTCTTACATCATTGTTGTAAGTTAAACTTTGGCTTGCTATTGTTTATTGTGAAATGCTCTAAAGATGTGGTTCTTTATTTTTCAGCGACAATGACTGGTGGCTTGCCCGTAACCTGACCAATATGGCAGAGGGCTACATACCAAAGAACCACGTAGCGCTGGCCACTTCCCTAGAGTGTCAAGATTGGTATTTTGGCAGAATAGCAAGGAAAGAAGCTGAGAAGCTGCTTATGGATCCCTGTAATCAACGGGGAACCTTCCTCATTCGCCTTAGTGAACAGGCCAGCCATGGCTACTCTCTCAGTATTAGGGTATGTACCACAGCCATGGCTACTCTCTCAGTATTAGGGTATGTACCACAGCCATGGCTACTCTCTCAGTATTAGGGTATGTACCACAGCCATGGCTACTCTCTCAGTATTAGGGTATGTACCACAGCCATGGCTACTCTCTCAGTATTAGGGTATGTACCACAGCCATGGCTACTCTCTCAGTATTAGGGTATGTACCACAGCCATGGCTACTCTCTCAGTATTAGGGTATGTACCACAGCCATGGCTACTCTCTCAGTATTAGGGTATGTACCACAGCCATGGCTACTCTCTCAGTATTAGGGTATGTACCACAGCCATGGCTACTCTCTCAGTATTAGGGTATGTACCACAGCCATGGCTACTCTCTCAGTATTAGGGTATGTACCACAGCCATGGCTACTCTCTCAGTATTAGGGTATGTACCACAGCCATGGCTACTCTCTCAGTATTAGGGTATGTACCACAGCCATGGCTACTCTCTCAGTATTAGGGTATGTACCACAGCCATGGCTACTCTCTCAGTATTAGGGTATGTACCACAGCCATGGCTACTCTCTCAGTATTAGGGTATGTACCACAGCCATGACTACTCTCTCAGTATTAGGGTATGTACCACAGCCATGGCTACTCTCTCAGTATTAGGGTATGTACCACAGCCATGGCTACTCTCTCAGTATTAGGGTATGTACCACAGCCATGGCTACTCTCTCAGTATTAGGGTATGTACCACAGCCATGGCTACTCTCTCAGTATTAGGGTATGTACCACAGCCATGACTACTCTCTCAGTATTAGGGTATGTACCACAGCCATGGCTACTCTCTCAGTATTAGGGTATGTACCACAGCCATGGCTACTCTCTCAGTATTAGGGTATGTACCACAGCCATGGCTACTCTCTCAGTATTAGGGTATGTACCACAGCCATGGCTACTCTCTCAGTATTAGGGTATGTACCACAGCCATGGCTACTCTCTCAGTATTAGGGTATGTACCACAGCCATGACTACTCTCTCAGTATTAGGGTATGTACCACAGCCATGGCTACTCTCTCAGTATTAGGGTATGTACCACAGCCATGACTACTCTCTCAGTATTAGGGTATGTACCATGTTTGTGGTTATGCTCAACTTTATTGATTTCGCTTTTTCTATTTTTTCTTTCCTCACATTCCCCCAGGGCCTCTATCCTGAAGCTGTCTATGGTGAATGGTAGAGAAGGGCGGGGTGGTAATCAGATTATATAGCTATTGTCTCTTTCTATTTCACCATGTTTACCTTTTTTTTAACGCTACTTGCATTTTTGGAGGATAGCGCTAGGGTTATGATCTTCAACTACGAGGTCTTAGATTTTGTTAGGTAGGTTTCATTCATTATCACATCTTCATTTTCCTCTTCCATTTGTGAGTGCAGCCACCAGTGCTTGTGTCTCTTACATTCCTTGGTAAGTCTTCAACGAGTAGCTTTTCTGTGTCCATGACCATGAACATTGTCACTTTGTTCATGATGCCATTTTCCCTTCTGACTGCTTCTTCCTTGTGTTTAATTTACTTTTGACATCAACGATTTGGCCTTTGATTCAAAAGCCAGCGTTAAACATCCTACTGAATTAAATATTCTCATTTCTGATTCTCTGTGTTTCTCTGCAGGATTGGGACCAACAGAAGGGAGAGCACGTGAAGCACTACAGAATACGACAAACTGACTCTGGTGCCTACTTTATAACTGCCGCACAAACCTTCAGAACACTGAATGACTTGGTGGACTCCTATAGTCGTGAGTATTTCCTAATATCTAACTCTACCAGCAAAACATACGATAAGCATCACCTTTTACATTATACCTTCTTTATTCATTCAGTGATTTACCAAAACCTAATTCCTTGTTCAAGTTAGATTCTCATCTTGTTCAAGTTAGATTCTCATCTTGTTCAAGTTAGATTCTCATCTTGTTCAAGTTAGATTCTCATCTTGTTCAAGTTAGATTCTCATCTTGTTCAAGTTAGATTCTCATCTTGTTCAAGTTAGATTCTCATCTTGTTCAAGTTAGATCTGACCTTTTTGTTGGATGTTACTAAGAAGTTTTCTGTACTGTTTCAGGAAACAATCACGGTCTGGCGTGTCTATTACAACATCCATGTGCAAGACCTAGGCCCCAGCAATGGGATTTGAGTAGGGAAACCAAAGACAAGTGGGAAATTGATAGGAACTCGCTAACGTTCATGAAGAAGCTGGGACAGGGCACTTTCGGAGAGGTTTGGTATGGTGAGTAGCTGCTGGTTCTTTGCTTGTGGCTGTAGCAGCTTACTATTATGCTGGTACAGTTATGACAAGGCGTGAATGGATAAGCAATAGAGTTTTAAATTTAGGGAAATTAAATCTAGAACTGATAGCCTCGTTCTCCAAAAGAGTGAAGTCATGAATTAGGATGGAATATTTGTTGTTAATAAGTTAGAAATAACCCAAAAATATGTTTTGGGTGGCTAATTGAAGGAGAATGAATATTTTTTTTGAAAATTTGAAAAAAGTTTTTAAATTTTTATTCTCTCAACTTTGAAAAAATGAACTGATTGTTCAATTGTTTTGATAGGCACTTCTCCTTTCTCACTTTATAGACTATATCCTCCCATTTGCCTATTTTATTTATTCATCTTCAAACATCTTATTATCTTCCAGGCATGTGGAACCACGAAAAAGAGGTTGCCATCAAAACTCTAAAGGAGGGAAATATGCGCACCTCCGCCTTTTTGGAGGAGGCCACCATAATGAAGGAACTACGCCACCGCAACATCCTAGTCTTGTTTGCGGTGTGCAGTAAGGAGGAGCCGGTGCTCATTGTCACGGAGTACATGCGCAAAGGAGCACTTTTGGAGCTACTGCGCAGTGATGAGGGAAAGACACTCAAACTCAATGACATGATCTATGTCGCCTCACAGGTAATTACTTGCACCTCAATGACATCTATGTTTTGGGGATAACTTTTTACTAACTAAAATATATTAACTTCTTCTTTTGCTAATATTTAAAGGAATCAATATAAAAAAGCGAAATATTGGTAAAAGTACAAAGAATTTATTCACCTAGAACACACCACCTCTCCCCAAAGGGAGTGTTGGAGTTGAATTGGGGAAAAGTCAACCACCCTTAGGGTCAAATTTTAAAAATTACTGACTTTTTTTATGCATAGGTTAGGTCGTTTGTCTCAGTTACAAATAAATCTAGAGTGAGATGAACTGATAGTAGAGCTGGCTCAGTTTCTCCTGAAAACTTATGTATTGTGATGATTGACGCTCTATCACTTTGCTCTTTTCTCTCCGTTAGGTTGCCTCTGGTATGGCGTACCTGGAGAGCAAGCAGCTCATCCACAGGGACTTGGCAGCCAGGAATGTACTGGTGGGAGAGAGTCTGCTCTGCAAAGTGGCTGACTTTGGTCTCGCGAGAATAATAGACGGAGAGGACTACTGCCCCAGTACAAGTCAGTACTTTGATGCTTCATTGTGTCACCTTCGTTTTACACCTCTTTATTTGTATTTATCTAAATTACTTAACCTTGACCTTATTCGCCATTATAAATCATGAATTATATGTAATAGCTATCAACTTGACAATCAATTCTGTACCTGAAAGAAATATATTTGAGCCGAAATATTTAATTGTAATTATATATTTTGTTGTAACTAATTAGCCAGAAAAAATTCCATTTGTAAAATAAATGAGACAGTTAGCATGACTCACTCTCAATAGCATGTGTTCACTTATCTTTGCTACAGGTGCACTACTGGCAACTCTAATAGTCAACATTGCCTTGGCATGACTCAATCAATTAGTCATTAAAGCACAGTGCAATTTATTCTTCAAATTAGCTAGTTCAAGTACATTATTTCGAGATATTGCTGACATTCACAGCAATCACGGGAATTTTAGGGTTTGTGGAAAAGGATAAAGAGTCATTTATTTCCGCTAGATGGCATACGTACGTATGTACCTGGAGTTTACACCACTATATGACTTAAATATATAATTTAATATCGCTTTTAAAATGTAAAAGTTTAATATTATGTTTCTACAATAAATATATTTACTTTTCAGTCAATGTGTGAAATAAGTTGCACTGGACTTTTATTCACATTTCAATTAAATTGTCTTTAATTTGTGTTTTAAACTTTAGGTAGGATTAGCTGTCTTGTTGTTACCCATTTGATGCTTTTAAACAACCAGGTGATATGTAGAGCTTCATAACTACTACCTAGTAGTTACTTAGTGCACGTATAGTTCAACTGTCCTCTCGTCTATGGCGCCTCAGTTACTTTAGATCACCTCGTAGTGGATAGACAAGTATCCCCTAAAGTTGCTGATGTAATTTTCCCTGTGTTCACAGATAGCAAGTTAAAGTTGCTGATGTAGTTTTCCCTGTGTTCACAGATAGCAAGTTAAAGTTGCTGATGTAGTTTTCCCTGTGTTCACAGATAGCAAGTTAAAGTTGCTGATGTAGTTTTCCCTGTGTTCACAGATAGCAAGTTAAAGTTGCTGATGTAGTTTTCCCTGTGTTCACAGATAGCAAGTTCCCCGTGAAGTGGACAGCTCCCGAGGCAATGCTCTTCAACAGGTTCACCATCAAGAGTGATGTCTGGAGTTTCGGTGTACTGCTCATGGAGATCATAACCTATGGAGCTAACACTTACCCTGGTGAGTGGGGTGAAAATGCACTCATTTCTGTATTTGATTAATGTACAAATCGTACAAAATTGTCATCGTGTAGCAACCCAAATGAATGTTCAGATATCAACAAGTATTACGATTATTAGCTAAATTATCTTTCTAGAAATGTGAAATTAGTAACCTGTCATAAAATCATCACTGATTCACTTTTCTTTCTAAAGGAACTTAATGTGTAGTACAGTCATACATTAGATTTTTATCAACTTCCACTAGGTGACAGTATCCGTTAGCTACATAGTTGCAAGTTTCTATCTGTTCTAAGTTCTATCTAAATCCTATTTACTGTACATGTTGCTAATGCCTATTAACTTGTCATTGAGTGTACCCCTAACACCGTCAGTTCTAACCTCTCCATTTGCTGAAGTGTACAGTTGCTAATGCTTTACTTCCCCATCAGGTATGAACAACAGGGAGGTGATAGAGCGGGTGCAGAATGGTTACCGGATGCCCAAACCGCCCCGGTGCCCAGATGAGCTGTACAAGATGATGCTCAACTGCTGGGACAAAGACCCAGACATCAGACCCACCTTTGACTACCTACACCACTATTTCGATGACTATCAGGTGTCTTCTGAGATACCTTACAGGGACGTGCCCCACGACTAATAGTCAGGGGGCGTCCCTTATCTTGTACCCATACCCCCCTCTCCCCCAAGAATCTCCTCCACCCTTCCCGCTTTCTGTTGATATTCTTTCTGCTTTATTTGCTTCTGTTGGCTTGGTTGATTTTTATTTTGTCCTTTTTATGTTTGGGTTTTTTAACTAGAAAATTATTCAAAATAGTACTTCGTCATTGAAATTTCTTTTAATTTTTCTCAGTACTTGTGACTAATTTATTTTATGTTTTAGACTCATTGTACTGCTGTATATTTTGTGTGGTTCAGATTAGTTAGTTACTAGTTAATGTTGTTAAGGACTAATAAAGTGGTAGTTAGTGTCTGGTGATGTGACTGTGACTAGTTGTAGGTGTGTGTACTATCTCTTAAATATTTAGCTAACTTTATAGTACTATATAGGCACCACCCCTATTATTTAAAGACTAGTTCAACTTATTGATATTAAATAAATGTACGCTTTAAATTGAAGCCAATACTATTTACACCTTCATTCAATTATCTCCTCTAGGGTAAGCTATGAATTATCGTACAGTTTCACATTTTCGATTATAGAACAAAATTTATCATTTTATCTCCTTACTTTAATTGGTATCCATTATACTTGCAAGTATCATGGATACTAAATAAATATTGAATTGAAATTTTTAATTTTGTTATATATGTGATCGATAATGTGAAACCGTTCGATATCTCGTAACTTGCTGTAATTTTTGTGTTTCTAATTGCAGACCAACATATTTCCTATAGTGTCTCCCCCTCATTGCCCCCTATAGCAATACATGTAACTTCTCTCTGTCTTACAGTGTACACACTGTTACAACATCATAAAGTACTGATGGTTTCTCTCCTCTGTTAGTTTTTTGTTTTTTGGTTGCTGCAGTCGTGTCTTTGTTTTGTTGCGCATTTCCTTTTTCTTTTGTTAGACACATGAACTCAATGGATCTCCAACAACCACAACCCCCAAACAATTTCACCCCACCACCCCTTTCTCAACCGAATAGATGGGGATGTTGTTTTTTCTTACCAGTGTAAGTGTCAACCACTCAACCTTACTGTTTGCTTATTTAACCCTTTGTTTGCCAACCATTAACCACACTCTTACCTTATGTTTACCCTCATTTAATGCTTCAACCTTTGGTTAACCGATATTTTAACCCTTACCCTACCCTCGTGTCATAGCTACCCTTGCATGTACCCTGGTTATTTAGCCTCTCTTTTCAACACTCTGGTTCAACTTTCCTTCTCGCTATTAATGAGAAAAACATGAACTGTTAAGACTTTTTAAATTCTATCATTTTTATTTAAGGCAGCGTTGTATTATTTGCTGTTATTATTCACCTATGTACTACAGTCCTGAGGTCATAATCAAACACCAGATACAGATACTATCAAACACCAGATACCGATACTATCAAACACCAGATACCGATACTATCAAACACCAGATACTGATACTATCAAACACCAGATACCGATACTATCAAACACCAGATACTGATACTATCAAACACCAGATACCGACGCTAAGTCCAAACCGATACCAGACACCAATAACGTGTTAGATATTTTTTATTAATATTCAAGATTGACAAAAAGTTATTAGTTAGAATCTCAAGAGCAGAAACAATTTCTCAGCTATTAACTTTTTATATCAAAATGAATTGAATTTTTCACAGTTTAATTTTATATCTTAGCAATAATATTGTTTTTTTATCAGTTATCGTTTACAAGTTGTCAGAGTTATCGTTTACAGTTATCTTTTCAATACAATAGCTGCAAACAATGACATTTTTTATTGTTTAGCTGCTAATTATTAATAATATCTGATAGCCGTTACTTTGATTACCAGACTACAATGCATCAGCTGCTCTAATCCTTCCATTGTCCTTCTATCTATTTTGTAAGTGACTGCATTCACGGAGTAGCTTTTCTGAATCCATGAGCATCGTCACCACTTTTTTTGACTCCTTCAAGTCCCTTGTACTTAAAAATTCCTTTTGACGTCAGCGATATTGCAATTTGTTTTGAAACCGCTGTTAAATTACTTTCTACCCACTATTAGCGATATACTAAATGAAACTGTAAACATTTAGTTCTTAATTACCTGCATCTTCTCAACCATCTAATTTCACAGTTAATTTCTCTACATTTCTACTCATTTTAAAGCCCTATCCATCATATACTGTGACTTTTCATCTACCCATTGCCATACTAATTATAACTACTAATTGTCTCCACACTAAACCCACCAACTAACTAAAGATTAGATAGGGTTTGTATGACAGATAAGGTAACCATAGTGGCTACTGTAATAAAAGCTTGTGTTGTGAATACGCGTGGCATGTCATATCATTTTAATTCATTTATTTATTTGTGAGTTTCTTATTATTTGCCTAATAAAACTGCCTTTCTTTTCTGCCTATCAAGGTGCTCTGTCAATGATTTTAATTACCACTAATGTACTTTTCTGTACTAAAACTGAAGAAAGAGGGGCAGTTTTGTTATTTTATGCCCTCTCGTTTATGCTTCCCTAAACCCTTCAATTTAGAATGTATAAAGAAAATTGTATGGAAAAATGAAAGGCAAATAGGCTGAGGGATCTGTCTAACAGTCATTTTCTTAAGTCATTTCGGGTAAAAGGCCTATCTACCACTTGACCCTTTTCCCACAAATGTTATATGGTTCTTTTTCCCTATTTGCCTTTAACTTAAGCATTGTAAATAAGAGACTGGAATATAATAGCTATGGTATGAAAGCCACCAGCTCCTACTTTAGAACATTCCAATGGATATAATCTGAGGAAATAGCTATTGAAGCTGGGATGTTTTTAAGCCTTGGAACAGTCGTGACTAATTTACTTTACTATTTCTCGCAGGAAGAAATCTAACGAGACTCAGGATGAAGCGTTTGACCCCCATATGCACCACATTAACAGTCACAACAACCCCCAGTTGCACGCCTACCCATTCGGAGAGAGCGTCTACAACTGCACTCAGGAGTTGCAGTTCGTGGCTAACTAACAACCTCCTACCGCCACTCCCTCAACTAAGTCTGCATTCATTCTCACATTTTGAAGTACAATGACCAGCTTTAGTGCATTAGAGTATGCAGTTGTTACATTGCCAAACGCACCATTTGGAAAAATGTCTCTTTTCTAGTTATTTTACACCTTGACGAGAATTCTCAGTTTAGCTATTAACCATTTTATCCTCGACTTATGACTACTAGACACATCATGAAACTAGTAGTTTGGTAGCTACCGACAACCAGTAGCTACATTCTGTTTATTTACTAGTGAATAATGAGGCAGCTAAAGCGATACAAAGTGATAACTCTAGGCAACTTTACTGATGATTATGTAAACGGTAATGAATGTTATTATTCATAAGCTACACCCTAATTGCAGACTGCTATCTTTCTAAGCACAATCTTACCTAACTGTTTAGTTGTAAGCAGACATGTAAATATTTGCCATAGTCCAAACAGTGTACTCGCACCGCAGAACTCCATTGTATTAAAGTGTACCATAGAAGTTATTCGTATTTAATGTTATTAAACCTGTACAAATATATAGTCCTAATTTCTAGTTAATACCCAAATGATAGTAATATTGTATAGTCCCCCTGGAAAACATTTTAGTGACTTTAATAATATGAAGAATTAGGCCGAATGACCCCTGTACGATCAGCATTTTTATATTAAATAATCATTTAAAATAGTGACTTCTCCCTATTAAAGTTTTAAGATATAAATTTACTCATGAATTTTCCTTAGTAATTATTCTCCCATTTGGTAGTTGTGTAGATATGAATGTATGTATAAAGCAAACGCTGAGTGTAGTTACTTCATATAATGCATCTTATTTCTCATAAAGCATCTTTTTCTCAAAGCATCTTTTTCTCATTAAGCATCTTTTTCTCATTAAGCATCTTTTTCTCATTAAGCATCTTATTTCTCATAAAGCATCTTATTTCTCATAAAGCATCTTTTTCTCATTAAGCATCTTATTTCTCATAAAGCATCTTATTTCTCATAAAGCATCTTTTTCTCATTAAGCATCTTATTTCTCATAAAGCATCTTATTTCTCATAAAGCATCTTTTTCTCATAAAGCATCTTATTACTCATAGAGCATCTTTTTCTCATCCTTACTTTGTGGCGGATATCATTAGATAAATTCTTCCAAGTTCAATGTTTTGGTCGCTGTAACCGAAAAGTCTTTGTGATGTTTTCCTCCTACCAACTATATGGGAAATTATGAACTGTGTTCACTAAAACATATTGGTAAAGATAATAATAAAACAATGGGAAATTGTTCATTTTAAATTATCACGGCGACTTTTTTCCACCTGAAATTAACTTCATTTTCTTGAACTGTTTGAAAATTAGAATCTGTAGTGACTTGCCTAAATATCTAACTGAAAAAAGGCAGTAGCTTTTCTACATCCAGTTAATGTAGTCTGCAGCAAACTTGTAATTTGGATTATGGTTTTTCAATGAACTTATGTTATTTTTTAAGGTTCGTTTTGTTTACTATCTAATTGGTACTTTGCCTTTTCTTCAAAGCAGACGTCAAACCCCCTAAGTTCTAATTTCAATCACTTCTAGTCTCTAAACATTTGTTAATATTCATACATTTCTAGTGAACTGTCAATGCAAACTTTGAACTCCTTAAAGGGCCGTACACTCACAGGTTTTTTTAGTCTTTAAAGCAAACTTTTTGCTAATGCAGCTATCATTGATACCAGCTAAAATAAATACCTATTATATCGTTTTTTTTCTTCTATGACTCTAAAGACTCGTGAAAAAAGTAGGAGGAGCTTAGCTAAAAGTCTGGTGGAAAGACTTAAAAAACACCTGCGTGTGTACGGCCCTTTACTCTGTAGGTAGGTATATTTTGCTGCCATTTCATGTTGTATGATAATCATGTTTTTGGGAGGGGAGAATCTAATGAATCATTACTCTACATCTCCTCCAGCTTGCTAAGCTCGTGGTGAAGATTTCTATTCTTACTTCAGGGATAACTATTCCAGTTAAGTAGACTTTTAAATAGCTCTTATCATTTAAATAAGAGAAAAATTTGAACATAGAAATGTGGTGAAAATTGAAACAATTCTACTGTGTTTTGCGTAATCCATTTATTTTGTAATTCTCTATTCATTATATATATACTGTATAAGTTATAATAACATAAAATCTTGTCTAATAAATCATTTGTTTTCTTCAACCTATTTTATATTGTAGATTATTAATATGGTGAACTGAATAAATATTTACAGTGTAAGTTTTTGCTGGATTTTGCTTCGTCTCAAAGAAAAGATTTGGATAAATTTATCAATTCTAACTGGTGTTATTTTGTAGATGAGAAGGCCAAATGACTAGGTATTCGTCTTGAAAAGTAAATAAATGCTTCTAAAGGTTCCCAAATATTAAGAATATACTGTACACAAAATAAATCAATAACATACATAATGTTCAATCAGAATAATGTAGCAAAACAATTGCAAGGTAATTAATATAATAAAATAAAGAAGCTATAACCTAAACAAAATAGTCATAGCTTTGTGATCAACTATTTTAAAGGTAATACGAGGACTACCTTAAAAAATGACATCATTGATTAGTTACGTCATCACTGGAATAATGACGGTATTACGTCATCACTGGAATAATGACGTTCTAAGATATTTTCTGTAATTTCTTTCATTTACTAAAAATGTTTAGCAGTTCTCAATAATATTTAACTACACACTCTCTAAATCAAGTTTCCTGTTCAAATAGTTCTTTCCCTTACAATTTACATTCCATAACATTTTACTACAATTTCCTTAACTACATTGATGTTATTTCCAGGACTTTAATAATATTGTTGTTTTGCCAGCCAATGCTCTCTTACAATCTCTACTCTCCAAATTAAAGCCACAAAATGAATGGTGGCAGTTACAGTTTCTGGATCATTTCGTATTTTTTCCTCATGTCGATGCCCTCGTGTCTGATGTCCTTCTTCTTCTTGGAGGCCAAATGTGCCCTCATTTCAGCAACAGACATGTTCATGTTCAGACCTCTGCAGAAAAAAGAGAAAAACTTTAGTATTGTCTTGATATGCGATTATAGGGACTGTAACAGTAGCCACTCTAGCACCCTTTTACGGTCTCAGTACTCGGACAGTGGGTGTTGATACAGGACATGATAGGTCAAACGGACATTTCTAGAGGTCAGATTGGTTCATGACATGTGTTACCATGCACTTTCCGAATACTCCGACGTTTGCCTAGTTTTTAGAAATTAGAGATAGCTAGTTTAGAATTTTAAAATAGCAAAATAAATAGATACTTCAAGCAGAATTATAATAATACTATTCAGTAATAATTTAGACACTTTTGTCACAGTCTGGTAGCAGGTGACTTTCTTCATTGAGCCACTTTCCTATATGACTGCTTCTTCCAGTCCTTTGTACTTAATTTTCACAAATATGAGCCTTAGTGTTTGAAGCAAATCAAACCCCTAAAAATTATTATATAATTGGAAACTCCAATAATCATTATCTCTTACAAATAATTAATTGAGACCGAAACCGTATCTATGAATCTCCAAACGAAAAACAGTTTATTTTTTACATTATAGCTATTTAGGTGAGATAGCGGCAAAAAAAAAGCTACATTATTTAGGCCAAAGGATAGAGTGAAATTAAACAAAAAAGTGACTAAGTCTCAGCAGAAGATTATTTCCTCCTAAGCATTAAAACAAACACACTCTATTTACCAAGTTACTCATTAAATAGAATAACACACTATTCTTTCGACCACCAAAGTTAATGAGTGTGATAGTTATTACGGAATACAAAGCATTTCATTAAGTACATTCCAGGCAGTAAATGTAACAAGACATTGCTACGTAATGGAGTAACTTTCCTCAATTAAAAACATGCATTGAACTTTACAAAAGTGTGGTTGTTAACATGTCACTTTATTAAAAAATGGTAACGAATAACAACAAAACATTAAACATGATGAAGTAGTTAAAAAAACATGTAATTACATGTTATGAGAGTTCCCTAACCATTAATATATTTCTTTGAGGTATTCATTACATTGCATAAGTAGGTACAGTCACTGTACAGTGTATCTCTAATGATTTCAATACAGTTACTAATTTCAGAAACAAACTTTACTAATTGTAATACTTGTAAATATTTTAATCTGGGTACAAGACGACAAATTTGTAAGATTTGAAAATAATAGAAAATTAGAAAACTGTGATTTGTGAAATTTAAATAATACGAATAGTCTTTTGACTCTTTTCTATGATAGTACATCATCACAGTGACTCTTTTCTCTGATAGTACATCATCACAGTGACTCTTTTCTCTGATAGTACATCATCACAGTGACTCTTTTCTCTGATAGTACATCATCACAGTGACTCTTTTCTCTGATAGTACATCATCACAGTGACTCTTTTCTATGGTAGTACATCATCACAGTGACTCTTTTCTCTGATAGTACATCATCACAGTGACTCTTTTCTCTGGTAGTACATCATCACAGTGACTCTTTTCTCTGATAGTACATCATCACAGTGACTCTTTTCTCTGATAGTACATCATCACAGTGACTCTTTTCTCTGATAGTACATCATCACAGTGACTCTTTTCTATGGTAGTACATCATCACAGTGACTCTTTTCTCTGATAGTACATCATCACAGTGACTCTTTTCTCTGATAGTACATCATCACAGTGACTCTTTTCTATGGTAGTACATCATCACAGTGACTCTTTTCTCTGATAGTACATTATCACAGTGACTCTTTTCTCTGATAGTACATCATCACAGTGACTCTTTTCTATGGTAGTACATCATCACAGTGATATTTTTCTCTGATAGTACATCATCACAGTGACTCTTTTCTCTGATAGTACATCATCACAGTGACTCTTTTCTCTGATAGTACATCACCACAGTGACTCTTTTCTCTGATAGTACATCACCACAGTGACTCTTTTCTCTGATAGTACATCACCACAGTGACTCTTTTCTCTGATAGTACATCATCACTGTGACTCTTTTCTCTGATAGTACATCACCACAGTGACTCTTTTCTCTGATAGTACATCATCACAGTGACTCTTTTCTCTGATAGTACATCACCACAGTGACTCTTTTCTCTGATAGTACATCATCACAGTGACTCTTTTCTCTGAAAGTGCATCATCACAGTGACTCTTTTCTCTGATAGTACATCACCACAGTGACTCTTTTCTCTGATAGTACATCATCACAGTGACTCTTTTCTCTGATAGTACATCACCACAGTGACTCTTTTCTCTGATAGTACATCACCACAGTGACTCTTTTCTCTGATAGTACATCATCACAGTGACTCTTTTCTCTGATAGTACATCACCACAGTGACTCTTTTCTCTGATAGTACATCATCACAGTGACTCTTTTCTCTGATAGTACATCACCACAGTGACTCTTTTCTCTGATAGTACATCATCACAGTGACTCTTTTCTCTGATAGTACATCATCACTGTGACTCTTTTCTCTGATAGTACATCATCTTTTTAATATAAGTACATGTATTTTCCCAGGGTAACTGAGTAGGTACATTCAAACTATAGTTTGTTGATTTTATAATAAATCTTGTAGTTAGCCTTGACTAGGAATCCTACCCCTAACAACAACAAACAGTTGAAGATGAGCACCAATCAGCAGCCTCCATTTCAATGACGTCACCTAATCACTAACAATCATGGCCTTTGATTGGTCCCTTCAAACGGCTCATTCAAAATAAAATACACAATTAGGGGGGAGAGGAGTGTCTCCCTTTATTCAAAATTAATTGATTTTTATGCTATTATAGTCCTTAACTATTCAAAAGACAAAAATAAAATAAACATAACTAATCAAATAACATTCTGCTAAACAGGTTTTCAGGATAGCAAAATACACAGGTTAAAACTGACTACCTGGTGGGTAAATGTCAATGAATAAATAAATTAGAAATGAATTTAGTTATTTAAATTACTGAAGATAGAACACAATAAAATATTTTCGTATTTAGGTAAACTATTGAGTAAGTTCTGAGTTCACATTTCAATCAAACATCTATAAACTAACCTAACCAGACTGTAATATGTGGGATACTCTGGCTCTTTGGTGTACTGTGGTGCACCAAGTAACACACTTATTTAGTTACATTTGTTGCAAGGTGGGGTACAATGTAACCCACCTTAAAAATTGCATTTAAGAGCACAAGTAGCAGTGTGGGATTATTCTTGTCCCACCTTATAACGAACCATTAAAATGGAGTTGTTGCGAATTCGTTTATATCTCAAACTATTGAGTTAAATTATATACAAATACATAACTGATTCTTTGAAATAAAAAATGTCTGTGCCATTTGGTACTATTTTTATCTTAAAATCTTTCGCTCCAAAGAGTTAAGGGAAATCAATTTCTTTTTAATCAAACACACTTGAAGAGAAACCTACCAAAGGAAAACAGGCAAATTAACGGCAACACATTACAAGTTACAAACAATCTCAGGAGAAGGTTAGAAATGTGAAACGTCACTAAACAGAGACTGTTTTCAACTCTCAAAATAAAATTTAAAAAATAAAAAATTTTGACATAAAGTTATTAAGTTGTGTCCCTAATAGTTTTCCGAGGTAATTAAGGTATTTTTTTCATTTTAAAATTATAATACTTGTAATACCAGGTATCATGGATACGAATTTAATTACTAGTTAAATTATAAATTTTATAATTGATCGAAGATGTGTAACTATTCAATAACTCAGAACTCCCTAAATGTCATTTCATAGAGCCTACATAGGCAATAAAGTAAAATGTTATTATTATTACTCACGGTATGTTGAAAGACTTGGGAGGAGGAGCTTGTTGAGGGGTGGGGGAAGGAGATCCAAACGAAGAGGGGGGTGAGGGGGACACGGAGGAGGGGGTCTGGAAAACACAAACAATGTCTTACAATAAGAACTAGCACTACACTGACGTCATGCAGTTCTAACTCTAGCGACACACGTCACTATGACGTCAGAGTAATAGAATGTGCTGCCCTCCAGTGGACATTAATTATGTGGAATAATTTGAAGGCAGGAAATGACCTGAAGTTACGCTATTTTAATTGTTTTATATTCGAGGCAAGAGTTAGTAAATACTTTAATTCAAGGTAACTCTGCTATCTTTAATATCAATTTGAAGAAAAAGAATTAAACTCTACCATTTAATGGCATTTGAATGACAAGAAGCGATATGTATAGCTAATTAATAAAATGTATTAATCAGACCCATGCACATGTAGAAGAGGTAGGTAAATTGCAATAGAAGAAACATGCTGGTAATCAGAGAGAAGAAATAAATGAGGAATAAACTATCAATCAACAGTACATTATATTATCACAATTACAGGGTGACCCAAAAAGATTCACAGAAAAAAATTAATTAAAAAAAAAACAGAGGAGGACAATACAGAATATTGTTAGCAAAATGGTGGTCAAAAGACTAAAAATATCTGAAATTATGGGTAAATTTTTTTGGGTCACCCTGAAAATAGAGTCAAAACTACACTATAATTATATTAGCTACTATAATATCTACAACAGAATAATGAGTCAACTCTGGGAATAGAAGCATTAATTACATGAGGTTACTCCTAATAAGCATGGTAGTTAGTTAGAACGTTAGGCACGAATCATATGTTAATCAGCCTACATAGTTAGTAATCACATGCAGGAATAAAAGCCTAACTCCACCTTAATTTATCTAAGAAGTATTACTGTCAATATTTTACCAACAACAACCCCAAACTTAAAATCTAATACCGTAGTCACTAGATTTTGAAACATAGAAAACGTTCCGAAAATATATTTCGTAAATATTTTCGGTCTCGTATCTATGTTCGCCAATAGCATTTATGGTGTAAAATACGAATTTTCAACTTTTTTCAGGAATATAATTTAAAATACTTTGTATGTATGATACTTAAACTTCGTATCAATGATACGAAGACTAGCAGATTTATAGTTAGACAACATTCTTTAAAATGGGCACATGTTGAATATTCGTATAGTTACACCATAAACATAATACATAGGGAGCACAGGAAGCAAATAAGCGGTTGGTAATTCAATAGCTAATTAATGCACTACCACATCTGCAACTAAGCTGTAGAAACTATGAGCACAACTCTCTGCAAACCTTGTCTTCTGCAGCTCTCTCGGTACTACCGGTGTTAGCGCCTGACCCTCTCGATGATGCTGATGAAATAGATTCCTTCCTTTCGACAGCGTTACCTGAATCAATTTCTGTGACATCTTTCACATCGTTCTTATCAGCTTGTTCCGAGGCCAAATGAATAGATCCAGATTTCTCAGAATCAGTTGTAGACTTACGGTCAGCTTCTACCACGCTTTCTGTAATTTTGGCCACTTCGACAACTTCACTCATTTCACTCTTTGCATCTTCTTCATCTGACGAAGAATCCCTTTCTTTGACGGAATCCTCTCTTTCCATATCGGAAGCAACGCTTTCTTTATCTGAATTCACTTTTACTTCAACAGAATCATCTTTCTCGTCGTCAGAAGCATCTTTCTCGTCATCAGAAGCATCTTTTTCGTCATCAGAAGCATCTTTCTCGTCATCAGAAGCATCTTTTTCGTCATCAGAAGCATCTTTCTCGTCATCAGACGCATCTTTATCGTCATCAGACTTGGTTGAACTTGCAAGTGAGTGTTTCCTAAGTTCCTCGGTGTCCTGGACTTGGGCACTCTCCTCTATATCTGATTCACTGTCCGAATCCTCCTTCTCTTTCTGCTGCAATGTAACATTACTTCATTGAGGTGTGAAATGTTGATTTTAAAACAGATGATCTATGAAAATTTAAAAAAACTATACCAATAAATATCTACTTTCAAATCAAAGAGTATTAAAAAATAAAATCGGTTCTAGGAAAATTCGGTCTCGGAATGAAAAATAGTCAGCCAACGAACTCAAGCACGCTTGCCAAATGTCCAATTATGAGAGGTATAGCGTTAATAACTTTATTTTATTCATTATGAAGTCGAATACTGATGATATTTGTGTCCGAAACTTCCTGCCAGGTCATGAAACAATCATGAAGTGTGCAGTACAACAAACTAGCAAATAAAACAAACTACATTACGGCCATTTATGTGGATAGTCTAAAAGTAATCTTCATATATTTATATATTAATGAAGATTATTTTGAAACTGTCAACATGCACAAAAATTACTAACGTTACGTATCATCTCACAAAGATTAATGATGTTATCCGCTTATAATAAATACAGTACACATTTTAGTATTCATAATTTGAACTTTTACTATTATAGTTCTTTAATAAAAATCATTATAAAACAAGACCAAAAGTTCCAGACAGAAAGTTCGAAACAGAAATTTCCGTCCACCCAATAAATGATAGAGTATTTTTATAGATTCAGAGCAGTGCAGATCGTACGGGAAAACAGACTCTACAGATATCACAAACGCAAGCTATGAAGAAGAAATTAAATCATTTAATTGATAAACGCAGTAAGTAAAGTATAAGATTCATTGAACGATTGGAATAATTTTAAACGAGAGTTCGCGTTTGCTTCTTCATTTTCTATCGTCTGTACGATTTGCATTACTCTCATCTGACTCGTTATTTAAGTACATCTAAATAACAATAACATTATATATTTCAGCGAGGTGAAAAAACATAAAGTGTTCTACAGTGCTGAAGTTGGTATCAGTGTGGTACAAAACCAATAACAGGACAGTTTAGTACAGTGCACGTCTCTGACCCAATAAGTTTCATAGGTACACATCAAGATGTTGTTTGAGATGTATAGTCACGTCCTGCGGCGATAAAAACATCACAAAAACACTACAATACAGAGTCCTGTGTTATGACTGCTCTGTACATCTTCATCATTCTATTTGATAATATAGCTAATAATAAAATAACGCACTAAAGGAATTCTAGTAAAAAAAATTAATTCTTACAGGGAATTATGTACAATTTAATATCCTTAATCAATGAATCTTTTTATTATAGTAAAAAAATGATAAGTAATTTTAATAGTTTCCACCATATAATTTATTGATTAATAAAGATAGCCATTTTAATTATTGCCAAAGTTTATAGAGACAATACATGCCTGAGTGAGTGGAGATGGAAATGAGGAAACTACTGACCTGAGACCTTGACTGTACCTGTGTCTTTGACTGTACCTGTGTCTTTGACTGTACCTGTATCTTTGACTGTACCTGTGTCTTTGACTGTACCTGTGCCTTTGACTGTACCTGTGTCTTTGACTGTACCTGTGTCTTTGACTGTACCTGTGTCTTTGACTGTACCTGTGCCTTTGACTGTACCTGTGTCTTTGACTGTACCTGTGTCTTTGACTGTACCTGTGCCTTTGACTGTACCTGTGTCTTTGACTGTACCTGTGTCTTTGACTGTACCTGTGTCTTTGACTGTACCTGTGCCTTTGACTGTACCTGTGTCTTTGACTGTACCTGTGCCTTTGACTGTACCTGTGTCTTTGACTGTACCTGTGTCTTTGACTGTACCTGTGTCTTTGACTGTACCTGTGTCTTTGACTGTACCTGTGTCTTTGACTGTACCTGTGTCTTTGACTGTACCTGTGTCTTTGACTGTACCTGTGTCTTAGACTGTACCTGTGCCTTTGACTGTACCTGTGTCTTAGGCTGTACCTGTGTCTTTGACTGTACCTGTGCCTTTGACTGTACCTGTGTCTTTGACTGTACCTGTGTATTTGACTGTACCTGTGTCTTAGACTGTACCTGTGTCTTAGACTGTACCTGTGTCTTAGACTGTACCTGTGCCTTTGACTGTACCTGTGTCTTAGACTGTACCTGTGTCTTAGGCTGTACCTGTGTCTTTGACTGTACCTATGTCTTAGACTGTACCTGTGTCTTAGACTTTACCTGTGTCTTAGACTGTACCTGTGTCTTAGACTGTACCTGTGCCTGGGTACGTCACTGCCAAACTTAAATACAATGGAAGTAAAAGGCAGGACTGTGTTTATGTGCTAAAGGTAAATGGTAAATATAATGTGCGGATGCAAATCATTGCGTTACTTCTATTCTCTTAATAAAAATAATTTCAATTTACAAAATAAGAAAATGAATCGTATGCATTGTGTGACTTTAATGAACACAAATTTAGTTAATTTATTTTAATTGGCTTTCATTCTCACACATTAAAATTCATAGCAGTTACACTAATTTAAAAATACTTTTAGTAATTAACTCTCATTTAAAAAAATTATGATGAATACTTCACTTTTTATCATTAGTAAATCTTCTTAAAAATCATTAAGTTAAAATTATGATTTATATAAATATTAAAAAAAATATTTATATATAATTTCAAAGTTCATCAGATAGTAACACAAATCTTTAATTAACAATATAGTTAGTATTAATTATCACCTATAAATGGTATAGAAGGTTTATAGGTACTAGTATAACGTTATAGGCTGGGACTAGTGACTATAGTACCAGTCTAGTATAACTAGTTTGCAGCTAGAAACTTGTCCTTAATTTAGATTATATAAATACATGTATAGTTACTGTTAGATAAATACATGTATAGTTACTGTTAGACTAATACATGTAACGTGTATGGTTATAGTTAGACTAATACATGTACTATATCCTTTCAGTGATTGCTTTATTAATAATATAGGTTATAGTTTATTTAATTTTAATATTAGATTCAATTAATTTCAAATAATTTTTTAAAATAAATAACTCCTTCCTTTTAGCGATATAACTTCTAGTGATTTTTATAATATTTTACTGTTACTACTGACATACTTCAAGTGAACATTTTGTTCATTCGAAAAATAGTATTATTTTAAATTAATACATTATATTTTAGCTCTTTCTGACTAATTCCTGGTATTTTCAGGTAACCTCAACTACATAATAAGTAAGACAGAGAATGGTATAAGACTAATGTAGTCACATAGCCAGTACCATTAGGTTGGTATGTGGTTGGTAAGGTGGTACAGTGATGAGGTTGGTAATGAAGTGACACCTAATTCACAGCACATACTAGTCAGCATAATTACTATCTAATTAAAGTCTTTCGGAAATATGTATCTACAGTGTATCAAATGCGAGTATATAATTTATCCGTTAAAATGTATTAAGTGTATCTATATTTCAAGTCTACCCATTGGTAACTTTACTAATCAATTACTTTAACCTAATAATTTTAATTAACAATAAATATGAATATATTAATGTAATAAGGTTACACAAATATTTTTAAATTGTAATTTAAATATATAATATTAAATATATATATATAATATTATATACATTAATTTAATTCTATGCTTCCAAACCACCAATTAATATATTATTAATTATCATGAGTGAGGTTTCCGTAAATAAGAACCATATTGAATAATAATTAATGCAGAGAAAAATGACCGTGAAAATAATCGATTGTAATATAAAAAATAAACTAATGTACTAGTGACATGGTGAACTAATGTACTAGTGACATGGTGAACTAATGTACTAGTGACATGGTGAACTAATGTACTAGTGACATGGTGAACTAATGTACTAGTGACATGGTGAACTAATGTACTAGTGACATGGTGAACTAATGAACTAGTGACATGGTGAACTAATGTACTAGTAACATGGTGAACTAATGTACTAGTGACATGGTGAACTAATGTACTAGTGACATGGTGAACTAATGTACTAGTAACATGGTGAACTAATGTACTAGTGACATGGTGAACTAATGTACTAGTGACATGGTGAACTAATGTACTAGTAACATGGTGAACTAATGTACTAGTGACATGGTGAACTAATGTACTAGTGACATGGTGAACTAATGAACTAGTAACATGGTGAACTAATGTACTAGTGACATGGTGAACTAATGTACTAGTGACATGGTGAACTAATGAACTAGTAACATGGTGAACTAATGAACTAGTAACATGGTGAACTAATGTACTAGTGACATGGTGAACTAATGTACTAGTGACATGGTGAACTAATGAACTAGTAACATGGTGAACTAATGTACTAGTGACATGGTGAACTAATGAACTAGTGACATGGTGAACTAATGAACTAGTAACATGGTGAACTAATGAACTAGTAACATGGTGAACTAATGTACTAGTGACATGGTGAACTAATGTACTAGTAACATGGTGAACTAATGAACTAGTGACATGGTGAACTAATGAACTAGTAACATGGTGAACTAATGTACTAGTGACATGGTGAACTAATGTACTAGTGACATGGTGAACTAATGTACTAGTGACATGGTGAACTAATGAACTAGTAACATGGTGAACTAATGTACTAGTGACATGGTGAACTAATGTACTAGTGACATGGTGAACTAATGAACTAGTAACATGGTGAACTAATGAACTAGTAACATGGTGAACTAATGTACTAGTGACATGGTGAACTAATGTACTAGTGACATGGTGAACTAATGAACTAGTAACATGGTGAACTAATGTACTAGTGACATGGTGAACTAATGAACTAGTGACATGGTGAACTAATGAACTAGTAACATGGTGAACTAATGAACTAGTAACATGGTGAACTAATGTACTAGTGACATGGTGAACTAATGAACTAGTAACATGCAGGTGAACTAATGTACTAGTGGTATGGTGAACTAATACACTAGTGACATGGTGAACTAATGTACTAGTGGTATGGTGAACTAATACACTAGTGACATGGTGAACTAATGTACTAGTGGTATGGTGAACTAATACACTAGTGACATGGGAGATATTTTGCTTACAAGGTAAGATAGTCAAAACTTTTTTATCAGGAAATTGCGCAAAGAAGCTTTAGAAATGACATCAGTGTGTGTACCATCAGCTGCTAGAGTTACTTTGTTCAAAATTGTACACTATTTGATAATAGTACAAATACCAAATAATTTTAAGGAAATTTCATTCAAAATATCTATCATATTTATTCTAGCTCAGATAAAGAATATACCAAAATGATAGTAAATTGGATATGGCATTGTGCCTGCTGTATATTCTTTTTCTGAATTAGATATAAAAACACAAGTAAATATAATATTATTCCCAATACCCACACCATAGCGAGTGATAAAAACTCTTACAACAGAAGAAGAATTCTCTCTTCTTCGTGTCATTAACTCTAATCTTTTTAACCTTCAAAAACTGAAGATACAAGAGAGATGCCTTCTTCAAGGACAGAGGGTTGGGGTTGGTATGGACCGCACTAACGGTTGGCAGGGGTTGGTAAGGTGGGTATTAGCGGGACAACCTTGAGGTGGGTAATGAGTTCCGTGATCTACGGTACGGAACTAAAATACATTAGTCTTTAGTTTAGCAACAAAGTTTCACGTCAACGATTACGACTTTTAAGACTTTATAAATAGAATAATTAAGTAACTTGTACATCAGCAAATAGCTTCAGAACTGAGGTACAATTTCCACATTTAACAAATCAAAAAAGTTTTAGTAAAATCAGTTATAACCTATTATATTTTTCACCATTTTTGGTATTATTTTATTACAATAAAAATATTTAACAGGATAAAAAATTTAAAAAGGATGAAATTCATTTAGAAACTACATAGTTAATATTATTCTTAATTTGTACCTAGCTACATCAGATGACTATTGTGTTTAAGATATAATTACTCTTTAGAGAAGAAAGTGCAGTGGCTTGACAGCACGAAAGATGTACTCTTTACAACATGTGTCACGCATAGATTTACTAAAGCATTTTCACCTGAAAGTTCCTTAGCTTCGAAAGTTACCATCACTTCAGTGTTTACATCAACCACCAAAGTGTAGCGTGAGATATAGCTTTCTTATCTCATATCTAGCTTAGATAAAGCTTTCTTATCTGCTAGATATAGCTTTCTTATCTACCTTAGATGAAGATATGGAGAAGGTAATTACATCCGGCGAAAGGGAGACAGTAATTGTGATTTCAGTTCTACTAAGCATTAGGCGATAGTTTAAATGATGCTCTAATATTATCGTCAAATTAAAGGTACTAAGTATTTATAAGTACAATTGACATATTAAAAGATAACTAATTAAATTAGTCCTAAAATAGAATATTTGTTAACATCTTTCACAGCAAATGCAGAGTGCGGAGTGAGAGACTCAGGTATGACCTCCTTATCTGCTATCAGTTGAGATAAGCAAGTGATAATAGATAAGGAGGTAGTGATAAGACTAACAGGTAGAGTCAATGCTACCTGTTGATTAACAGGTAGACTCAATTTTACCTGTTGATTAACAGGTAGAGTCAATTCTACCTGTTGATTAACAGGTAGAGTAAATTCTACCTGTTGATTAACAGGTAGAGTAAATTCTACCTGTTGATTAACAGGTCAAGCTTCACAGTCAGTTAATAATCTAGAGAATAGAAATGCATTTAATATCAGAATAATAATATAAAACTTAAACTATTCACATGCAGTATGTTCAGAGAAATATCGATAGCACTTAATTAGCATTGAAATAATACCTTGCTAGTTCTCTACTGATAATTCTATCAAGTATTCTTTTTCTAAAAGCCGTATCTAATTACGCTTTTCAGTGTTTACAGGAACAGTTTCTTTTCAAACTATTATCTATTTCAAAAAGCAGGGGGGAAACACTTTTATCCGAATTAATTCCTTCGTTTTCAGTTTTATTAACTGTTTTTATGCAAAATTGAGGTGTTTTTTCTATTAACTAGTGTTATCTTTACTTCTGTACCATACTCACTGATATGAATAGCAAGACGCAATGACTACTTCCTTTAAATGGTGGTATTTACATGCTTCTATGGCGACGTATGTGCCTTTCCATCATTAATATTTGCAGTCAAAAAAGGTACTTCACTAAAATAACTAATGAATTAACTTTCTACACTATAATTCACATCATATGGAATATTATTAACAAAGTATTTATCAAAATGGTAGAAGCTAGGCTACATGATACATATTAGCTAAACTTTAAAAACTTACAATGCAGGAACACTCATATATTAATAAGGTACAGAGGGTAAAATCTTATTATTAATTGATACATTAAAATACCCATTACTGAGGGTCAATTTGACTCATGTGTGTAAAACAACGAGCAAATTGACCCGATATGAGAGTCACTTTACTCTATTTTGTGTTCGGACCTGACGATGACAAAAAGGTAACGAACGTTAAAATGAAAAGACTGAAATAACAGTGTTTCGTTTGTTAACCGTGTGAACGCTTTAACAAACTAACACTGTAATGATTTACATACATTATTTAAAGTCACTGCTAGAGGTTTCTAGAACATACTGGTTTGAAAGTCTAGATAACTGGCACAAGATAATATAAATAACCTGTTATGAAGGGGCAGATATGTACAGATATTAAAGGAGACAACGGAGCAACTTAAAATATAATTGGAAAATTATTAATTGATATATGTATATTCAATAGTAGTCACTATTATTCAATAGTAGTCACTATTCATCAATAGTAGTCACTATTCATCAATAATAGTCACTACCATTCAACAGTAGTCACTATCATTCAACAGTAGTCACTATCATTCAACAGTAGTCACTATCATTAGTTATCTAATTAATAATATTGACAATGGTTAAACGTTAGAGAATATTCTCAACATATAATTAAAGAGACACTAGTGTGTACACTATGTACATATAGTCTTTCAAATTAGTTACTCACTGGAGATGCCTCGCTGTTACTCGATGAGCCAGACCCATCTGAGGCTATGGACCCCCTGTCACCTGAAGCCTTGTGGTCTGAAGAGACATCAGATTCCCGTCTGTGAGGGGCGGGGGACAAGGAAAAGGTAAACAAAGATGGCAGTGGATTATCAATACAAAGAACTCTAGAGAGGCAGTAGAATACAGTATGAGTCAAAAAACGTTGGTACGACATTAAAATCGCCATAACTGTACAGGAACCGTCGTATCTTCGTGTGGTTTTCTTTGGCTGATGCAGATTTCAGACACCTATAATACATTTTTTTTTTTTATATTTCTAATAGTGATTCTACAGGGTGGTCAGAAGTAGAGCAATAATTGGCTTCTTGAACAAGTTATAATTAATGCTTATGACTGCATAAAAGCTACTCCGTGCCTCCGCTAATTAAAAAGTGTGACGTTGATAACTCATAGAATTGTGAACTGTATTTATGCTCATTGAAGGAAAATGAAGAGATGGTAGTTTATGAAGCATATACTAATATACAACAAATGCAAAGGAATTCACATGTTAAAAATATTTTCACAAGTTTTTTTCCAAATTACAACAGTTCCACTAAAAAGAAGTTCACTATTTCTATTGAAATGCTGAAATAGTTATACCTACTATTGCCAGATTACTGTTACTTGTCATTTATTACATTTTATTGCCTTATTAAACAATAAAAAGGTTTTCAAGATTAGAAAAAAAGTGTGAATGAAACACACATGAAAGGCAGGAATGATAGTTATTTATTCATTGAGAAATCAATCAATATAATTGGCATTATACTTAAATTGAAGTACGTATTATTATGACATTTAATTTGATTTAATATAATCATAATTTACTTTCAAAATTTAAAAATATGATACTGCCACAAATTATTATTTTTCTGTATAATTTTCAAAGGCTTCGGACAGACAGACAGTTAAAACGTCAGTTGTAACACTACAACAAACTGGACTAGAGTACAGTAACTACAACTTATTGTAGAAATGACTTACTTTTTAATGTACCTCAAATGCAGCTTGAAACGTAAGACAAATTCATATGAAATCAATATATTAAAAACAAACAAAATTATTATTAATTGATTTGAATAGATATTTCGTAAAATAACATTTACCAAGTGAGAATTAAATACAAAATGAAAATGTCAATGAGATATTACTTAAAAAAACATCAAAATAAAAGCATTAAAATATATCCATTCTGGAGAGAAGAGAATTATATAAACAATGAATATATTTTAAATAGGAACTCCTATAAGTTTTCATGTATTATTTTATTCATATATGGTAATTGATACTTTACCCTACATTTCATTCAAACCCCTTACCTCCTGACGGAAGAGCAGTGCTCCACACCAGCCATAGAGGAAGAGATGACAATGTTGTTACTCTTGTACCAGGAGTCACAACTGTCATCTACAACGAGCAGACGTGTCTCGTTGTCAACTGCCTTGATGCGGGCAACAACCTGCAAAAAAGGGATGTGTGGTTCAGTGAGTAAATCAACCAAGAAAATAGAAATATCCAAACGTTTTTATTGATTGAAACATATTTAAAAATAAAATTAATTACAATTTTTCATATTAACACAAAGTCTATTTTTAATATATGTACATACATTATTCAAACAAATGTACAATTAAGAAGCAGGTGACCCAGTTTTTAGAGTCTGACTCTCTGCCTGTGTTCCCTGAACCCATAGGCTCAATTATTCACAATAGACACGTTTTAGAAGGTAAAAAGTTACCATCTGCAAACCTAATTTTGCAGATGGAAAGAGAGCAGTTCGCGAGTTGTCATCTTCGGATGGACTGATCCAACGAAAGGGAAGGCTGACAGAGCAATAAGGGCAGAACACCCGTCTGCCCCGCGAGACTTGATGATGTCAGAATCTCCAGATGCCGTCAGTTGCTCTGAGGAGGATGTTCGGAGGATCGTCAAATATTTCCGATGGCCTACGACCAGGTTATTTGAAGACATTATCGTCTCAATCTTCTGCAGAGGTCGAAGAAAGTTTTCCGACCACTCTAACAGATTTTGTGAATGCGATTTGGAGAAGAGAGGTTCTTGAGAATTTGCTTTGTCTACTTCTTTTAAAGCATCATCGTTTGTTTTAACCAAAAATGAAGGTGGTATCAGACCCATAGCAGTTGGTAATACCTTACGGAGGTTTGCTGCTTTTCTACAAAGGGTGACTGTGAAGCTGTGTAATCATAGAACAGTGTTTCTGAAGGTGGATATGAAAAACGGCTTCAACTGTCTGTGGAGAGATACCTTTCTTACTTTTATTGGTAACTGTGCGCCGGAGTTATATTTATGGCAAAATTATTCTTTACTTTCAGCATTGTTTTTAGTTGAAAAAATCTTGACAAAATGACAGGCCGCATCGTCCTGATACCAAACAATAAACTCCAACTCAACCGAACTCTAGACACTTCATCTATGATTCTATTCCAAAAGCAAACGAGAGCTGATCAACTTCGATGGTACTACACCTGGGATACAGAATTGTTGTTTTGAAAAGTGCTTCCTAATGTCAGGGTTCATCTCGTTGTGAAAAGTTTTTTCCATCTCGAAACTGAATATGTTTGTATCTCCAGCTTACAAGCACGAAGTTGAGCTTAGCTGTTTCGATGAATTACTTAGATCTGCCGTTGTCAGTGTGACCAATGTAAAGATGTCGGCTGATTCTTGGTTCAGGCAAGTCTAGAGGTTGGCATTGGTGGACTGGGTTGTAGGAGAGCTGGAGACATTGCATTACTTGCTTTTGTTTGCTCAAAGTATTCTGTGTGAAATTTGGTTAAACTTTTCTTTCTAATATTTATGTGGTCGATACCGGAAAACATAAGGATGTAGTTGAGACATAGAGGCGGGGATTACAGGCTGGTCTCTCGTTACCAGTTACTTCGTTACCGTTACCACGAGTGTTATCTGCGCCTCGTAAGAAAACTGAAGTGTGGTAGAAGGCCATTCCCATACCGTCATTAGGTACACAGCTTGTTCAGATGGCATTGATTTTGAGTGGGTACCATAGTTTGTGAAGCTCATTCTTGCCGCTGTGGTGGGTAATTCATTGAAAGAGCTTATGATTCAGCCACCATGACTTGACAGAGGTGATGTTAGCTCCCAGATTGCATTACTGTGTTTCCTTACAGGAATGAAAAACATCTGGTTTTGGACTGCGCATGTTCCAAGACGCATCTCAATGATTCCGCGGCTGAGACCGGGTCTAGGGCTGCAAAGAACAGTAAACGTCAGAAATACTCCGCCCTTGATGATGCTTACATGTTTGAGACAATTGCTATAGGGACCACAGGAGCGTGCGACATCCTACAGCGAATGGCTCTTGAAGTCCAGATATCAGCAACCTCTCAGCCACGAAACAGAGTTTTAAGAGAGTCGGGCTCTCAACTCCTCACTCGTATTTCCTGAAGGATTTTTCTCCTGTGTAAAGATTGCATTATACTTGTTTAAAAAATCAAACTATCGTTATTAAGCGATAGTTAAGATATCGTTAGTGAACGATAGTTACGATATCATTCATTACATCAAAGACCAAACCGATAGTCGCAATATAAGTAATTTCCATTGCTACTCCACTCATAAATACTATCAGACAAACAAATGAAAGTGTGTACAAGATAAAGACCGTGATTCTTCAATGGAGAGTTAAATTTAGTCAATTCATTAGCTCCTGAATGTGTCAGGAGTAAATAGAACACACTTTACATGTGTCAACACATTCAGTACATTTTCTGTGTCGTTATGACACACAAATGTGAAAATGAGTTATTCTGACACACTTGTGGCATAGATGCGCATCGACACAATTATAGTCTCAGTGCAGTCAGTAATTAGAGAGAGAGACTCGAACAGGTGACTAAAATGACTCACACATGTGAGTGGTGACTAAAATCACTCACACATGTGAGTGGTGACTAAAATGACTCACACATGTGAGTGGTGACTGAAATGACTCACACATGTGAGTGGTGACTGAAATGACTCACACATGTGAGTGGTGACTAAAATGACTCAAAAAGGGACTTAAATGAGTCATTAGTCATGATAATGCCGTGTGTATCTAGTGTGTGTAGATACCATGCCATGTGTATCCAGTGTGTGTAGATACCATGCCATGTGTATCCAGTGTGTGTAGATACCATGCCGTGTGTATCTAGTGTGTGTAGATACCATGCCGTGTGTATCTAGTGTGTGTAGATACCATGCCATGTGTATCCAGTGTGTGTAGATACCATGTCATGTGTATCCAGTGTGTGTAGATACCATGCCATGTGTATCTAGTGTGTGTAGATACCATGCCATGTGTATCCAGTGTGTGTAGATACCATGCCATGTGTATCTAGTGTGTGTAGATACCATGCCATGTGTATCTAGTGTGTGTAGATACCATGCCATGTGTATCTAGTGTGTGTAGATACCATGCCATGTGTATCTAGTGTGTATAGATACCATGCCATGTGTATCTAGTGTGTATAGATACCATGCCATGTGTATCTAGTGTGTGTAGATACCATGCCATGTGTATCTAGTGTGTGTAGATACCATGCCATGTGTATCTAGTGTGTATAGATACCATGCCATGTGTATCTAGTGTGTATAGATACCATGCCATGTGTATCTAGTGTGTATAGATACCATGCCATGTGTATCTAGTGTGTGTAGATACCATGTCATGTGTATCTAGTGTGTATAGATACCATGCCATGTGTATCTAGTGTGTATAGATACCATGCCATGTGTATCTAGTGTGTATAGATACCATGCCATGAGTATCTAGTGTGTATAGATACCATGCCATGTGTATCTAGTGTGTATAGATACCATGCCATGTGTATCTAGTGTGTGTAGATACCATGCCATGTGTATCCAGTGTGTGTAGATACCATGCCATGTGTATCCAGTGTGTGTAGATACCATGCCATGTGTATCCAGTGTGTGTAGATACCATGCCATGTGTATCTAGTGTGTATAGATACCATGCCATGTGTATCTAGTGTGTATAGCACATCTGTTGGTGAGAGTTAGAGAGGAAAATGAAGAGGAAAAGATAGGAATAGTAAAAGTTAATAGAAGAATGAAAATGAAGAGTATGGAAGAGAAAAGGAGGAATGTAGACACAAATGATAATAGTCTGGAATAGAAAGGCAAAATAGAAGTTAATCTGTGAGTTTTATATACCACGTATATAAGTGTGAGTAATAGCTATTTATTTTACCAATAGTAACTAATAGCTGGCTGAAATCAAAAATTCTTCGTTAGATGTTATTTAAGATGTTCAAGGCAGGCGAAAGGAAGTGCAGACACTAAGGCCTAAAGTGCAGTGTAATAACAGGCAATAACAGCCCTAACGACAATAATAACAATGATATGCGATAAAGAGTAGTGGTGAGCTGTGAAAATATTTTGGAATGTTCTGAGGATTAGATTCACTGTGGCTTATTATTGTGTTTCTAATGAGAAATATCGTAGGGATAAACTTAAGTCATTGTCTACGATAAAAAAAACATGAAAAAGGAAGTTAGTAAAGTGGGAAGATGTGTGAAAAGAGAAAAAACAATGACTAGTATTGACTACTGTTATTTTCAGTTACAAAATAAAATAAATGATTGTTTGACCCTTGTAAAAACATCACACTAGTGACTCTCATCACACTAGTGACTCTCATCACACTAGTGACTCTCATCACACTAGTGACTCTCATCACACTAGTGACTCTCATCACATTAGTGACTCTCATCACACTAGTGACTCTCATCACACTAGTGACTCTCATCACACTAGTGACTCTCATCACACTAGTGACTCTCATCACACTAGTGACTCTCATCACACTAGTGACTCTCATCACACTAGTGACTCTCATCACACTAGTGACTCTCATCACACTAGTGACTCTCATCACACTAGTGACTCTCATCACACTAGTGACTCTCATCACACTAGTGACTCTCATCACACTAGTGACTCTCATCACACTAGTGACTCTCATCACACTAGTGACTCTCATCACATTAGTGACTCTCATCACATTAGTGACTCTCATCACACTAGTGACTCTCATCACACTGGTGACTCTCATCACATTAGTGACTCTCATCACACTAGTGACTCTCATCACACTAGTGACTCTCATCACACTAGTGACTCTCATCACACTAGTGACTCTCATCACACTGGTGACTCTCATCACATTAGTGACTCTCATCACACTAGTGACTCTCATCACACTAGTGACTCTCATCACATTAGTGACTCTCATCACACTAGTGACTCTCATCACACTAGTGACTCCCATCACATTAGTGACTCTCATCACACTAGTGACTCTCATCACACTAGTGACTCTCATCACACTAGTGACTCTCATCACATTAGTGACTCCCATCACATTAGTGACTCTCATCACACTAGTGACTCTCATCACACTAGTGACTCTCATCACATTAGTGACTCCCATCACATTAGTGACTCCCATCACATTAGTGACTCTCATCACATTAGTGACTCTCATCACATTAGTTACTCTCATCACATTAGTGACTCTCATCACATTAGTGACTCTCATCACTATTTTCACAACAGATAGTCAAGGTTAGACAAACAATTGAGTAAACACAGAAATAACACCTGTGATGTCACGTGACACTAGCGTCAATAGGCCTGTGATGTGACGTGACACTAGCGTCAATAGGCCTGTGATGTGACGTGACACTAGCGTCAATAGGCCTGTGATGTGACACTAGCGTCAATAGGCCTGTGATGTGACGTGACACTAGTGTCAATAGGCCTGTGATGTGACGTGACACTAGTGTCAATAGGCCTGTGATGTGACGTGGAAATGTATACTAACTAGATAACGGGCACTCGTAGAGCGTATACCTTCGTTGCCGCTTATAAATGACCTTGACTTTCTAACCTGTTCTCTCCCAAAATCTGATAAACTGGTTACCGGATTATAACCAATCGTTCCACGTAATTTTAGGTAATTTGGACCAATACTTTTAGAGCTATGCAATTAACAAGATGATAAATAAATAAATTTAAAAAAAATGCCGCATAAAATATTACTCTCCGCATTCTGCGAAGGTAAAGATATATACTAACGTGACGTGTCAATGTGTCACCTGCTTGTGGTTCTCGTTGTCATAGTCTCACCTGCTTGTGGTTCTCGTTGTCATAGTCTCACCTGCTTGTGGTTCTCGTTGTCATAGTCTCACCTGCTTGTGGTTCTCGTTGTCATTGTCTCACCTGCTTGTGGTTTTCGTTGTCAATGTCTCACCTGCTTGTGGTTCTCGTTGTCAATGTCTCACCTGCTTGTGGTTCTCGTTGTCAATGTCTCACCTGCTTGTGGTTCTCGTTGTCATAGTCTCACCTGCTTGTGGTTCTCGTTGTCATTGTCTCACCTGCTTGTGGTTCTCGTTGTCAATGTCTCACCTGCTTGTGGTTCTCGTTGTCAATGTCTCACCTGCTTGTGGTTCTCGTTGTCAATGTCTCACCTGCTTGTGGTTCTCGTTGTCAATGTCTCACCTGCTTGTGGTTCTCGTTGTCAATGTCTCACCTGCTTGTGGTTCTCGTTGTCATAGTCTCACCTGCTTGTGGTTCTCGTTGTCATTGTCTCACCTGCTTGTGGTTCTCGTTGTCAATGTCTCACCTGCTTGTGGTTCTCGTTGTCAATGTCTCACCTGCTTGTGGTTCTCGTTGTCAATGTCTCACCTGCTTGTGGTTCTCGTTGTCAATGTCTCACCTGCTTGTGGTTCTCGTTGTCAATGTCTCACCTGCTTGTGGTTCTCGTTGTCAATGTCTCACCTGCTTGTGGTTCTCGTTGTCAATGTCTCACCTGCTTGTGGTTCTCGTTGTCATTGTCTCACCTGCTTGTGGTTCTCGTTGTCAATGTCTCACCTGCTTGTGGTTTTCGTTGTCAATGTCTCACCTGCTTGTGGTTCTCGTTGGAGATGTTGACCCCGTTCACCTCCACAATTCTGTCTCTTTTCTTCAGTTTGGCGTAGAAGGCAGGAGAGTCGTCGTCCACCTGGCCAATGTACTGACCAGGCTTCTCCTTGGTGGTGTGCAAGTTGAAACCATAGCCCTTGAAGTCAGCCACTAGGACCATGTGGCACAGACGGGGGGCATTGGGGGGCCCGTCAGCTGAAAAGTAAACAACAGGTAAAGGACAAGTAAAGGTACTACCTTACAATTAGAGCATTTCCTTAGTCCTATCGGGTGGAAGGTCTATCACTTAATTAACTACACTCACTGAAAATTAAGTAAAGGTTCTACTGGACTAGAAACCCTTCAATCACAACTGATCCTTTACCCTATCTGTCCTTCGGTTAACCATTAATGAAGAGTTTGGTTTAACAAATGGCAATGAAGTTATCGATAAGGTAATTAGTTACCCCTTCACTGTGCACTTCATTTACCATTTTTAATAATCATTTTTATCAAATCACGACACAAGGCACAATCACCCTCCAATAATTGTATTCTGCATCAAATTAATATGTGCGAACGTGCAGGAAAGTCATTATTTCGATCTAAAAAAATATTATGTGTTTCTATAAAGGGTTAGTTTGAATAGATAAGTTGTTAATTATTTATTATGTAGCTACCTATACGAATTATGTAATCAAACATACACAAAAGCACACAGAAATATCAATGTAAAATAGATGATTGATGTCATTAAAAGGTAATTGTCACTATAAAAGGCATTAGTGCCACATGACCTTCCCATCTAACATTGCGACTTGAAAACCTATTACAGTGAAACGGACTACGCTAAACAATTATTATTGTGGTTACATTCATCGTATGATGATGTATTGTACTATTCATATTGATAACTGCTTTCGAAGGTCACGGTAACTAATTCCTACATAGGAAAAAGAACATTTTCATTGCGAATTATTGAATTAAAATTTCGTAGTGGTTATTAAGAACAATAATTGTGTTCAACCTTTCATTTTTTTCAAAGTTAAGTTTAGAGCCATTGGTCATCATTTTCACTTAAACCATTGGTCATCATTTTCAATAAGAACCATTGGTCATCATTTTCAATAAGAACCATTGGTCATCATTTTCAATAAGAACCATTGTCATCATTTTCAATAAGAACCATTGGTCATCATTTTCACTTAAACCATTGGTCATCATTTTCAATAAGAACCATTGGTCATCATTTTCACTTAAACCATTGGTCATCATTTTCACTTAAACCATTGGTCATCATTTTCAATAAGAAACATTGGTCATCATTTTCAATAAGAACCATTGGTCATCATTTTCACTTTAACCATTGGTCATCATTTTCAAGAAGAAACACTGGTCATCATTTTCAATAAGAAACATTGGTCACCATTTTCAATTAGAACCATTGGTCATCATTTTCAATAAGAAACACTGGTCATCATTTTCAATAAGAAACATTGGTCATCATTTTCAATTAGAACCATTGGTCATCATTTTCAGTTAGAACCATTGGTCATCATTTTCAGTTAGAACCATTGGTCATCATTTTCAGTTAGAACCATTGGTCATCATTTTCAGTTAGAACCATTGGTCATCATTTTCAATAGAACCATTGGTCATCATTTTCAGTTAGAACCATTGGTCATCATTTTCAGTTAGAACCATTGGTCATCATTTTCGGTTAGAACCATTGGTCATCATTTTCAATTAGAACCATTTGTCATCATTTTCAGTTAGAACCATTGGTCATCATTTTCAATTAGAACCATTGGTCATCATTTTCAGTTAGAACCATTGGTCATCATTTTCAAACATTGGTCATCATTTTCAGTCTTGAGGCTCAATAACACTGTTCTCAGTATTCACTTTTTTCCACGAAAGCTTCTCTCAAATGACTGTTGTAACTTGTTTTGAATCAAAGAGGATGGGCAGCTGAGTTGGGCACTGGGCAGGTAGGCAGGGATAACTCAATCCTCCAATTACTGTCCCCATCTGCCCAAATGGTCAGTAGAGCATTGAAATACGTACAATAGCAAAAGGACGTTAGGAAACTTATTTCTATTCTGGCAGTTATATCAGAATCTTTTTATAAATCAAAATAATAAAGTATTGCCTTAGAAATCAATTTGAACGTGATAATCAAGTGATTACTATTTTATTATAAAGTATTAATATATCAGATACTAATGTCCAACCCATAAGCTTCTTCGACGAGTTACCAAATCAAAAGTTAAATGAACTAACTAAACATGTATGACATTGTATGTACTTGTAAATTTTCCTGTCGGTAATGGTAGGTACTTTTTATTCAGAAAATCGCTTTCATTCTTTTTTTTTAAAGTCTTTTATTATTCGTAACTATAAAATGGCATCATGATAATATTTTTTGAATAAATCCATGAACTTACTATCGTTGGTAGAAGTAATGGGAGGCATCGTTATAATGTATGAAATTTGAAGAGTCCAGTTACAGGAGCGAAATGAACACACCTCACGACACCAAAGCTAATCGCACACTGAGTTTATAGATACATATACATCGTACATAACATTATACAATTTATACATAGTACATACTCATACTTTTGAAATCATGGAATAATAATAATGATGATCACTAGACACTAATGAACAATCATAATATTTCCTTATCTTCTTAAGCTCTAAAATTATATACATGGCAGTCATTCATCAAAAAGATATGAATAAGTTCTTTGTAGTAATTAAATAGGTACAGCACATACCTACTTACACCACAAGTGATGATAGTATTATTAGATATACTTTCATTAGATAGTATGTTATCATTGCTACAAAAATTAGATAAATTCTAAAGTTTGAATGTTTCAAATGTAGTATTTTAAATAATTGCAACAGAAGTTGATTCTATCACTTATACAGAGTGTCCCCAAAAAAAGCGGAACCCAAATTTAAATTAGCATATCAAAACAACCAGTGAAGGTAGATGTTTCTTTTTATCATCATTTTATTGGTTGAACCCTTCTTTATCTACAGTTAAATTTTCAAACATTTTTATTTATCTTTTGTGGATGTTATAATTATTTTATTAATTGGTGGTAATTATGGCTTGCGCAAGTAGTCAGAAAACGGACACTGAAGTGAAATTTGTATATTAAAAATTTCTTTAATAAACAATATCTCCATTATTAAAAGATATATTATGAGGTTTTAACACTTTAGAAACACAGGATAGTTATGAAGAAGAGGTCACATTGATTGGAAACTTAGAAAGAAAGGACATTCAGGAATAAAGGATTATTAGAGAGAACAAGTTACTTAGGAACAAGAAGACTCATATGAGCAATAGGACACTTAAGTGAAATAGGAAATGTAGAAACAAGTTACAAGGAGACTCTTAGAAACAAGATACTTACAACAAGGGACACTTAGGAACAAGATACTTACAACAAAGGACACTTAGGAACAAGATACTTACAACAAGGGGACACTTAGGAACAAGATACTTACAACAAGTGACACTTAGGAACAAGATACTTACAACAAGGGACACTTAGGAAAAAGATACTTACAACAAGGGGACACTCAGGAACAAGATACTTACAACAAGGGGACTCTTAGAAACAAGATACTTACAACAAGGGACACTTAGGAACAAGATACTTACAACAAGGGACACTTAGGAACAAGATACTTACAACAAGGGGACACTTAGGAACAAGATACTTACAACAAGGGACACTTAGGAACAAGATACTTACAACAAGGGACACTTAGGAACAAGATACTTACAACAAGGGGACACTCAGGAACAAGATACTTACAACAAGGGGACTCTTAGAAACAAGATACTTACAACAAGGGACACTTAGGAACAAGATACTTACAACAAGGGGACACTAAAGAACAAGATACTTACAACAAGGAGACACTTAGGAACAAGATATATACTTACAACAAGGAGACGCTCAGGAACAAGATACTTACAACAAGGGGATACTCAGGAACAAGATACTTACAACAAGGGGACACTTAGGAACAAGATACTTACAACAAGGGGACACTTAGGAACAAGATACTTACAACAAGGGGACACTTAGGAACAAGATACTTACAACAAGGGACACTTAGGAACAAGATACTTACAACAAGGGGACACTAAGGAACAAGATACTAACAACAAGGAGACACTTAGGAACAAGATATATACTTACAACAAGGAGACGCTCAGGAACAAGATACTTACAACGAGGGGACACTTAGGAACAAGATACTTACAACAAGGGGACACTTAGGAACAAGATACTTACAACGAGGGGACACTTAGGAACAAGATACTTACAACAAGGGGACACTTAGGAACAAGATACTTACAACGAGGGGACACTTAGGAACAAGATACTTACAACAAGGGGACACTTAGGAACAAGATACTTACAACGAGGGGACACTTAGGAACAAGATACTTACAACAAGGGGACACTTAGGAACAAGATACTTACAACAAGGGGACACTTAGGAACAAGATATATACTTACAACAAGGGGACACTCAGGAACAAGATACTAACAACAAGGCGACACTTAGGAATAAGATACTTAGAACAAGGGGACACTTAGGAACATGATACTTAGAACAATAGACACTCAGGAACAAGATACTTATAGCAAGGGGACACTTAGGAACAAGATACTTAGAACAAAGGGACACTTAGGAACAAGAGGACACTTAGCAACAAGAGGACACTTAGGAACAAGAGGACACTTAGGAACAAGAGGACTCTTAGGAACAAGAGGACACTTAGGAACAAGAGGACACTTAGGAAAAAGAGGAAACACATAGGAACAAGAGGTCATAGATAGGAACAAGAGGACACAGATAGGAACAAGAGTTCACAGATAGGAACAAGAGGACACAGATAGGAACAAGAGGACACATATAGGAACAAGAGGACACATATAGGAACAAGAGGACGCAGATAGGAACAAAAGGACTCATATAGGAACAAGAGGACATAGATAGGAACAAGAGGACACAGATAGGAACAAGAGGATACACATAGGAACAAGAGGACACAGATAGGAACAAGAGGACACAGATAGGAACAAGAGGATACAGATAGGAACAAGAGGACGCAGATAGGAACAAGAGGACGCAGATAGGAACAAGAGGACTCATATAGGAACAAGAGGACATAGATAGGAACAAGAGGACACAGATAGGATCAAGAGGACATAGATAGGAACAAGAGGACACAGATAGGAACAAGAGAACGCAGATAGGAACAAGAGGATACAGATAGGAACAAGAGGATACACATAGGAACAAGAGGACACATATAGGAACAAGAGGACACATATAGGAACAAGAGGATACAGATAGGAACAAGAGGACACAGATAGGAACAAGAGGACACAGATAGGAACATGAGTTCACAGATGTGAACAAGAGGACACAGCTAGGAACAAGAGAACGCAGATAGGAACAAGAGGATACAGATAGGAACAAGAGGACACAGATAGGAACAAGAGTTCACAGATAGGAACAAGAGGACACAGATAGGAACAAGAGGACACATATAGGAACAAGAGGACACATATAGGAACAAGAGGACGCAGATAGGAACAAGAGGACTCATATAGGAACAAGAAGACATAGATAGGAACAAGAGGACACAGATAGGAACAAGAGGATACACATATGAACAAGAGGACACAGATAGGAACAAGAGGACACAGATAGGAACAAGAGGATACAGATAGGAACAAGAGGACGCAGATAGGAACAAGAGGACGCAGATAGGAACAAGAGGACTCATATAGGAACAAGAGGACATAGATAGGAACAAGAGGACACAGATAGGATCAAGAGGACATAGATAGGAACAAGAGGACACAGATAGGAGCAAGAGTTCACAGATAGGAACAAGAGGACACAGATAGGAACAAGAGTTCACAGATAGGAACAAGAGGACACAGATAGGAACAAGAGGACACAGATAGGAACAAGAGAACGCAGATAGGAACAAGAGGATACAGATAGGAACAAGAGGACACAGATAGACGTCTTAATATTTATATTCGTTTAACCTGTTATAGTCTATGAACTTTGGTACTCATAACTCTATGCCTTCTCCTGATGATGAATAGAAATTTATGTATTCGAAAGATTGAAACCTCATCAATGAGTATAAATAACCTCTGGGGTAGTAGAGGGTGGAGAGGAGGGACATAATGACATCGTCGGACATGTCGTTTTGTTTGAATAAGCTCAAATTTCATATAGTGACTTCAGTTTTACTTGTATCGGCAGATTCAAAGAGGCTTAATGAATTCTTCTTATAAATTAATGGAGTACCATCGATTTATTATAGATAGTTTCCTTAGAATTAAGCCAGACGAGATACTTCTAATTCATTGAGGTATTTTGTTTTTTGTCGACCAACAGGTTCAACTTATCTGTAATAACTTTAAAATGGCCACTGCAAAATTTAGTATTCATCCATCAAAGACAGATCGCTTATTGGCTAGTCCCAATTACAACAGTTTGGCCCCCCTTCTCTTTCGTTCACCACAGACAACTTCCAAATGGAGACCTCAAAGTGATTATTTACTAATGTCCACACTAAAATATCCAATTTTATTGTTAATGTTGGTTATCTCCCATGCATCGGTGCCACGGTATGCCATCGGCCACCTCATGCTCCCGAGGGTAACCCATGCTCTTGCAGTACTTTTTTGGAGTGCAGGGATTGGAGTGGGTCAAAGCGGGGCATTTCGCCCTCGGGTCACAAACAGGCCGTGTTTTGCAGGGTGTCCGCAAAACTGTCAGGCGGAAAACTGCTGAAACGGAAAACTGCCAGTGGAAAACTGACAGGCGGAAAACTGCCAGTCACTTAATGAATTTAATGACTTTAGTCAGTAATAATGTTATAATTCATAAAAAAAAAACGTTCGATCTTAGTTAAAAGAAGTTAAGGGAACATTTATTTTTACTTAGTATACAAAACAAAAATATAGTGATTGATTAGAAAAATATGTAAAATACATTATTATTTAAATGTTACAGTAAAAAATCAAATACAATATACATATAAATTAGAAAATAAAACCTTTCTTAGAAAATACTAAAAGACGAAGCAAAGATTTGATTGTATTAGGGACAGAGAACAATTTCTTTGTTTACACAACGCATCTCTACATTATCAGTTCATAACGGGTTTAGTGTCTAAGTATTTCTTTTTTGTTCATAATTTGAGAATTGAACAAACCTTCAAGTCTAATATTCGCTTGTACTCATTATAAAACAAATTCGATCGATGTTTGTAAAATATTTAGAATTTGCAACACAACATCTATGATTATTAAACTGATATTACCTACCTAATTCTCTGGCAATTTCACTCAATCAAATTGGATTGCATATTAATTATAATACTTTAAGGCCGGCCATACACTAGCATGTCCACCTGACAGGTAAGCATAAATAGTCACGTGTGTCAGGTGCACCTGTTACCTGAGGAGCACACTCACTCTTCATGTGTAGCTGTCAAATTTGTCAGTTCACAATGGATTCTCGCAAATATGAGTTGTATCTCTCTCCTTATTATTTGTAGTGTTTGTGAAATTTTAAAACAGAAGGAAGAAACGTAAACAATGATGTAAGGAATGGATGCAAAGAAGAAATAAATTTACCCATATTAATCTTCTTAATGAATTGTGACATGAACTATCTGATAATAACAATTTTCTGCACATGAATGAATCAATGTACAAAGAGCATAAATAAATGCCGAACAAAGCATAACCATCGTCAATTTCCGAAGGTAATAACTTAGACCTGTTCAGATACACCTGATGAAAAACCACCACTCACACAACAGTTTTACTCACCTGTCAGGCAGAACTAATCGAATTATCTATCATCAGTCAGTTGGCAGGTCGCCTGAAAGGCTAGTTTTTCCCCCCACTCACTAGCAGGTGCACCTGACAGGCGCGATTGTTTATGCTAACCTGTCAGGTGGACATGATAGTGTATGGCTGGCCTTAGGGCCGGCCATACTAGATTTCAGGCGACCTGCCAACTGATGATAATTCGATTAGTTCTACCTGACAGGTGAGTAAAACTGATGTGTGAGTGGCGGTTTCATCAGGTGTATCTGAACAGGTCACAGTTATTATCCTCGAAAATTGACGAGTTCAAAATTATTATTATTTTTTATATTATTGTTACCTTTGTAATTTTCTTCTGAGAAAGAATATTCTTAATTTTAATCTAATCCTTTTAGATAGAAATTGATGAACCATTTTATTGCTGAATTCTATTTCTGATGTAATTCTTTTTGTAACTAGCAATCATTGCTTTCAAAAGCAATCTGAAATACAATAATATTGATGTATTTCTTTTTACATATGTTTAGTTATTCAATTCATCAATGTCCATTTAGAAGAATAAATAAGTAAAGAAATATTGCCTTCATAAATAACATTATGTGAATATAAATAAATAATTTACTGAGATTAGTTTCGAAGAGTTCTGATACACAAATAATATTTTCTAAATTGAAATATTCCCTTTTATAAAATCAAAGATGGTGGATGGTACTGTCAATGAAAAGTGTTTCTGTTCTGATCTCTTCACTCTTCTTACTAAGTTAATAAATCTTTACTAATTTAACGATAGGAAATATTTTAAATTGGGAACAAAATAACAGGAAGTTAGAGTACGAATTCAAATCATTTGTTATGTAACTTTTATCGATGGTATTTATTTGTAAATATCATCCCACGGACATTTCGTCTAACGGACATTTCGTCCACTGACAATTCGTCCACGGACATTTCGTCCACGAATTGCTTAATTTTGTATTTTAAAGTGTATATTGAATATATTTCACAATAATTTTCACTATTACATTAATAGGCATGTATAAATACATTATATTATTAGGTATAGTGATTTATTCCGAACCATTTCATATAAATACAAAAAAATGATTACCCTTCGATTAGTTATGAAATTAGACATGATAAACGGTTTGACTGTATCTTTAAGTTATATATCTCCTTTAATATTTTGCATAAATAATTAATCAGTTACGAGTATCCAAAATATGGAACTGAAATAGCAGGGTGAAATGAAATAATTACAATAGGTAAATATTAATGATTATATATGGTTTTATTATGAGTGTGAAAATATGGAACAGTACAATAGCATGGACGGTTTTATGTTTAAATAATTAAAGGCAAAACTCGAAAGTACCAATATCCACCCAATTCTTTTATAACATAAATTCATTATCAATCACTTGTTAAGTAGTATATTATATACTTGTATCATATATGAATTTTATTCAATCACTGTTCAAGTAATTTCTGTACCAACATTGCTTCTAATAACCTAATCTGAGTAATAATATTGATGTTTATTGTAGTTATTGTTATTATGTCCTCTGCTTTCTTTGTTTATATACTCTAATAAGTTCGAGACATGCCTCGCTATTATTACAGATTTTATAAGACAATGGAATAATAAAAGCGAGGCCTGCCTGTATATCATTAAAAAAATTTCAGTTATATTATTTTACTGTTGCCGGCCAGTAGGCAAAGACCATGAATTTATAATTACCATCAACAAATGGTATTTTTTACTTTTATATTGCAAAATATCTGTAAATAATGATCAATATGAATTATATACACAATATAATATAGTACAAAATAAAGCATTTCGTGGACGAAATGTCCGTGGACGAAATGTCCGTTGGACGAAATGTCCGTGGACGAATTGTCCATGGACGAAATGTCCGTTGGACGAAATGTCCATGGACGAAATGTCCGTTGGACGAAATGTCCGTTGGACGAAATGTCCGTTGGACGAAATGTCCATGGACGAAATGTCCATGGACGAAATGTCCATGGACGAAATGTCCATGGACGAAATGTCCATGGACGAAATGTCCGTGCACATTTATTTATATCAGGTTTATGACAATAATTAGCTTAATTAATTATGCACACGAGATCTATATCTTTTACAATTTATTCATTAGCTACACATATATCACAGTTAGTGGCTTTCATATATACTGACTTATACGGTAATATATTTATAAGGAATTTAAAAGATAATTTACTCCATCAAACAAGCACATCCATTTACATAAAATAGCAATATGACTCCATCGTCTGTAATAAAACAAACAGTTTCCAGATTGAATTGTCCACATTTTTAGGAACTTTCTACATTATTTATGAAGCACTGTTGAAACACTCTCTGTTGGAACACCTTTATTGTCATTTTTAATTCATATAGTTATTAAGAATTATGTCTGTCTGCCTGTCTAAAATTATGTCTAAAACAATCAATTGATCGTTTTATTGGTATAGTATTATTTTGCTCATGTATTCATAGTACATTAATTAATTATTTTTAATGGTTATGTTATATTTATATATTTTTCTATCCGAGAAGACAACAATAATCACATACTATGTTTGTGAGGGCCTGGTCACATGAGCGTTTTTGGATACATATGAAATGGGTTTAAAAATATTTTCATCTGAGTCGAAAAATGCTGTGCAAAAACGCTCGTATGACCGGCATTAAATGATTAACCAATTTAAAATGATCATTTTAATAGTAATCATTTATTATCTTAACATAGTAAGAATAAAGAGGTGCAAATTACAACAGTTCATAAATGTTATCCTAATTATAATTGCAATAAATAATTATATTACGTGAAAGAACCTTATTAAATTTTGTAGTGCGTTGAGAAGACAACTATTAAATTTTAGTTAAAGTGTAAATACTGTTAGCATCTTTTTCATTTTTACATTGATGGGGAACATACGAAAATATATAAAAAATGAGGAATTTTGCTTGCATGAGAAATATTAAAAGTCTATTCTACTTCAATTTTGTGTTTAATTTTATTTCTTACTTTCCTCAAAATTCATCTACATACAGAAAAATAACGTTCAAATTTATGAGGCGCTGTTGCCTCACATTGATCTCGGCCATGCTTCAAGAGATCATTTTTTGTCTGTTTTACTTGAAGCAAGTTTGAATTTTAGAAACAGCCAAGCTATAGCAACCAAACAGGATATTAGTTCTTTTTAGCTTGTGATTTTAATAAATCTTAGCTGCTAGAATTGAAGTCGTCGCATAAGTTCGTATTTCGTGTCGTCACTTCGGTTTTGTTTGTTCTGTTAGATGTATAACCCCTTATTATTGCGGAAGGTTATGTTTTGATCTGCAATATTTGTTTATTTATTTGTAATCTTGTTTTTCGCATGAGTGTAATAGTAATCAGCCGAATTGTCTGAACTTTGATAGGATGATTGTTCATTATCTAGGAACCATTTGATTAGATTTTGGGAGCGATCGGTTCGATGTCACGAAAAGGTCAAAATAAACAAAAACTATAGCGGCGGAAAGTCATAATTTGTATAAATAATTTTTTTATGTTTTTTAGAGCTGGATTTAGACGATTTTGACTGCATGTAGTGATGCTTATTTTTTCATTTGTTTGACATTTTATTGAATATCGACCAACAGATTACAAAATTAGGGCCTAATATTGTGTTTCAAAGTACCAGCTTAAGAAACAATAGATATTATTTATAATCATTTATTGTTTTCTGCGTAAAATTAAATAATATATTATAATTATAATATATAGTTGACAATTTCAGATGTTTTTAGTACAGGTTTTGTTTGTGCTAAAAATAATCAATGGTATAAAGGTTTATGAATGGTGCTGGATTGTCATCAGGTTGTCCGTTCTAAAGGTCACCATCACTAGTTCAGTTCAGGGTTCCAAAGAACAGTTCTTTCGAATCCCTCTAATGGCATGAAGTAACAAGTTGAAATTCATGATTTCAAGCAGTGTAATTAAGTTGTTTAAATGGATATTTCCGAAATTTTGTGGTGATATTATTTAAAACTAAATCTAAAAAAATACATGAATTATAGTTTCAGATTTTGTTACAGCTAATAAATCTGATTTTTAAGACAATATTTACCCATTAAAAAAAAAGAAGGAATATTATGAATGAAATTAATAAATCTCAATATGAAAACAAGAGAGGTAGGTATTAAACAAATGGAGAAACTATTTCCATTCTGTCATGTGTTCTGTCATACATACAAATTATATAACAGCAATAATATAATTTCAGAGTAGATTTTCTTTCATATTTACCTAATAAGTAATTTAATACACAGAAAATTCATTTATTTGTTATTCTTACTCCATGGCTATTATACCTATTATCTCATGTATAATACAAAAGGGTGACCGGTATATTCAACCCCGGTACCTATATTCCACACTAGGTATATTCCACCCCAGAAAGTTCCACCACACTTTACGTGTTTGGTTTGGTTAGTCATTAATATTACTCATTTATTAATATACAAGGTACCTTGCATTCTCTTTATATCAAATTTAACCATTTGTTGGTTAATCACTAGCTAGGTAGGTATATAATTTTTACTGTACATGTGATAGAACAGCAGAAAGACGCAGTTTATCAGTTTAATGTCACTTTTAATCTATCCTTAAGCTGTATTTGGTGATTGGAAGAAAAGTAGGTTGGCCACAAACTGTCGTAATTTGGATTATGTTTTTTCATTTTTCATGTTTATTATTCTTTAACCACTAATTCCATTTTTAGAATATAGCGCTAGGTTTATACTCTTCAATTATGAGGTCTTAGATTTTGTGTTAGGAAGGGTCGTAGGCTTCATTAGTCACTGATAGGTGGTATGTGACTTGGATCATGGATCTAATCACCTTTCTGACAGCTTCTTCCAGTCACTTGCATTTAATTACCTTTTGTCGTCAGCTATATATGGCCGTTGGTTCCGAAACAAACGATATACCTCTAATTTTAATCTTCAACTTCGAGGTCTTAGATTTCGTTTTGGTTAGGCTCGTTGGCTTCATTTACTATCACCTCTTTATTTTCCTCTTCCATTCATGAGTCCAGTAACCAGTGTTTGTGTCTTTTGTAGTCACATTCATATGTAAGCGACTGTATTCACTGAGTATCTATCTTGCATACATGAACTTTATCAGCGACAGATTGTATGTGATTTTGATCATTGAGCCAATTTCCTTTCTGACTGCTTCTTCTAGACCTTTATATTAAATTTCTTTCTGACATCAGCGATACAGCCTTTGGCTCCGAAGAAGACTTTTAACCCAATAGTAAAAGTAAGTTAATTGTTCACTGGGGAAAATATACCGGGTTGGACTATACCTAGGGCGGAATATACCTAGAACCGTACAAAAGAAATGATTGTGAGACCTTAAGTTATGAGGCGCTGTTGCCTTATTGTGATGAAATGAGAAATAGTGAGGTTAGCAGCGGATTTAGTAGGACAGACAGACAACCAAAATTGTCCTAAAGTCGGTTGTCGTTTTGTTTGTACAAGTTCAAATTTTAAGCGAGATATGTAATTTTTTTTCATTTGTTTAGTACGTCTCTGAACGCCAACCGACAAACAGATTAAACTAATCATGATAATTTTAAAATATGATTAAGAAAAGAATTATTGTAAAATTCATGAATGAATTATGCGAATGAAAATGAATTATTAGAAGAGTTTAATTTTAACATCCGACACTTGACGACTAGAGGCTCATATTAAACCACTTCCCAATTATTCTGTTATAGATTTAAACTTTAATGCAGTTTTTTTTTATATGTTTCTCAACAACGACCCTAAAAGCTTTACTTTCTATTTATATCTGAACTGTGAAAATTATTACTCACGGAGACTTTGTTTTCGTGTACCTATGGATATGGTTCTCCTGTAATCCTTTTCCTTCGTTAGGGTAAAGTGTCATCTGCGTTAGCTCTATTTTCGGCAAAATGTCTGATTCTCAAACGTTTCACTGTACAATACAGCTAGTATGGGTCACAAAAATGTTTCCGATTTTTCAAATACTTGTAAATCTTTAGCCAATGGACGAAAAAACTGTACTTTGGTATTTTTTTCTTCGCCTCTTATTGTACTATTCTAGTGTAAAAATAATTTTGAACTGATGGACATCGTTTAAGAACAGATAGGCAAAAAGTGAGGGTGATTTTTTTGTTGAATAAAAGGAAAAAAATTATTATGCTAGACAATTTTAATACAGGGTGCTTACACTTCTTCCTTGTAATCTATACATATATACTATTTTATAGCTAGATGAAGTGCCGTGTAAATATGCTCTATATTTCTTGTATAGAATAAGTAATAGATCTAAAACTAATTATCTTTCATTTCATAGCCATTATTAAAGAAGACAATTCTACACATATACGAGTTTAGCTAGAAACAAATAATATTATCTGCACTCGAAATAAATATATTATACACAGAGTTTTTCTCAAAATAATTAGGTTTTTGATCGCCATGACGAAAAAAAATCACATTGGTCGAATTATAGCTCAATAGGTTCTGTTCTGGGACAGTTTCGCAATTGATATCATAGTCATTTACTGGTGGTATAATTCTCTGATTGATTGACAACACTTTGGTCCTAATAGTGTTTAAATAGTGAAAAACATAACAACATAAAAAAATGTAGTAAAAATATTTTCTTCTTGGTGGATAGTTTCTTTCACACACTGCCAGTCACCATTTGAAGTTTCAGTCCAGATTGCACTGTTTAGCGAAAATTTCAACAAAGAAAAGAAATATTCCTATTGCATTACCTGCAATTGAAATTATAATTATAATCATTCGTGATACCTAATATATTTAAATACATCAATAATCATATTTGACAAAAAAGTACGTATGTAAAAACGCACCAATCAAGTAGATGATGAGAATTCCATAAAAGTCACCGATGGAGAAGGGTCTGGTGTCATCCGTCTTCTTGGGAGGATTCGTACACCAGGATGCGTTTCTCAATTCGAAATGCATAATGTGATCTGGAATACCTGCTTCGAGTAGTCTCATCATTCTATAGATGAAATAAACAATAATTGATATATTAAGAATTATCTTGAACGCTTGTTAAATTTAATCTAAGATATGTACTTACGTGATATCCATTTTTTCCTTCAAAGGGTACTTCTTTTCTATGCCAAATGCTAGATGCAGATCATGGAAACCTCTCGTGGTGTACGTTAGACTGCATTCTCCGTTCTAACAAAAGAATCACAGTTTTAATTAACCAAAAGAACAAGAAATGTGTGCTAGAAACTGCCCGATACTTTGCCTTGGGTTCAGCAACACAGAACATACCAAGTGACCGCAAAATAGGGTATAAAGCCTATCTAACAATTACATCACACGTGGTGAATACATACATTGCATTTATTGTATATAACTTAAATGATATAAAAAAAATTCGATAGACTTTTGTGAATAAGAGAACTTTTCTTTTATAAATTTGACAAGTAATACAAATATGAAATAACAATTTCTTGTATATTTTCAGGTAATATCAAACCAGATTTCTCCCTAACTTTGGTTTATGGACTGACAAAAAATGTATTTGAAAAGAAGATTCACAAACTCTAGAAAAGAAATACATACAAGTTATCAGGATCTCTACTTCTGAAGATATTTTCTCACCTGTGAAAAATCATCTGCAATTGATCCCTCATGGAAGACTTGGGGAGCCACGGCTTTTATGGGCGAAAAAATAGAAATATTAGATTTCTATGCAGTAAAACTTTATTTAATATTGATTAAATCTTAAGTTTCTATGCAGCAACACATTACTCCTCTCATTCAGTAATCAAATTTATTTTCATTTCACCTGCAACTTTTTGTTCCGTCACTACTTGCACAGTGTCATCTGCCTTAGCCAAGTCGAAGGGAGTTCTGAGGGGATGCATTCGACCACGAGGAGTGTCAGGAGCTACTTCATGCTCATTCTGAAAGTAGCAATACCATTGCAATTCTGTATCATGTATATTTTCAAAATACTAAAGACTTTAACAGAATATCTTACTCTGAAGTATGCACCGTAGTAGGTTCCAGCAACGATGGTCCATTTATACTCATCTTGGTTCACAAAATCTTCCATTGAATCAAATGGTGGAACAGCCTGCACAATTATAATACAGATATAAATACCACTAGTGATTCAATTGGTCTGAAGGTTTGGGTGGACGCACTCGATATATTCCAATGTATTTTCATTTGAAAAACATAGAAATCTTTGATATCAACAAAATGTATTTTTAAATCAAAATGCCCATCCTCTTTATTAAAAAAAGTTTCAAAAAATGTATTCGTTGTTGATTCTATATTTGTGATACAGCTCTAAAAAAATTATTCAAATGAATGCATTTTCAGTTATAACTCTGTGACGTCACTAGTTCACTTTTTAAAATAATCAATGTGTAAGTTTGTTATACTGCATGTGTTCTTATACTGTGGCAGAAGCATATGTAGTTCGATTTCAGATGATAAAATAATACTGAGAGTAAGTATAGCATGAAAAAGTAGTACAATCAAGTTAAAGGTACCTTGCTCGTGATGAGTATTGCCTTCAAGTTACATTTGTACATCAATGTTAATATGAGAGTTGCAAGCATCCATGTCAAAGATATAAAACGCCCGGCATCTCCCCGAGGTGCATGCATGCTATCTGAGAGGAAAAAGTAACTAAATCTGTATAAAATGTTTCATACTTAATTCTTTATAGAATTATTAATGAAAGCCATAAAATTTTACATATTTCATTAGTAGAACAGTAAATTTATCCTCCTGTGAATGTAACCTTGAAGTAGAAAAATCCTGAAGCCCCACAAAAATTGAAGAAAAGCGCTGTCTTTCGATAGCTTCTTTTCAGTCTGCACAGCTCTGTCACTTGGTGATTCCCTTAACAAATTAAAAGTACATAATTAGGTACGTACTTCAATGTCAGGTTAAATTACATTATATAAAATTTAATCACCTGCTGGAATTATATCCAAAGTGGAAGATTATTGATGCTATTGAAATAAGAACAGTTACAGCAGCTGTATAAAACCACACCTGAAATTAGGGTTGTTTGTTTATTTTAGTTGATATTATGTAGCTGTTTATGAATATTTGTGTTTCATATGAATTAAAAAATACAAACTTGTTTCTGGAAACTGTTCAAAAAGATGAGCATGTCAGGTTGAACTTTCACTTGCTTGTAAAGAAAGTTGTTGATGCAATTCATGTTAGGGTACATAAAGTCTAGAACTTCTGTCCTCAGCCACGTCACTCCTAGGGGTCCCAGTGCCATATTCGTGTTCTAATAATGTTTAGGTACACGTATTTATATTACCCTTTGTTCTATGTACAGTTTGTGAATATCTAATTATTTCATCTTACTTTTTTGCCAACCTCTCCGACCATTCCAGTCCAAGATCCATTTGGTCGCTTGTCTCCCCACTGTTGGTCTGGCGTTGCTATCAGCCAGTAACTGTCAGGGGCCAGATTAGGCTTTGAATGTAGGCTTTTAATAAAATAACCTTAATAGAGACTAGAAGCACTCTGACTCCAATATAAATGTATAGTGCAAAATATAATGAAAAGTTTCATTTAGAGAACACTCACCATTCACCAAACGTTTAAAATCAATCTGATATTTTAGGAAATTTAATGTGACATGTCTAATATTTTGTTAAAGTATTCATCTATATTCTCATATAATTTATATTAGTTGTTATTTAAATTGATATAGTATAATATTTCTTAAAAATATTTTCACAATTAGTAAAATTGTGTATTTAAAAAAATAGATAGAGATACCATCTCACCACATTTTCATAGCTGCCATAAACTCTCTGAAAGTTGTAACGTAATATCCCTTGAAAGGATTAGTCGAAACGTCAACCATCGGAGGCCACTGCGGAAGTTATAAATAATTATAAACAATACTGAGAGATTAATTAGAAGTACAAAGTAAATACAGATATACACTTTAGCTTCTTATAAGTAGAAAGTTACAAAAAATGTTCAGTTTTGATAAGAAGTGACATAGGGGTAAGATAGTGAACCTTATTGTAGTATAATATCTTGGTATAAATATCTCTACTCACTCCAGTCACAGCTACTTTGATGCATCCTGTTGTCTCTTCAAAAACTTCAGTCATTGTCAATTTTTACAAGAGACACCAATTGGGTAATTTTAAAATTAGATACAACTTGAAAAATCAATCATTGAAAATATCAACTTGTTTAGTGACGAAAATCTGAAGGCAAAAGATGAAATGTTGAGGGTGTCAATAAAATTGCCCAAGTTAACTATATAATGTTTTGTAATTACCTTCGCAGATGGCGGAAGGTTAAGATAATGATAATATTCATTGAGTAAAAAAGTATACAAATATACGTAGAACTTAAGCCCCTATATAAGTAAAAAATATTTTTCGGGCAAAACACATATTAAAAACATGAGTTGGAAATTTTAGGCGGCATTTGTTAATTAATTTGTCATCTTGTTATTCACAAAACTCAAAAAATATCCAACCAAATTGACTGGAATTAATTGGGATTATTGGTCTATATCCAAGATATTGACCAAGATTTTGAGAGCGAACTGGTTAAACTGGAACTGGAACTTGGTCGGTATTGGCTTTTCAACGCCACCGGTTTCACCCGAAAACCTTCCACAGGTCCGTCACCCCGCCAGCTGTTTCACACTCCTCACCCCTCAACACTCCACGCCTCCTCCAGAAATGCACACACCTTCCGAGAGTCCCGCTCTCCAAAACACATCACTTCCTTCCTCCATTGACTGTATCCCATGATAGTCCCTCACTGCTTCCATACTCAGACATTCAAGTACTAGATAATTCAGAGTCTCCTCCACAGCTCCGCACATACTACACCCCACTACTTCCTCCCAGTGCCTCATCCTCCAGCCCAGTCTCAATGTTTTACTCCTCACTCCAAACAGCAACCTTTACTCCAACTATTATCATAAAATTCTCATCCAATCTTCTCATTCTCCCTGTAGTACCCCAAGGTGACTCCCATTCTCCCACTCATTCACAAATCCCTCAACACGGCCTGTGTTCATCTCATTCAGCTGCTCCCAATCCACACCCACCTCCTACAAGTAGACATCAACCATTCTCATCCACGAGTCCCGCCACACCTCAACCCTCATCTCCTCAAGCACCCTTCACAAAACTACACTCTCTGACCTTATCATATGCCAGGCAAACTTCAAATAACATTCACGCCTCTAACATGCACCGAGAAACATCAAACTTTGCCTAGTAGTGTCACAATGGGTGTCCATGAGAGGACAGCTAATACCTTTCTCCACACTCCATTCTCAGCATTCTAGTCTTATCCTCCTTACTCCACACTAGCAATCCGCCTGCACTAAGGACACTAGCCAGCACCACCCTCTTCCAAAAAGTCTTCTCCACTAACATCAAGCAACCTATCACATGACCGCCCCACAATCGAATATGTCAGACTTGTCATTCTGTCCTCCTTCCATATTCTCTTCTTGTTATGTACTCGATTTACTGAGTTAAGGATTTAACAAGGGATGAAATAACTGGAGAAAACCTTTTGGTTCTGAGTTTTAATTCACAATAATTTTTCACGGTTATCGAGAAAAGATATTACTTGCTAATTTCACAGAAACAGATAGGGTACAGGAACATAAAGGGTATAGTAACTAGTAGACAACGCAAAATTATGACGTCATCAAAACAACACATTCCTTGTTTGTGACCGAGCGGCTCATAATTCTTCGTATTTGCATGTTAATATCGAGAAGTTTAAAGTCATCTTATAAGGGTTTCGTGTAAAAGAAAAGCGAAAATGGCGATTGTTGTTCATTTCTTTAACTTATCTATTAGAAATAGGGTCTTAAACATATACTACTTAGGAGCCTAAACTAGTGCTAGTTATGCTGCGAAACTGTACTTCCTATGAATAACAATTAAGGAATAAAATAATGGAAATAAAATTTAATCAATACCTAGTTAGTAATCGATAAAAAAAATTATAAGTGACTAAGTTTAAGTAGGTATTCTCATGTTTCAAAGAGTGGTCAGAGTCACCATTTCCGGTCACGCCGTGGTCAAGTCAAAGTAGATTCAATGAGCTGATTACCATCCCCTTTATGTCACTGTATCCTGGAAACAGATACATAAATAATCATTAAATATAACCTATTAAGGGAAGTTCCTATATATATAATTTATATATGCACATTGCACAATAAGGAAATATTTTCAGTAAGATATATGAGAAGTATTAATATATGACACTCCTTCTTACACTCACCAAATCAGTCTCTCTTTGCAGTTACCAACACACCAAGGTACCTACTCTCACCCACACAACTGATAGCTCCCACATCAGCTCCCCCTCCCTCTCCCCCATTGAAATCCATTCTCATACCTTCCTGCAGACTCCACTCTCTCATCAAACATCCTCTGTTCACTCACCTTCTCCTTCAGGATCCCCATAAACATCTTAAGGTCAAGGTCATTCATAACCCATGGATTATTGGATGGTCAATCCCCCCCCCCCCTCCGGACAAAATCCCCCTCCGTACAAAACCCCCCTCCGGACAAAAGCCCTCTCCGGACAAAATTCCCCTCCGGCTTACATAATATGTATATTAAGTAAGCTATGCATCTAGCTATTTAATAATTTTGGTTTCATTGGTTTTAATTTGATTCATAATGATATAATTTCTTCTATCGAATCTTTGTCCTTTTACTTGAATTAAGTAAATGTAATTTAGAAACCAAATGTGTTAGTAAGTAATATATATATTTCAGTCCATAAATTATATTTTTCACCAGGGATTTTTTCACTAAATTATATTTCAATTACATAATTTTAGAGTTTGAGTGAAATGTATTAGAACTCGTTCTACTTATTAATTTTACATGTTGAAGATATAAATCCTCTTTAGATTATCCCTTTGTAGCTCTGAATAGTGAAGCCAGTGAATCATCAGTTACTACTGAACACCTTTCCTAGCGACTACGTGACCAGAAATGACCATACTACTGGGTCTGCGCTTATTTATGAACAATGCAATCATTCTGATTGATGTTTCTCTTGTCCAAGTTTTTTCAATTATTCCATTCATTTGGATAAGTATTGTTAGTAAGAAATATCAATAAGAGTTTTTTCCTTTAAATGCTTTTTCTTCATTCAAATTAAAGCTTTAGAACAAGGGAAGACGATGAAATATTGACAGAAAGTGTCGATTGTATTGCGTCTCATTTGTTGATTTATTGATCCAACAGAAATATTTCAGATGGCATTTTTTATCAAACTCTGTCACCTGTTCATTTTATATCAATATTTGTAATATTAAATCTGCAGGTGTAATCATATGGTAGAACACAGAAAACTAATCGGAAGTTAGATCATGGACAATTCACCCTTTTAGAGCTGGATAAATAGTGCTAATATTCCGCGCAATTTATTAAATTTGCACAATCTAAAGATTGTGCTGCGCGTTTTTAACTATTGAAATTGCATAAAGATCGTGTGAGCGCATTAGCAATCAAGTTCTTTTTATTTAACTAAATCAAGCTCAATGAACAGTGTGTGAACATATTTTTAATATCTATAAAATTTACATTTTTTTCTTGCTACTTTTGGTAAAAAACTATGTAGCAACTGACAGAGCAAATAAACATGATAATATTAGCAAATTCTAAAGTTTCAACCTTTTTATTTCAATATTCAAGTTATTACGAATACCTTTAACTTTATATTTGATGAAATGAGCATGAACTCATTTATTTACATTGAAATATACCGGGGTGGGATGTGGCAGGGTGGAACTTACCGGGGTGGAATGTAGCAGGGTGGAACTTACCGGGGTGGAATGTAGCAGGGTGGAACTTACCGGGGTGGAATGTAGCGGGTTGGAATATAGCGGGGTTGAATATACCGGGGTGGAATGTACTGGGGTGGAATGTACTGGGGTGGAATGTACTGGGGTGGAATGTACCGGGGTGAAATGTAGCAGGGTGGGATGTACCGGGGTGGAATGTACTGGGGTGGAATGTACCGGTGTGAAATGTAGCGGGGTGGGATGTACCGGGGTAGAATGTACTGGGGTGGAACTTACCGGAGTGGAATGTAGCAGGGTAGAACTTACCGGGGTGGAATATAGCGGGGTTGAATATACCGGGGTGGAATATACCGGGATGGAACTTACCGGGGTGGAATGTAGCGGGGTGGAATATACCGGGGTGGAATGTACCGGGGTGGAATGTACTGGGGTGGAATATACCGGGGTGGAACTTACCGGGGTGGAATATACCGGGGTGGAATGTACCGGGGTGATATGTACTGGGGTGGAATATACCGGGGTGGAACTTTCCGGGGTGGAATGTAGCGGGGTGGAATATACCGGTGTGGAATATGGGTCTAGGACATCTTGTCCACGGACATTTCATACTCGGACATTTCGTCCAACGGACATTTCGGTCCACGGACATTTCGTCCAAGGACAATTCGTTCACGAATTGATTTATTTTGCAATTTAAAGTGTTTATGGGATATATTTCTTATTATTTTTCGCTATTTCATTATTAGCCAGGTGTAAATATGGAATAATATAATAGTGACTTTCGCCGAACAGTTTTAAATATAGATATGCTGCACGGGTTGTTGTTGTTTTACCTCGTTTATCTAAAATTTAGAGCTGAAATAACAGGGTCCTAACAGGAATAAATGTGTGGATACGTAAGAATTAAAATAATTACAATAGAGGTAAATAATAATAATTATTAATTTTTATATTATATATGTATAAGTCGAAAATATGAAACAGTCCAATTGCACGGACGTTTTTCCTTTTAAATAACTAAACGTAACCCTTTAAATTACTTCTATTATAGATGTAATCTGTGTGTTGTCAATTACTCAACAAATTTTCATAGCGCCACAGTGTAATACGGGCTTAAGCCAGTAATACACTGTGGCGCTCGCCATGGCGGTGTTGTCTCTCTCTACAGATATGGCGCTCACCATTCTCAAAATTGCTATGACACTAGATAAGTCGATATGGCGGTGATCGTGCATTGAAATTTAGGGAAAATTAAAAAATTTATTATGAAATGAATCGTATCAATAAAATTCGATCTCATCACGAATATATATTCAGTTAATTAGCTTTTTGACAGTTGTGTGAAGCAATTCCATGCCTATATATTAATAAGTTTAATTCCATTGATTGTATGACAACACTGGACACTACACAGAAGCGTTCCTTCTTTTTTTTATATCGCGCAGTAGCCGTACAAAGTCTTAAATAACTTTTAAAATGAAACAAAGTACTTCTTCCACTATTTCAAATCTCTTTAGAAGGTTTCAATGACAACTTCATCACCTCTAAAACGATGGCGGTGTTAGTTCTATCGCGCAGTGAAGCCCGTATTGCACTGTGGCGCTCGCCATGGCGGTCGCCACAGTTTTGTTATTTTTCTCTCTAACTCCGCCCCTTTTCTCTCTAATAACGAAAAATGTCATGGCAAGCGCCATAAAATTGTGATCGCTCACTGCGCGATAGAACCAACACCGCCACCGTTTTAGAGGTGATGAAATTGTCACTAAAGCCTGCTAAAGAGATTCGAAGTAGTGCAAAAAGTATTTTGTTTCATTTTAAAAGTTATTTAAGACTTTGTATGGCTAGTGCGTGATACAAAAAAAGAATGAACGCTTCTGTGTAGTGTCCAGTGTTGCCATACGATCAATGAAATTAAACTTTTTAATATATAGGCCTGGAATTGCTTCACACAACTATCAAAAAGATAATTAACTAAATATATATTCATGATGACATCGAATTATAATGCTACGATTCATTTCATAGTAATTTTTTCAATTTTTCCTAAATTTCAATGCACGATCACCGCCATATCGACTGGTCTAGTGTAGTAGCAAATTTGAGAATGGTGAGCGCCATATTTGTAGAGAGAGACAACAGCGCTATGGCGAGCGCCACAGTGTAATACGGGCTTGAGCGATCACAATTTCGTGGCGCTCGCCAAGACATTTTTCGCTATTAGAGAGAAAAGGGGCGGAGTTAGAGATAAAAATAACAAAACTGTGGCAACCGCCATAGCGAGCGCCACAGTGTAATACGGGCTTACCAATTCATAGAGTAATAATATTGTACGGAAATTCCACGAGGTGAGAATCGACAAGAATGTTTTGATAGAACTGATTATAAAAAAGTCTTATTTAGACAGAAAACATATAAAACGCAGCTAATGTGTTTAGTAACATGCTTCTGAAAATAATATCCTTTGTATTAAAATATCTTGGTCACATCACATACTCGATTAACACCAACTTTATGAGGCGCTATTGATCGAATGTCTGTTTAACCCGTTTTGTGACGGACAGACCGACTGACACGGCTTATTTTATAATAGTATATAGATTATCCCTTATAAATATTCTATTGGAGATATTTATTTGGTTTACACCAACTCTATGAGGTTGTTCTGGAAATATATATTTTCTTTATATCAGATAAATATTAAGTTATCATTAGTAGCTATATAGTTATGTAAACCTTTTTGTCATTTTTTATTTAGGTACTATTTGAATTCATTCTAGAGTGAAAATGTTAACCAACGTAAAGTCGTTTCAGTCAGAGTGCCAGTCTTATGTTATAGAGGTACTCACGTCCTCCTCACAATCCTCACATCAAAATACTGTAGTATAGACCCCAACCTTGATGTAAGTTATTTTAAAAATCAAATAATCCAGATAGATAGATAGTATTCACTTTTATTTGTATTTTTCCATTGTTTTATTGCTTTATAAATGTATAAATACCTATAACTCAGTTGTGCCTAGAGCAAAACCTATAACGTCAAATACCTAATTCTTTAATAGTTTGTGCCATCATCACATTCATTAATAAGTATTGATAATATTTCAGTCTTCACTTTACATTTATCTCTTCTAAGTTTTTGTATTAGGTAGTATTCCCTTCTTTAAAGAGATTTCATAGAAAACTGTTAATTTTCTCTTCACTCGTAGAAAATAATACCTATTCGTTTGGCAGACTAATCTATTTCTCAAAATAGGTTTTACGGTATTTAATGTTAAGTTGTATTAAATATATTTTATATATTAATATAATAATACCTAGTAAATAATGGTTAAACGATTAAATCATTAATGTATTATTAGTTAAACTCTTTCTTTATATAATGTGATCATTTTTCTTTTTCTAAATAAATAATATTATATCAGTTACCTACTGTACACCAGACAGACGTCTTCAATACATGTGCTTTTCTCCGAACCTCTTTTATTCACAACACGGCTTCGGCAGAAACGCGGAGTCCCGCGACAGAGGTGCTATTGATAGAGTGTCTGACTGTCTGTTTAACGTATTTTGTAACAGACCGACTGGCGGACATTATCAGTTTATCACCATACAACATTTTTTATGAACCAAGTTGTATTTTAACTCTACAATTCCTCCTTTCCACCCCCTTCACTTCTCTCACCTAAATTTCCCCCACCTTCATTTCTACCATCTACACTTCAACCACCTAACCTTCCTCACCTACCCTTCCCACATCAACATTTCCCCCTTCTATACAATTCCCTAACCTACTCTTCTCCAAAATTAGCGTCCTTCCCTTCCCCCACATACACTTCCTCCACATTCATTTCCTCCACATTCATTTCCCCCTTTTATAAAATATAATCAAATTGAAGCACACAATGAAAATAAGAGGTACAAAATATATAAGACTTCAATAAGATGTTTAGTTTGTGGTATCACGCATACCTACCGAATTTGCTTTTATCTAATTACTGAAAGTGTAACTGACGAACTCATGCTCACTCACTCACGAACTCATGCTCACTCACTCACTCACTAATTATCAATGTAGTCTTTCACAGTACTAGACATGAAATATCTGTTAGAATTAGGTTAAATAACAGTGGGTTAACAACGTTAAGACATAGAGTTTATTTAAAGAGTAAATATGTTATACAATTAGAAGTCTATGGAGAGATGAGTGGAACTCATCTCTCACTGAGTAATGTTCAAGACAGACTGCCTTCAGAAACTACAAGACAGGGTATTTAACCCTGGACGGAAGTGTGATCGACTTTAGACCTTATGTCCGTTTCTCATTAAAAGTAATACATGGTTATTGAAACAATAGGTAATTTAATATAGCTGAGCTAGTCTAACAGGAAGTTAACATTAAATATATAACGAGTGTGTAATACATTTAACTAAAATTTCAACAATATCATGCCGCTAACTAGATTAATTAGCACAGACAAATAATGTAGATTATCAAATTTTACGAGTATTTGAGAAGTCTAGAGAGAGATAGAGATAATCAAGTGAATGATTAATTTAAATTGTTTTATAACAATTTAAATTAATTATGGTTAAATAACAATTTAAAGGTCCCCTCCAAGCGAATATTTTTTATTGCTTAAATCAACGAGGCTAATGTTTCTTATCATTTAACTGCAAACCCCATTAAATTTGATAGCATAGTTTTAATTTTATATGCTTTTAAAGATTTTTATAATCTAAACTCTACAAAACCTATTCTACTTCCGACTTTCTAATTTTCAGTCTGAAGAAGAAGAATGTACACCATTTGTTTTGATTGTCAACTAGGTATTTGATTTAATAAATCTATTTATTATTCATATAAAGGTTTACATTGGGATAAACTTATTATAGAAACAATTAATATCTTAAAAGAAAGCCAAAAACGCATTGTTTGTTTAAAAATCTAAATTTGAAATCAAAACAAAGAGTGTTCAATCTTCTTTCTCGGCGTCAGGTTGGAGATTCGCTCGATTGTTACTCACAGAGTAATAAAAAACTTCAAAATCAAATAATGAAAAATATACTGAACTGAATTGTATGCGGTTTGCGGAATAATTATCGTAGACCTTAGTTCTATAATATTATGTAATAAACTCAATTTTTTCCCGGAGCCTGGAGAGGACCTTTAAATGTTATATAAATAATTTAAATCATTATATAACAACTCAAATTTATCACTTACTTGATTATTATATTATATATCTCTCTCTCTCATTTATATAACAATTTGGATATTTGTTATCTGTCAAAAGAATCTAGCTTATATTAATAAAAAAAATAATACTTGTAATACCTAGTTAATAATAAAATTATGCACAGTTCTATAAAATTAATGATTTCTACAAGTTGAATGAATCATACTTCTTGAGTAATATTCCACTGACAGACATATTTCTTCCCATTTTCTGTAGTGGAATGTTTCATTTTTGGCTTAAAAAAACAAAACAGTAGTGTGTACATGCTCTGAAAATGTAATATTGAGATGAATAATCGGGTTATATAGGAATATTTTAAAACAATATGGGAATATGAATATTTACCTCCTTAAACATTAAATATACAATATTTACATTAGAAGATATCACAAAAAATACATAATAATTACATTATAAATAATGCAATAGCGAGATGTAGTAAGAATAAATGAAACGCATAGAGTTATGATAAACTGCACTAGTGAGAGGTGCGTATATTGTATATTATTAATTAAAATGTTATATAAGTAAGTGAACCTTTCAGTTGTAGAGACACACGCTAGCTACATCAAAATTCAAACTAATTGCTTCACTCTTATCTTTAATCATAATCTGGCCATCACTAAAATGTATACCAGAAGCTTTACCTACAACATAACAAGATAGGATTCAATTATTTTTCTGTCATACTTATTTTGTTATGCATTTGTGATTTGCTATAAATATGAGTTAATTATCTTGTGACTTTATGATTGAATTCTGTGTACTTGTTACCATTGTAGTAAACCTAGAAACTTACGGACATGACGGAATATTGAATAGGTACCTATCCGTCCCACGGTCCCGATTATCCTAACTGTTTTAACTGGTCTTAAACAAAACCTGACAATAATGATTTAATTCTTTGCTTAATTTAAAATTGTAGTGGGATCACGCGGTGAACTAAATCTTTAAATTTTTTATAGCTCTTTACCCGTTTATCTATTTTACCTAATATTAGCTAACTAGGCCACTCTGGTCCCTGGAAAATATCATCAGAAAAGATCACTTTTTCCAGAGTGGTTAAAATAATAAACTAGCACTAGGGCCCTACTATGAATTCTATGATACTATCTAGCCATGTTTTAAATTTAAAGTATGGACAAAGTTGCCATTGTACTTGTAGGCATTGTATTGGCGACTTTTGAGGTGTTAAATATGTTGAAAAACATTTAACATGTATACCTAAATAATAAGTAGCTAAATCACTATTCACTCCCAGTCTGGAAAAATAGGTGCTTTCTGATGAACTAATTACTCTGTTGGAGATTTACAGACTTCAAAAATTAATGGTAAATTGCTAAAAATTGTATAATCCGCAGCTTTTAGCATATAGAGTTCATCTGTTAGCCTAAGCAGTTTTCCAGACTGGATTCACTCCCAAGAATTGTCTCAAGTAATGCACATGCATGATGCATCACAGCATCAGACATGAACCATCCAGTGGATTCCAGTCTGCAGAGCCCAGTCTGTATTTACCTAGTGGTAAATTCCCAGTCTGTAGAATATGGGATATTTTTAACATTTTCTGTGCGAACAATTCTTAATTTTCTCCTATATTTACATGTATTTTACTGAGAACAGAAAGCAAATAAAGGATTTCTTGGAGAACAGTTTACCAGTTCCTACAGTCTGGGTAAATTCCACTGACGTGTTGGTGTAATTTTTCTCCATTGAAAATAATATTCTGGCAAAGTCGGTGGATTTTTGATACGTATCTAAAAGCTGAGCGGCGCACACCAGTACTGCGCACCAGATTACGGCGCACCACTGTACATTCTATTAGATAGGTAATTTGAATACAGATTAATGATAAATGGAGTGAATTTGATAGGTAATTGTTGTATCAAATTTATGTCTGACGCCTGACGGTACCTGAATCCAATGTTTATACTACACAGTTTAATTATTTGATTGAGATGTTTAATTTGGAATAGAAAATAAAATTCATCATAGAAAACTGTAATTGTAATTTTATGGGGTAACAGGTAACTATTGTAAACTTTCAGTCTGAGGTGGAAATAAAAACTTATCAGTTAGGCGTTAGGTAGATGTATCGGGGGGCGTGCCGCCCCCCGAACCCAGTCTGCAGAATATGGGAGATATTTGGGATAATCTCTCCGAATAATTTTGAATTAATTCCTATTTTTACATTAATTTTGCTACGAACACTTCTGAATTAATCCATATAGTTACATTAATTTTACTATGAACAGAATGAGAGATCTCTACAAACACTATAACAGTTTCTGCAGACTGGCCCCGAACCCCCCTGCCAGGTCATTAAACAATCATGAAGTGTGCAGAACAACAAACTAGCGGATACAACAAACTACATAACAGTTTTTCACGTTGAGGTCATCTATAGAAACTACAGTGGTGCGCCGTAATGTGGTGCGCCGCTCAGCTTTTAGATACTGTTGGGATTTTTAGCTATTTATTCCTATGTTACCATAAATTCTTGGTGGAAAAATGGGTAAAAATGTTGGTGGATCAGCCAAATTACTGTAAATTTATTGTGGATTTTTTCAGCTTTTTCAAAATGTCAGTTGGATTTTGTGCATCAAATACAGACTGGTGCAGACTGCAGAGCAGCAGAATATGGGAGATATTTGGGATATTATTTCAGTCTAACACTTCTGAATTAATCCCTATATTTACATTAATTTTGCTACAAACAGAATATCAATAAGAGATCTCTACAAACACCAGTCTGTATTTGGTGCAAAAAATCCAACTGACATTTTGAAAAAGCCGAAAAAATTCACCATAAATTTCCAGTAATTTGGCTGACCCACCAACATTTTCCCAATTTATCCACCTAATATTAATGGTAACATAGGAATAAGTAGTTGAAAATCCACTGAATTTGCCAGAATATTATTTTCAAATGGAAAAAATTCAACCGACATGTCGGTGGAATTTACCACAAATTACAGACTGGTACGAACACTTTACCAGTTTCTGCAGAATGGTCAATAATGAACCATTAGGTCAGACAGTGCTCTGACTTTTCCAAAAATCTGTAAAATATCTGCCAACATTTCCTCATATTTTGGCTAGTTCTCCAACATTTTCCAATTTCCTCTTCAAAAATTAATGGTAATATAGGGATAAATACTTAAAAGTCCTCCGACATTGCAAGGAATCCAAGAATATTTATTTTGGAGATTTGAAAAGTCCTCCGATATGTCATTGGAATTTACCAGAGTAACCATACCACCAAATCAGTCTGAATTGAAGTCTCCTCAGACGGTCAGACCCAGGATTGTTTACAGAAATTGAGATTTAGGCGCAGCAAATAACCCAGACTGTATTTCATGGTAAATTTTCCACCGACATGTCGGACCTGTTGGTGGAATTTTTCTCCATTGGAAATAATATTCTGGCAAAGTTTGTGGATTTTTAACTATTTATTCCTATGATACCATAAATTTTCGGTGGAAAAATGGGTAAAATGTTGGTGGATCAGCCAAATTACTGGAAATTTATGGTGGATTTTTTCAGCTTTTTCAAAAAGTCTGTGGAATTTTGTGCACCAAATACAGACTGGCAAATAACATGGGAACATAGAAATTAAATAGGACCTGGGTGCAGGATTAATCCACAAATCCTGCTCTACTTTTCAGACTGGCCACCAAATAGAATCTGGCCATAAGCCAGGTACTAAAGCATGTCCAAATGGTGAGTTTGTGACAGTTATTTTGAGCCCTTCAATTGCAAATGGCTAGAAATATCTATTTTTCTCCTATGCTACAATCATAATGTTATTTTAGAGAAAATTTATGATAATTCGATCATTTTGGAGAGAAAGTTGATGACTTTTAGAGTGAGCTGGTGACTCGTGAGACAAATGGAGAGTTTATGAGCCTCTGCCATACCAGTCTAGAATATGGAACATTTTTCCAAGACTCTCTGCAGGAGTTTTTGATTGAACTTTAGAAATTGGAGATCTCTGCGGGAGATCTTTAATTAATTCCTATGTTACCATTCATTTAGCTGCGAGAGATTTTGAATTAATTCCTATGTTACCATTAATTTAGCTGCGGGAGATTCTGAATCTGCTGCTGAGAGTCAGAGAGTAGCTATCTCTCAAATTAAAGTCTCTGTGAGAGAAGAGACGCATTCTGCAGACTGGCTGCCATACTATTTTACTTGGGCCATAAGGATGTTTACAAGTGTAAAATTTTCACTAGGAAGTCCAATTTCTCCCATGTTTCAGAGGCTGGAAATTTTAAGCCAATTTTTGAGCCAAAATTTTTTTGAAGATTTCAAGCCAAAATTAACATGGGAACATAGAAATTAATTCCAAATTCAAGCCAATTATCTGAGTTTTGACCTTTTGAAATCTAAGCCAATTAATTGGCTTTAACTGTCAACTGATATACTCTGTAACATGGCAGTCTGCAGGATATGAGAGATATTTGGGATTTTCTCTCCGAACAATTTTTAATTTATTCCTATATTTACATTAATTTTTCTATGAATGCTTCTGAATTAATCCCTATATTTACATTAATTTTGCTACAAACAGAATAAGAGATCTCTATGTATACTTTGCCGGTTTCTGCAGAATGGTTCAAACATGGAATTTCTCCTTTAAAGTGTCTTAAATGAGGCGACCTGGAACTATTTGCTCACTAAACTGGCGACTTTCCTGCCACACAGGCCCACACTTTGAAACATGGCTATCTAGTATCTACTAATTTTACACTACCTTATATATTATTATCATTTAGTGAATGTTTATATTCATATTTAATGGTTAAAGTCCAGTCTGTATTTGATGCACAAAATCCATTCTAAAGAGTGCAGAAACTGGTGAAGTGCTCTCTTATTCTGTTCACCCAGGTTATAAAGTACGTTTAAACTCGTCATTTTATGGCGAGTTTTTTACAGTTATTTTGATCACTTTAATTGCAAATGGCGAGAAATATCTATTTTTATCCTACGCTACAATGTTATTTTGGAGAGAATTTTTGGTTTGTTTTGGAGAGACAAATGGAGAGTTTATGAGCCATACTATTTTACTTGGCTGTTCACAGTTAAATTAAATATTAATGAAAATTTAGGGATTTATTCAGAAGACAGAAGTGCTCGTAGCAAATTTGATGTAAATATAGGAATTAATTGAAAATGGTTCATAGAGAATATACCAAATATCTCCCATATTCTGCAGACTGGCACAAAATTCCTCTGACTTTTCCAAAAAGTTTAAAAAATCCACCATAAATTTCCAGTTATTTGGCTGATCCACCAACATACACCCATTTTTCCACCAAAAATTGATGGTAACTTGATAAAAAATAGCTAAAAATCCACCGAGGCACCATTACTGACTTTGCCAGAATATTATTTTCAATGGAGAAAGATTCCACTGACAAGTCGGTGGAATTTACCGTAAAATACAGTCTGGGTTAAAGTTACATATTTCATGGTTAACGCTTCCTGACTAGTGTTGTAAAAGCAAAAAATGGTACAGTTTAAAAAAAAAAATTGCCAAAAAAACAAGGGTCTAAAAAAAACAATTTTTTTTTCATAAATTATTTTCATTTCCAGTTTCAATATATTAATTTTTATTGAGCGATTTTAGTCTCCAAATTAATTCACGGTGTTAATTAGCTATGTGATATCATTGTACCCAGGCAATTGAACCTATTTTTCTTCCAGAATTTAGACCTGCGAATAACGCAAAATCTTAATAAATTTTATTTAAATATGCAAATATGTACAACACAATATAAGGACATTACTCACCCTATACAGGGACTTTCTTAGGTTTAATTTTTATGTTTAATAAGAGTTCACAAAGTTTGGGAAAGTATTAAATCAATATAGATCTGTTAATAGCAATAGGTATTAATATGTATGTAATAATAAGTAACCATTTAAATTGAATTCCTATTTAAATAACTAGTATGAAGAGAAAACACTTGCACTGCCGTTTATTATACATTGATAAGAATAAATAAATGAATCGACTGATGTTGCCGAAACAACAAAATTGGAATAAACAAAATGAATTTTATTTGACAATATAAATGAATTTTATTTATTGGTAATAAATAAATTAAATAATTGGGACACCTCATCATATTACTAATATATGTATGATTGTATCCACCGCTGAGGCCTGAGGGTGTGAGTGTGACCATGTGGGCCATCATGAATTGATGGGTGATTGACCAATGAGCATGAAAACTTTTTTTTCTGAAGGTTAAGAGTACAATTGAAAAGAAACAAATTTTCATTAATAAGATGAGTCAATAACTGTGACTTTCTTTGACCTTTGAAAAACAATAACTCGCTACTAAATTCACTATTTGAACTGTTTGAACATTAAATTTAAACTATCTAAATCTCATCAGATGAAATTTTTGAAATCTAAGATAACTGATGTGACTCCAAATCATCTGATTCTGAAAGAATCCTTTCTCTTTCTTGGTTGATTGTCCTCATTCTCAACTTCATCTACTTGGAACACTCTCCTGAGTCTACTGACAATGTGGTATTCTCATATTGAACATGTCTGTTTCTATTTGAACATGTCCAAAACTTATGGTATAGAACAACTTAAAGAGTTAGTTAATTTTATGAGGAAAGGTGTTATATATTCATGGTATGAATATATAACAGTCTCATTTGGTTTAAATGACTTGATATGGTGGGATATGCATTAAAAAAAACAACAATAAAAAACATGTTTCTTTTGCCAAAAAAACTATTTATAAAAACATATTTTTTACAACACTAATTTTGCTACAAACACTTCTGAATTAATCCCTAAATTTATATTAATTTAGCTACGAACACAAGAAGTGATATTGGTGAACACTTTACCAGTTTCTGCAGACTGGTCTAGTGGTCCAGAAGCATCCGGTAGTATTTACTACCGCCCTGTGCTCTGTATATGATTATTCTATTTATTTTTTATCATTTTGTGTATGGTAATTTACATATTTAATGGTTAAAGTTAAATATTTGATGGTTAACGCTAGGCATAAAGCATCTGGAAGCGTTAACCATCCAATATGTAATTTTAACCATTAAATATGTAAATTACCATACACCAAATGAAATAAATAAGCATATACAGCGCACAGGGCAGTACTAGATACTACTGGACCCTTTTTAGGCACGCCCCACATGTTTAAAGATTTGTTTGGGGATTTCAAAACACATTTGGTGACCTGTACATGCATAACTACTTACCCCTTAATTTTCAATGCAACTAAAACATCAATATTGCATTCACCAATTATTTGTAAATACTTTGCAGATTGTACTCGCTTCATGTTTCTGTTGTTTCCGATATAAATAACTGATATTATCAATCTATCATTGAAATTGTTATTGCTAATCTGCAAGAAAGAACTCTCATAAGTTCATGCAACTCTGTTTTAATCAAAATTAAGTCTTTAATATATTTTATAAATTTATTTTATTTCAGATATCTATCAAATTTTGTATTTTAATATATCTAATTACTATTATTGAAATGGATCCTAATCCTTATAATAAGTTGGATGATTTGTTTACAGTAAGTGTTTTGTTCAAATGAATTGCTTCCTAAGAATGAAAAGTTCACAGAACTATTTCCTTGTAACTTTTTAGTGGCCCAATTCTTTCATAACATAAAGCATGTTTCACTGGTTTGCAATATTAAGTGAACTTGATTGTATTGCAGATCACACATGTACACTCAGTAGATCTGGTTTGTGAGAGAAAAATGTTAGGCTAGTGCAAAAGTTTAGTTTATTATACACTATTTTTACTGTGATATTGAACTGCTCTTTGTAAATAATCAAAATTTGAAACTAATTGACACTAGGTACAGCTATCATATTGATTTAAGAACCCAATACTTTTATAGAAATAATTACATCCCATTACCATTGTATTCTAACTATTAATTTCTATTTTTGCAGCACGCAGTAGACAAGAAGAACAACAGAAGAAAAGCAGTGAAGGAGGACAAGAAGAACTCTGATGATTTGTTTTTCTCCTCTGAAGACGAGGAAGATCAGCTGAAGGAGATAGAGGATCTAAACAAGAACACCAAACTCTTCAGGCAAAAACTAACAAAAAATGATGTGTTGCAGGATGGAAAATTCACATATGCAGTTAGTTATTAATTTTAGCTTTATTTAAAGCTTTGTTTCTATTTTATAAATAATATATTAATAGAGAGCTACCTTTCTTCAATAAATTAAATGTGAAGTAGCTACCTCTTAAACTGGAATTGGTAAATTTTAGTTGCAAATGGTCAAGTTTAAATATCCTTTCTATGAGAGTTTTTTTGAAATGGTAGGGTTCCAAATTATCAGTCAGTTTCACTTATTCGGTCACATAAGAAAAAACAATATAGTAATAATTTTTATATTTTAATTATTACTATATCGTTTTTTATTATATGACCGAATATGTTAAACTGGCTGATAATTTTAAACTTACCCTACACCTAATATGCAAATCATTATCTGTCTTATTTAATGTGTTTTATCTGTTTCAGAACATGACTGTAGGCACAGTGGTGGGTGGCTGTGTAGTGAGAGTGACTACAGAGTGCATTGTAGTGAGTCTCCCCTTCAAGCTGATGGGCTATGTTCCCCTCACTCAAATTTCTACTCAGTACGCACAACTGCTCAGGAGGGTGAGTGATTTCTCTTACTCCACAATTTTTTTTTTTTTTTTTTTAATTTTTTTTTAAGACAATATATTTTTATTACAAACAAGAAGAATAAATCTTGTACTTCTAAATGGCACCTTCTTTTCAATTCTCTTACTCGGTAAATTCAGAGTAACCAAATGGTTCTTCATAAGAAAAATATAGAAATATTTAGCTCTTTTCATTCATAAGAGTTAAATTGTTTAATTACTTACGGTATTTTTTTTTTCTCATATGATCGACAATATGAAGATGTTTGATAACTCTTAACTTACTGTATTATATGGTTGACTTCTCTTTCAGACTTCTTCCTGTCCCTTGTATTTAAATTTCTTTTCATGTCAGCATAAAAAATTTAGCTCTGAAACCCCTACTATTTTTTTAGAAATGTTGATTAAAATTCTTTACCTTCCCTCAAGTGTGCTGTGCTCTACTTTGTTCTCTTTGTGTTACAGTTTCTAAATGCTTTCTAATGTGCTAATCAGTTTTCTCTTCATTAGGTTGCCAATGATGCTCTAGAAGAAGGTGAGACGTTTAACACTCTGCCAGAGCTGTACAGCGCAGGTCAGTACCTGTCAGTGTGTGTGGCAGGTCCTCCCTCTAAAGAGGTGGACAGACAGACACCTGGTCTGGCCCTGTCTATGATTCCCAAAGAAGTCAATGCTGCCATTTCTTCAGAGCAGCTGAGAGTGGGATGTGTGTTGCAGTGCTCTGTCACTTCTGTTGAAGACCACGGATACATTCTAGACACAGGCGTGAAGGGGGTGAAGGCAGCCTTCCTGCCTTTGGATGATGTGCCTCATGGTTAGTTCTGTCATCAACAGAGTCGGAAAATATTTTTTTATCACCTGATCTCTATACCTAACTATATTGACAAAAATATTCAAACATTTAATCAGAGGTATGTTCTTGAAATAGTTTTTTCAAGACGTGACTTCATATTAATTAGAAAGGAAGGAATTTAAAAGAAGAACTTTGCATTATTAATGATAAGTCACTTAATTAGTTCGAACTATTTGTTTTCTAAATGGCTAGGGTAATTCAGAGTACTCTAAACTATTGTCTCTCTACAGATGTTGTCGTAGCAATCGGGTCCGTACTGCAGTGCTGTGTAGTCAAGACAGAAGGTGTCTCCAGTAGAGTTTCCCTCACTTTCACTGCAGTGAAGAAAGAAGTTTCTGCTGCCGCTAACAAAGTCACTGGACTGACTTTGCCTGGCAGTACCGTGGCAGGAATTATATCCAAAGTGAGTGGTTAATTTACGTCAAAGCATTAGTTGGTTTAACTATTTATTATTCTTATTCGTGAATTATGATGCATGCCATTAAAATTTCCTTTAATTATTCAAAATTTTAAATTTAAAAAAACAAAGTAACACTAGTGAATACTCTCATGATGAGGTTTAACAGATAGGGTTGCATTTATTATACAGTATGGGTCACAAAAGTGTTTCAGCTTTTTCAAATACATGTAAATCGTTAGCCAATAGACGAAAAAACTGTATCTTGGTCTCTTTTTTTTCTGCTTCTTATTGTACTTTTAACAGGTAAAAACAATTTTGAACCGATGGAAATAGTTTAAGAACAGGGAAGCAAAGAGTGAGAGTGATTATTTTTGTCATTGCGCTAAGGTTATTCTTAGAGCTAACTCTGTGATTTTACTTACTAAAAGGAATAAAAAAAAATTATTATTGTAGACATTTTAATTACTTTCGCAGAATGCGGGAAGGTCATATTTTAGCCGTCGTTTATTTATTTTTGATCTTGTTATTCGCTTAACTGTTAAAGTGTTCCCCCAAATTGCCTGAAATTTGATGAAACGATTGGTCCATGTCCAGTGACCTGCTGCTAGAATTTTGGGATTGACCCGGTCAAAGGTCAAGGTCATGGTCATTAATAACTCAAAAGGTATTGAACCATATTGCATGAAACTTGGAGGGACGATTGGTCAATTTGCAGGAACCATTTTGTTAGATTTTGGGAGTGATTGGGTCAAAGGTCAATGATCAAGGTGAAGGCCATTTGTAACTCAATAACTCGAAGAGTGTTCAACCAAATTGTCTGAAATTTAATGGTACAATTGGTCAATGTCCACGAACCATCTGGTAGAAATTTGGGAGCGATCCGGTGAAAGGTCGAGGTCATTTATAACTCAATTACACAAAAAGTATTGAACCATATTGCATGAAACTTGGTGGGACGATTTGTTATTATCCAGTTAGCAATTTATCAAATTTTGGGAGAGAACGGGTCAAAACGGCGGCGAAGGTATGCTCTCTACCGAGTGCATATAATCTAGTTCAGGGTGCTTACAATTCGTCCTTGGAAACTATTTTGAAATATAACAACCTCAGTGACATTTTGATCTCATTGAAGTTTTCACTCTGAATATCCGTTCTTCGCTTGTTCATTGCATGGTTAAGACCCGCAACACACTTGCATTTTTAACACCGCGGTAAGAAAGCCCTTCTTGAAATGTGTTTACACTTTTTTTTTTCGCTGAAGTAAAAATTTAATGTGATTTTTCCATCATCGATAAAAAACGGAAGTGTAAACAAAATTTAAGAGTTTTTTCCGCGGCGTTAAAAATGCAAGTGTGAAACGGGTCTTAACCATGCAATGAACAAGTGAAGAACGAATATTCAGAGTGAAAACTTCAATGAGATCAAAATGTTACTGAAGTTTTTCTATTTCAAAATAGATTCCAAGGAAGAAGTGTAAACACCCTGTATAATTATGTCTACCACTATAAATTTTTTTCCTTTTATTCACTGCCTTTTAGTAAGTAAAATCACAGAGTTAGCTCTAAGAATAACCTTCGCGCAATGACAAAAATAATCACCTTCACTCGTTGCTTACCTGTTCTTAAACTATGTCCATCAGTTCGAAAATAATTTTACCTGTTAATAGTAGATTATGAGGCGGAGAAACAGAGACCAAGATACAGTTTTATGGTCCATCGGCTAACGATTTACAAGTATTTGAAAAAGCGGAAACATTTTTGTGGCTCCTACTGTATGTTGTAATTTGCTTTAAAGAGAGTAAAGAACAGCAACTAATAGTAAAAAATAACTTGTAACAAAAAATCGAGCAAGATATCTTTAATTTGGTAAAATATTATCATTAACAATTAGCGATCGAAGAATATAATTTTGCACAATTAATAAAGCTGATTCACTTGAAAACGCATCTTGACTGGTGTTTAATTTCACTTCCACATTTTTTATTCTTATTAAATATACAATTACCTTTATTCAGACCATGAACATTAAAAAAACAAAAGATTCCACATTTATAATCCTATCACTTGTGAATCAAATTTAGTTTTTAATTTTCTATTCATTAATTGTGTTAATCACATACTAATTATTAATTACCATTCATTGCTAAAAATATTAACTTTTTATTCATCTCCTTATTGCAAATAATAAACCGGTAAACTTTTGAGACTCTTTGTAATCATATTCTAACTATTTTTTTCACCATCAGCTGTGATTGATTGTATAAATCAATAATTAAAATCAAAGTATTAATTGCAATTATTTTTTGCAGTAAATTGTCATTCTATCGCTACTTGCTAAGCATCACTGATACTCGATACGAATCCATCAATCTATACGTTTGGTCGGCACATGTACTCTATTGCCCATCAGCGTTGTTACTTTTTCCTTATTCTTGCTACTTTTTTCTGTTGACAGTCTACACCGAATGGGTTGGTTATTTTTATCGGAACAGAAGAAGAATATGAAGAGTCAATGGATGCCAAAGGTCTGAACATCACAAATCAAGTGGCTCACGTCACCAAGAATCACTTCAGAGGACCATTCGATCAAAGTCACTTTTTCAAACAGAATGCAAAGGTGCAGGGCAGAGTGCTCTTTAAGACCGACTTTCCTAAAATTACTTACGTCACTCTCAACAAGAATGTTATGAATTACGAGTAAGTACAGATGAATATTCATCCAAATATGAACGGCTACACATTTCTAAATATTCAATATATGGTCTGAATGATTAAAAATTAATTAACTGTTGATGCTTTTATAATTGATTTAATGAGTTATTTCTTTTTTACCAGTTTACCCAGCGATTACGACCACAAGATGGGAATTAAAGTACCATCAGATGTGAAGGATTCCTCCGTGTTAACCCTAACCAATAGGGGTGTGTATGTACGTCTCACTACAAAATGTTTGGGTTACGGAAACTTTGTGAAACTCCACAGAGAGGTTAAGAAACCTCGTGAAGTACAGAAAGCGTTCAAAAAGAAGCATCCCGTTGGTTCTAAGGTTGACGTTAAAGTTTCTAATTTCAATTACATGGATCAGGTGTTCACAGTGTCCATCTTAGAGGAGGTAAGTAAAAACATTTCATTAACAACACTTATCTATTACAAAAAATATATCAAAAATTTAATAAAATAAATGTATCTCATAATAAAAAAAAAAACCTTTTTTTTAATAGTAATAATAACTAGCCTTAAATCTATTATAATACAAAAGTACCGGAAAACTATAGCTACTAAAAAATAATAATGGCTTAATATTATACCTAGCTATTTATATTAATAAAGAACATAGGAGAGAAAGTAAATATAGTATTTAAGTTTGAAATATTCCACAGAGCAAAGAGGAAAAGAAAGAAGAGGTGATCCTCTCTGTGGGAGACACAACAACAGTAAAGATAGCAGAGTACACAGAGACTGGGGCAAGAGTAACTGCTGAAAATAAAGTCAGAGGTGAGTAACTAATCATTTAACTAAACAGAAAGTTAACAAATAAAGTTAGAGTTCCATGTCAGCTAGCAGCTAGAGATTATACCAATCAACTTTGTTACCAAAAATCCAAAAGTAAAATATTTAAAGTCGTTCTTAGGAGATATATTAACTAGTCTCTGAAGTAAAAAGTTATTCCTGTTTTAAGGGTTTGTACCTCGATGTCACCTCACCGACAACATCCTGACAAACCCAGAGACGAAGCACCCTGTAGGTTCCACTGCCACGGCTCGGGTGTTGCGAATCTCCACCAAAGAAAAGGACGGTAATGTCAGAACTAACTACTACTTCACCTTCAAGACGCTGCTCCTGCAAGCATCTGAAGAAGAGTTCTTGTGTGACTACAGTAACGAGAGAGTTGGTAACACTGTCCTTGGCATGATACGCTTCATCAACAAGGAATCAATTGCTCTCATGTTCCCTAATAATGTCACAGGTGAGTTAAAAAGTGAATATAATTTACAAATCTAAAGTTTAAAAGGTGTCGAATTCAACTCTTCGAGTATTGAATTACAATGAAACTGTCTATATCATTGGGCGTAGCTATAAATTTCTCATTAGGTTCACTCTCCATTTATTATATTTTTCCTGAAATTTGCTAAACTCAGAGCCTTCATAGCAAAAAAATAATAACACAACGTTTTTCTATTATTGAAAGGTCTTCTACCGCGGTCGAAATTGCCTGCCGTGTACAACACCACAGATACCCTGAAGGTGGACACGCTCCTCAAAGTAACAATAACAGCTTTTGAAGAGACTCCCAAGCCTAAGTACATCTGCCACGTCACGCAGAGGAAGAGGAAGTTAAGTTCAGTGGAGGAAATAGCTTCTAAGCGTCAGCAGGTACTGGAGGACAACAGAGCTTCAAGTTCTTGGCTCTCATCGCTCAAAGACACGCTCAGTCCTGTGAATAAAGAGAAAGTAAAAGGAAGTGGCATGGCCAAGAAACCAATCGGCAAGAAAATCAAGATGAAGTCTCTGAAAATTTAAATATCTTACAATAGTTCATGATTTTTATTGACCCCTTTTATGAATACGTTTATAAGATAGTGTAATCGCAATATATGCGCACAGTTGCTACACGCGACAGGAAATTATTTTATGGTCTGCTACCTAAAATGAATGTCCAGCAATGTATATAAAAAAAACAAGTTATAGTCACAATATTGTGACTATAACTTGCTAGGGCAGCCTAGCTGGGAATGTTACCTACCTACCACTTGAAATCAATGCCCTGTATACCATCAATACATATTTGAAATGATGTTGCCAGACATTGTTTTTGGTGAGAGGGGTCCACCAGAACATTAATTATTGACCAGTCCGAAAGGTTACAACTTAAAAATGTAAGTTCTTCAGAATAACGAGCATCATAAAAAATCAATGACAAAAACTTCAGTTTTGCAATGAGTTCTAGTGGTAACCTTCGAGCTGATCAAGCCCAATTTTGGGTGTTGTCAATTATCGGTCTGGCGGACACCTACCACCACCAACAACAATGTCTGGCAACATCATTCCAAATATGTATGAATGGTATACAGAGCAATGGTTTCAAGTGGTAACCTTCAGAGCTGATAAGCAGATTTTTGACTAAAACCCGCCCATGGTGACAGGTATGTCATAGGTGTCAGATAGCGAGATTCTATTAGAAATTGGTAATCTTCTGAGCTAGGTTCTCACTGATTACGTTTAATCATCTACAGGGTGGGGCGTAAGTTTGGAAGAAATTTTTCAAACATTAATATAATTCTTAAAAATAAGTTCTTAAGTAGGTGATAGGGTTTGAACTATAGTAGAGACACTACATTATGACGTGGCAGTGTTATTTTTTACAAAGATTTAGTCAATTCAAAAATGTCAGACAAAAGAGAAGCCATTATTGCTCTACACCGTGCCGGGAAGTCAGATTCCGTCATTTCAAAGACTCTCTCAATTGCGAGATCGACTGTTTGGAAGTGTGTGAAGCGTTTTAATGAGAGAGGAGACTTGACTGATCGTCCAAGAAGTGGTAGACCACGCTCACAACGCACCAAACAACTGATAAAATGTGCCCGAGAGAAGATCAGGAAGAACCCGAAAAGGTCAATACGATTGTTAGCCAAAACAGCTAATGTGAGTCCCAGAACGATGAGAAGAGTTGTCAAAGAAGACCTAAAGATGTCCTCTTTCACCCTCCAAAAGAGACAGACTCTGTCAGAAGCTGTAAAGAAAAAGAGATTGGAGAGAAGCAAAGCACTTCTGAGAGAATTGAAGTCTGGCACAGCTGGTGAAATTGTTTGGTCTGACGAAAAAATTTTCACAGTGGAAATGGCTCACAACCGGAGGAATGACAGAATAATTGGTAAAAGTGCAAAAGACATCCCATACAACCAAAAAACTGTCCACAGAACCATGAAACCTGCTTCAGTAATGGAGATCTCCTTTAATTTTTGTGGAACAAGGCGCCAAAATCAATGCTAAATGTTATATTGAGAATATTTTGACGCCAATGTTGGAGTCAGCTAAGGATCACTTCTGTAATGACACTCTATGGACATTTCAGCAAGAAGGCGCGACTTCACATACTGCAAATGTCACTCAAAACTGGTGCCATGACCATCTTCCACGGTTTTGGTCCAAAGAAATGTGGCCTCCCTGCTCCCCAGATGTTAATCCTATGGACTTTTCGGTATGGTCTATTCTTGAATCAAAGGCCTGTGGTAAATTCCATCGCAGTGTGGATGAGTTAAAGCGTTCGCTCCAGAGATCTTGGAAGGAAATTTCACAAGAACAGTTGCGTGCCGCAGTAGGAGGAGTTCGGAGGAGATTTGAGGCTGTTATTAAAAACAAGGGGGGACATTTTGAATAAATTTATGATTTTTGAATTCTTAAAACCCTTATGTAATAATACATAACTGTAAATTATTAAATATATTTTTCGTTGGATTATAATATGCACTTTCAATTGCTTCCAAACTTACGCCCCACCCTGTATAATTAAATTTCCTAACCATGTTAATGATGTTTCTGTCTTTGCTGTTCTTTCATTCATTCAACTATTATTTTACATATTAGTATTCCATATCTTGCCTAAAATCGACGAATTGTAGTCATCCCGGATCTATTTTCAAACATCTCCACAAGGAAAACTTTTCTCTATTCCACTGTTATTGTGCCTTTCTTGGGATATTAAGCCGCTATTGAAATTAGAGCTCAATAGATGTGCCTATATATCTATTTATGTATGAATGATACCAAATTAAATTTGAGATTTTTCTCTTTTAAATGAAATCTATTTCAGTCTCAAATTACAGCCCTTTTAAATCGGAAACTTTTTTCGGCTATATACTCAATACAGAATGTGATGAAAAAAAAAAAAACGTTTCGTCTTGGTGGCCATGTGATGCTAAATTTATTAAGAAATAAAACTTGGATTATTATCTTCAAAATTAAACTTATTTGCAACCCTTTTAAATCGGCTTATTTTCTTGCGGACACCCTGTAGAACAGCGGTTCCTTATAGGTGGTCCCGTAGACCCCTAGTAAGGGGTCCCGCGCTATAAGTAGCGACACAAGTCTGGAAATGAATAGTTTAAACCGTTTTATGTTTAATTACTTAAATGAATCATATATGTATTATTTAATATTTTTGTGATTATAAACTTAAAAGCATTCCCAAGTTTAGTTTCATAGGCTATAGCTTTAAAGTAGTATTAATTTTTTTTATCATTTATTAGTAGTAATTAGGGTTGTGACATTGCATATGCTTATTAGATTTACACATGCATTTAGCATTTATCAACATGCATATGCAATTATAAATATGCATATTTAACAATATGCCTATCCTGAAGCTGTCTGTGGTGAGTGGAAGAGAAGTGGGTGGTGTACATTGGGCCCCGAACTGTTGTAATTTGGATTATGGATTTTATTTTAATTATATTCATCATTTTTTAACGCTAATTGAAGTTTTAGAGGATGGTTATATGCTCTTCAACTAGGAGGACTTTGATTTTTGTGTTTGGTAGGCTCTAGGGTTCATTTTCTATCCCCTTTTCATTTTCCTCTTCCATCCGTAAGTGCAGCCACCGTTGTTTTGTGTCCCTTTTTATCACTGCATTCACTGAGTAGCTTTTCTGTATCCATGAGCATTGTCACCGACAGTAGTAAGTGACTTTGTTCCATATAGAACCACTTTCCTTTCTGACTGCTTCTTCTAGTCCCTTGTATTTAATTTCCTTTTGATGACAGCGATATGGCCTTTGGTTCAGAAGCAGACGTTAAACCCCTACTAAATTAATTATCAATATGAATTTGCATATATTATGAATTATTATGCATTTAATAGTAATGTTCCAAATTTAAAATGTCAAGTATTTCAAAACACTTAAAAGTGTTCCAGAGAACGACACATTATATTGTTGCACTGTAGGATACTATATTAGTGAAGTGAATTTTCATGGCTACCAGTTATTTAAGAACAGAAACTAAGAATCACGGGAAACGGACTATTCCCAGCTGGACTATTACTCGCCCGCGGACTTTTCCCCGCCAGGACTCCCCCCCCCCCCGGATTTATTTAAAATCAGACTCTGGAAGAGAATTTAATGTTGCGATTCTATATTTAATTTTCGAAAATAAATAGTTTTGACAAATAAATCCGTTGCCACGAAATTATATACCGAAGTTTGCCGTCTCAAATAACAGACCTTTTTTTAATTTTTTTTTCTTCTTTTATATTATTGCCACATGGGAATAGGTTCCTGAAAATGGGCCACCACCAACTGTTTGAACCGAACCAGTTTTGTATTGGTTACTCCTCGATTATTAGTTTTCGTTGGAGAATTTTAGGGAAAATGTACAACAATATATATAAATCATTCTGAAACCTGACTACGCGAAAAGTCTTGATTTTTGGATTTCTGCACTCTAACTTACTTAGGTATTTTCATAATAATGGCTAAACCATTGTAAGATTTTTAAGGTACAAATATTAAATATATGTACATATAGATAAATATTAAATATACTTATTAGATAAAGGACACTAAAAAATAGGTCAATATTTAGTATAAAAAAAGTCTATAGAAGGTTTATTAATTATGAAGTTAATAAATTAATTAAAAAAAAAAAATAATAAAGTTTGTTAATGATCTGTAAAAGCATAAATTTGAACGAGAAGTTAATAGATCGCCATTTTATGTATAGCTGAAAAATAAAATAATAAATTCACGATATAGAAAACTACAGAGTTTAAATAACTGAACAAATCGAAGCTGCTTAGAGTACCTTGCGACACTTGGTAACCCTTAGTATTGCAATAATGTTCGTATTTTTGTTGCATCTCCTAATTATATACGAAAATACGAAGACACAGTCTTAAAATCGAACGAACATTATGGACACATAATTACGGGAATCAAATTCTGTTAATAAAGTGTGTTCTCTATTAGTAAATAAATTAATTAATTTTGTGTTTTATCAAAATCATACTTTAATAACCTAAATTACTGATATTTTATTCGGCGGGGAAAGGTCCTGACGGGGAATAGTCCGGCGGGGGAAATTCCTACTGCCATACTGACCACCTGTGTCTATAATCTGTAACTATTATTATCCTATTCTTTATTTACATTACTGTGGTGTTAACAATATTCTTTAATTTTCGAACAAAAATTTAAAATCATATTCATTAGATAAACAAAATGATAGAATACCTAAAGGTATACTGTATGTATAACAAATAAATTAGGGTGTTTGTTCAACCTCCCACCAGATATAAACATGCTGGAAGTGCATATATTGCCTTCCTTTCAGTTTCAAATGCATATGCCTTTTTTTATATGCATTATCTTTAAGTGCATATGTTTTATCTGCAAAACATATGCGTTTCCTAAAATGCATATGCGTTTTCTCACATGCATATGCGTTTTCTCAAAAAGCATAAAACCTGTTGCATATGCAGTATATTTCCCATTTCCCAGTGCATATACTGCATATATGCAAATGCATAATGTCACAACCCTAGTAGTAATTATTAAATACCAAGTGTTCTATATAAATTCATTTTTAATACATTTGTAGTTTTAATATTCCACGTACAAACTTTTTAAATTTAATAATTAGTTTGATTAAATCTCCCAAGTACACGCGCTAAATTATCATTTTATCTCAGGGCTTCACAGCTAAAATCGTTTTCTATGCAGGGGTCCCTGAAGAAAACTCAATATAGGGAACTGCTGCTGTAGAATCATCAAGAACATGAAATTTACCAATCCAGAACCAACAGCTACACTAATCCTCAATTTAGTGTAACCGCATTAGCCAAAGAAAACCACACGAATATATGATGATTCTTGTTATAGTTTTGGCTATTTTAATTTCGTACCCGCTTTTTTTAACTCATTCTGTATAGTGATATACATTTAGTTCAAATCTACCTGGAAATTGTCAAAATCTACCAAATTTCTTCGTTCAATATTTGTACGATTTGACAAAGGCATCCTTAAGAGATATACGGTTGGTTGCAGAAAAGCTCATTTCATAGTAGCACAAGTCACAAGTGAAAATTAGTCATTATTGTACAATGATAAAAAAAGTGAAGTGGGTCACTGAAAAGGGGATGGTGGGTCATGGTTCGCCACCCCTGCCCTAGACTTTTCAAAACTGCCAGAGATAAGGACGCTCGGAGGCAAACCCCCTAATGTGGACGTCTCATACCAGTTTGTTTACGATCTGGTGAGTAGCGCGTTGATAGCACAAATCAGATAGCTGTGAAAAATCAATTCATTACCTGCACTGCGGAAGAAAGTATTCCCGTACCTTTTGTGAATTTATCGGAAATTGATTTGTTCATTCTGAAATTCTAACCCACATAGTGCGGGAATTGAGGACGAGGTTTTGATACTTAGGACACTTCTTTCTTTACAATTGTATCGTTGGAGTGTCCAGGAGATCCCACCTTCTCGTGGCGATACTGTCAAGTACCGCATTTATTCATTTTCTTTTTCAAATACAACTATCTTTGTCATTTTATCAATAGGTTGTCATCAGTGGTATAACTAACTAATATCATTATTATTTTCTGTATATAATATAAATTGTTCATTGGTATAATTGTATTTTGAGTAGGATGGATGACCCTGGACGAGGAGGCACGAGTGCCTCGTCTTCTGCTGGGGTTAGTGCTGCCCCAGCAGAGGTTGGAGGAGCTCGGCGCCAAAGCACTACTCCATTGTCTCCTAAAGCATGTACCTCTTTTGGGGGACATTCAACAAATAATAATAGGAAAAATAACTTTGAATAAACAACTTGAAACTTATTATCAGATGTTCTCTTCGAACCATCATTTTGATAAGTTCTTCACTATTTCATCAGCTGATCCTGAGAAAAACCTGACTGAAATTAACACCATCTTGGCTAACAAACAACTGATAAGAAAGCTCGGGGGGAAACCCTGAGAATATACGAGAACTAAGATCAGGAGGAATCCTGGTAGAAACCAAAATTCCTGAACAAAGTAAGAGAATAATGGAACTCACCCAATTAGGAGGGTGTGACATCACTGTGAAATCAAACGATCAACTAAACCAATGCAAAGGAACCATCTACTATAAAAATTGCCCCAACTTTACTGAAGCTGATATTCCGGAAGCAATTAACGAGACTTGTGATGTTAAGGTTGCTGAGGTGTATAGAATGAAGAAAAAGGTCCACAGGCTAGTTCAGATGCCTATATACTTGAAAACATTTCAGAGCACAGATTTACCTTCACATGTCAAAATTGGATAGACACGATGCTCCACACGCCAGTATGTTCCAAGACCGAGAAGATGTTTTAATTGTCAGGTATTTGGTCACAGCATCAAAACCTGCAGAAACAATCAAACTTGCGAACAATGCGGTGATAAGAACCTTGATCAAACTGAACACTCGCACCCTTGTGAAGCTATGGCTAGATGTGGTAACTGTGGAGGATCCCACCCTGCATCATCAAGAGATTGCCTCCGATATGAAACTGAAACAAATATTCTGAAGATACAAACTGGAGTAAAACTGTCCTACTCAGCAGCTAGAAGAATTCTTGGTGACTAGGAAACCACAACCCGGACTTTTAGCAGAAGAACACCAAATCAACAATCCTACTCTACAACTGTAGCTAATAGTACTGCCACTAATTCCTCAAGCTATTCTGAAACTATCCCCCTTCACCGTTGATAAATACTAAATAGGTAACCAAACCCTTTCAAAGTACCATCTTTAACAAGCTTTCTCATAAAGAAGATATATAATCACCCGGTGGATACAGTTTGCAGGGAGACCTATCCCTAGTGACGGTCTTGCCTTTCTCATAAGCAGAGGTGGGCACAGCGCCGTTACTTGTAGCGCGCGCTAATAGCGGCGCTTCTTTTTGTGAAGCGGTAGCGCCACTACTTCTGTGCTAATGTAACGGTAGCGCCGATACTTTTTCAGAAGCGCCAGAGGTTTTATGCGCTACAGCGCTGCCGCTTCTTTCAAAATCAAAAATATTAAAGTTATCTGAGGAATCTAGATAAAAGTCTATACAAGTGCCTAGATAGCTAATCAGTTGTAAGTGATATTCAGACAAATCTGCGCTGTGCGACCAACTGATATTCAAACAATGATTCATAGTACGACAATAATGATATTATTAAGACAAAACCGCCTAATACGATCAACTTACACATTGTCTTACACTTTTATGTAGATGCGTGTATTGCAATAAAATGGGTTTAACTCAATGGTTATTCTTGGAAATTTCAGGAAATGTGCATCTACTTTGCGAGTAACTCTAAAAGAAATTTAAAGTAATTCAAATATTATTTCGGATGCTGCAATCATTTTACTAAAAGTTACTCATTTTCAGTGTACCAAGCATAACACTAAAAATGCGTAAATAAACGTTTTAAATAATTCTATTGTAATTTTTTTAGCGATAGCGTTCATGTGTAGTTTAACTGCTTATTTTAAGTCAATATCCGGTTTGATTTCCCCTCTTTTCCACCATTTTTAAAAGACGCTTATCCATCAAATATGTAAATTTCTGAATTGTATCAGACGTTGTCGTCTTACAATAGTCTTCAGTACCTATCCTTTTAGAGCTCATCTTTCGACGAGAACTGACGTCTTCGCACATACACAATTGCCTTAGTAGAGTGAGAAGGAGCGTTGTCATGTGTGAAAATAACTTTTTTAACGCAGCAGGTTTCTTTTTCAGCCAATGAACAAATCAAAAAGTTAATATAATTAGCAGAATTTATTTTCACTCTTTTTGGAATCCTGGAAGATACAACCAGTTAATTTCCAATGGTTCCAGCATAAATTATCACACCGCCACTTCCATGTTGACGTCAAATTCGTTGGCGATGTGGTGAGGCATGAGGGAGACAAGCTTTAGCCCATCAGTCGGAGCCGTCGAGAGTTTTCACGCATTTTGTCTTTGTAAAATAAGAGTACTGTTTGATAATCAGTCTTAAGATACTTCTCCGCCCATAGTAACCTTGTGTGTATCCTTCGAAAGAGGCCTGGTAATAGGTGAAACATAAGAGGCAATTAAAGATTAAATTTGATGGGACGCTCCTAAGAGACAGCAGTAAGGTCTACAACTGGGCCCATATGTACTAAATCCCGACCCAGCCAGGTGACTCAAACCTGGCCAGTAACCACTCGTTCACACAGGGCATAAATCCCACTGAGTCAGTGCGGGAACGTACGAAATCCCACCGAACGTACGACCTTACTTACGTGAGGCGAACGCTCATACCACTGTGCTACCGAGCGGCTCTAAGAGGCAATTAGTTTCAATATTCTACAGTGGCGAGTTCTTAACAACTGCATCACTGGTTTCCTCTTGAGTTTTCTCTTGATCAAGGGCAGTTATGTCTCGTAGCTATTAGGAATTTGTTCCTATCCTTGCATGTAATCTTTTTTCGGGGACCAACAATTATTTTCTACACTGTACGTGGCCGTAAATATAATAAATTCAATTTTACTATATATATGATAAATTTTTGGAAAGTAGCGCTGTACCTCTGCCGCTACTTTTCTGGAAATGTAGCGGTAGCGCAGCTACATTATTATGCATGTAGCGACAGCGCCGTTTCTTTTTTAAAGTAGCGCTGCCCACCTCTGCTCATAAGAAATGGCATACCGTACAAAGCATGCCCTCTACAAACAAATCTCCAAGCCTTTGCATTCCAAGTAAAGCTTGGTGGACTATATACCATATGCAATATCTCATCACGAAGATGTAACCTTACAACAACTTCTAAACTTATATCATATCTCCCACCTCCCGTCATCATAGCAGGCGATTTCAATGCAGAGCACCTGTTATGGGGAAACACTTTATCTGACAGAAGAGAACATATTATTGAAGCATTTCTAAATCAATCCCCACTAATCCTCATGAATACTGGCAATTCCACTCATTTTCATGTGCAGACAGGAATCAGCACAGCTATTGATCTGACTCTTTGCTCACCTGAACTGGTCACTGAACAAAATTGGAATGTTGAAGAGGACTTCATGGAAGCGATCACTGGCCAATAATTCTTAGAGGTAGAAGCTGTTACAACTCTCCGGGAACCTCGCTTTAAATTCAAAAGAGCAAATTGGGAATTATTTGAAGAGCCTACCCTTACCACCAACTTGGATGATATTGTTGATAACGGAAGCTTAAACGAGCTTGTTGAAGCATTTAACTCAACTATTATATCTGCAGCCAACGTATCTATTCCTAAATCCTCAGATAGAGTACCCCTAAGGAGAGTTCCATGGTGGAATTTAGAGTGCAGCACTGCTAATTTTGAAAGGAAGATCGCTCTTCGTAGATACCAATGCTTCAAGACAGTTGCCGATAAGATCTCTTATAGCAGAGCAAGAGCTATAGCAGCCCGCGTAAAGAAGATTGAACGTAGAGAATCTTGGAAAGACTACGTAAGTAGCATAACAATCGATACACCAATGTCAAAGATTTGGTCTAGGATGCGGAAAATGAAAGGCAAATGCTCACCAATATCAAGCCCCATTCTGCAGGACGGCGACAGACAGATCAGCGATGAGGCTGAAATGCTTGAAAAACACTATAAGAGAGTGAGTAGTAGTGAGAGCTACTCACGACAATTTCAAGCATCCACATTAAGATCAGAGCGCGTGCGCATCGATTTCAATACAAACAATCATTTATCGTACAACGAAGGATTCTCGATGTGCGAACTGAAGAGAGCTTTGTCCAATACTACTCTTGACATGGACAATATATCATATGAAATGATTAAACACTCTCATCCAACATGCAAACTTTTCCTTCTGATGTAATTTTAATTTTTTTAAACATAAGTCCCTTACAAGTTGTGCGAAGAGTTGGGACAACTCCTTCACATTTTATTTACTTTTATTGTCATTTGATGACAAGGACTCATGACCTAATAAGCTGATAGCTTCGAAGGTATCCTAATTAAACCTAAAAATACAGTAAATTTCGAAAATGAAATAGTACAAAAGAAAAGAATTAAGAAGAATTATTTAATAAGATTTGGAACACCGGTAGCTTCCGTAACACATGGAGAACAGGATCAGTGTTATCATTTTTGAAACCATAAAAGATCCTTCTGATGTAAAGAGTTACAGACCAATTTCCCTTACCAGTTGTGTAAGAAACTCCTCGAGAAAATGGTGAACACTCGACTGGTACTAGTCCTAGAAAGTAAGGGATTACTTCCTCATCAGCAAAATGATTTTAGAAAAATGAGAAGTACCCAGAACTCACTTCAGAAAGTTACTACAGATATCTTGTTTGCTCTTAATCAAAAGAAAGCTATTCTGTGCGTATCCTTTGATATTGAAAAGGCATATGACACGACCTGGAGATACCATATTCTAAAAACATTGAAAGATTTTGACTTTAAAGGTAACTTGACAATATTTATTCAAATCTTTCTCTTCATGAGATACTTCAGAACGAAGATTGGAATGACACTATCTCCAAACCACATACAAGAACAAGGAGTACCCCAGGGAAGTGTTATCAGCTGTACACTCTTTTCCTTGGCTCTAAATGGCGTATTGTCTGTTGTTCCAAATAATATTGCGAGTTCACTTTATGTGGATGATTTGCTGCTATATACCACAGGAAACTACCAGACCTCACTAGAAAGGCGTATGCAGCTTGCTGTTAACTATGTGAATAACTGGGCTACTTCTCAAGGATTCAAATTCTCCACCTCAAATTCTTTTACTCTTCCACAGAAAAAGAAAAATTCAACCACCTCCACAAATATTTCTAAACAATCAACCAATACCATCCAAATCATCAATAAAATACCTTTGTATGATTTTAGATGAAAAATTCACTTGGAAAGAAAATTGGGCCTTAATGTTTCCTCTGTTTAATTTGTTAGTTTTTGTCATTTAGTCAGTGTAAAAGAGTAATCCCCCGCTCTCTTACATACATGTTGGGAAACATTATGTTTTAATCAATAAATATATTACTATTTCCACCGACTGTGGTAGATGACTTTGTTCATGGAGCATATTTCTTTTCTGACAGCTTCTTCGAGTCCCTTGTTTTTAATTTGATTCCGAAGCAAACGTTAATCCCCGCGCAATGCTTCGTGATTACTAGCTAATTAGATATTCTCACAATTATATAATATATAATTTTAAATTATACAATAAATTAAGTGAATGTTAAATCAACTTGAATATATTTTCAATATTTATTACATTTATATTTATATTCTCCATGTCATTAACACCTACATTTCTACGATTTTCATTTATATCAAAAATTGGATTGCATATTAGAAATTCTATTTGATCGTGTGAAATTGTCAGTGAATTAGGTTTAGCAGTTTAATATTCTAAATAGCTAGTACACAAACATCGATCGATGTTGTTTAATGAGTACAAGCGAATATTAAGCTTGAACTCTTAAATTATAAACAAAAAAGAAATGGTTAGAAACTAAACAAGTTATGAACTGAAAATGTAAAGATGCGTTGTGTAAACTAAGAAATAGTAGTCTTTCCCTAATACAATTATTTCTTTTTTTCTTCTCTTAGTAGGCTATTTAGTTCTAATTTCTATATTGTATTTGATTTATTTCTGTAATATTTATATAATAACGTAGCTGTTTTATATTTTTTTTCTGCATATAACTATTATTTATACTAGTACAGTACCTGTTATTGAATCTAAATTATATTTGAATGCAAGTAAGTATTATGGATACACATATTCTGATTAAACAAAAAAATCTCTCAAAAGCCAAAATATAAATTAATTTTTTAAATAATTAGTGTCAGTATTATTGTAGTCCGTAGTCAATGATACTGCGCCAAATTATTAGTTTTCCTTTTCTATTACGGTTTCTTTGATTTCTCTCTTATTCACACCAACTTTATGAAGCGCTGTTGATAGAATGACTGTTTAACCCATTTTGTGACACACGGACGGACACGGCTCTTATTATAGTATAGATTTTGTATACTAAGAAAAATGACTGTCCGCTTAACGAAGGGCGAACGCCGGTTTTTATAAATTAAAATGTTATTACTGATTAAAGTCATTAAATTGCCAGTAAGGGACTGGCAGTTTTCCGTGTACCCAATTCAACAATTTCTCTATATATAATATACATATATATTTTAGAAAGCAATTTTTACTTCAGTTCAGTTCTTACCTGCAACAAGAAGTTTGAATAATCACAGCTAGCATCTTTTTGTATCTTGTTGTTCCCATACAATTGATATAGTTGTTGCATATTATTTAGAGGAGTTCTTCCATAACATTGGTCACCGTACACTGCGTGATTATTGTTGTTGAAGTTTTGTGTCCATCCATAAGGTATTTGTTGGTAAGGAAAAGCTTCTACGTTACCAAGATGATTGGAGTTCATTGGATTGTTGTAGATGTCCCTCAGGTTAGTGTTTAGAAATGTAGAATGAGACAATTCATCATGTTTTCTTGAATTAACTGGGATGAAATTTCTGTTCTGCATCATACATAAATGATTATGTTCAGGCATATTTTGAAAGGGACTAATGTTGAGATCATGTGGCATACCAGCATAACTAGTGTTAAGATCATGTGGCATGCCGATATAACTAGTATTGAGATCATGTGGCATGCCAGCATAACTAGTGTTAAGATCATGTGGCATGCCACTAATGCTGAGATCATGTGGCATACCAGAATAACTAGCATTGAGATTATGTGGTATAGCAGCATGATTAGTGCTGAGATTATATGGCATACCAGAGTGACTAGTGCTGATATTATGTGGCATAGCAGCATGACTAGTGCTAAGATTATGTGGCATAGCAGCATGACTAGTACTGAGATTATGTGGCATAGCAGCAGGACTAATACTGAGATTATGTGGCATAGCAGAATGAATAGTGCTGAGATTATGTGGCATAGCAGTATCACTAGTGCTGAGATCATGTGGCATACTAGTAGAGTAGTCAATGTAACTGGCATGTTGATCTTGCTGCATAGCAATTTCATTGATATCGTGATGATGTGGAATAGCAACATCACTATTGTTGTAGTCACACAACGGATCATCATGAGTTAAGTCTTTAGTGAACACATTCTTTGTGTTAGGATGAAGATAGGACTCTTCTCTTAGATTTGAAAGGTTTTCGTGATTATCTAATGGATAACTTCGGTCTCTAGTGACATTTCTATCTTGTCCATCAATCATTGTGGGAAGTACAGGAGGAAAATTTCTACAATCTGTAGTACCAGGTCCTCCACTATTCGAGTTGGTGTCTACACGAGTTGTGGTGGAAGCTCCTTTTCTCTTCGAAGTTAAAGCTCTTTCACTTTCAGCCTCAGCTTCAATACCTTTAGACACAGACTTTTTCATCTTAAAATAGGTTGAACTACCCATTTGTTTCATCTTATTCATGAAAGAAGTATTTATTGGTGAGGGAGGTTGTTGATCATCTGCAGTAGCGTTCAAATCGTTAGATCTACTGTACAGATTAGGTAGCAAAGTTCTATCGAAGTGTCTCTTTTTCTTGTAGCTATCAACACTCATTGGTGTGCCTTGAATTGCCATAGGCCTCACTTTGGCTATTGTCACTTCCCTGGTTAATCTAGGAGACCTCATTGCTCTCCATTCTTTAGACATGTTTGCTATAATTTCCATGCGCCCTTCCATACTGCCAGCTGTTTCCCCCTCTATAATCAGCAGACTACTGTCCAAAGAGTTATTCACTTGTGGACTGCAAGCTACAAATTCATGACCTTTGAAATCATTTCTGAAGCTCTCAGCCACAAGCGAAACAACATTTCGCACAGTTTCGTTCGAAGGGGGTAGCCTTTTTTTAACATCGTTGAACTGGAAAATACTCTTTTCCAGATCTACTTTTGTGCATGGAGTGTTGGCTATATTGACAGATTTTTCCTTCTTTTGACCTATTTCTTGTATTCTCTGTAGACAGGATGATTTGCTGAATTCAGATTCAACCTTAGATAAACCTTTAGTATTCTCAACTACAAAAGAATTGTCTTTGTCAATTGGATTTTTGGTAGAGCTACCTTCTGGCAATTGCAAAGATGTTTCATTATTAGGAGATATGTCTAAATCAACAGTGAGGTCCGAATCGAAATAATCTGCAGTGTTGTAGAATTCAGCAATTGAAGCACTAATGTCACTCTCTTTACTATTGTCCCGCTCTTCAAATTTGGAGTTCATCACACAAGAGTCATTCTTAGAGTTAGCAACCGTGTGATGAATGTTTACATTTTCTACGCTTGCACTTGCCTTTACGTTTTCCTTCTGATAGAAATTATTCAACTGGCTATTCCTTCTGGTTGATTCTATACTATCAGATCGGTTGGCAATCACACTTTCAATGGATTTAGCCATGGACTGATTCCAGTTCCTATCTTGATTATCCTGATTTCTTATCGATATCTCATCTGAGCTCTGACTTTCCTCCTCATCAAGTCTCAACTTGAGTTCATCAGGTAGAGTCTGCTTTCCCTCCATCTTAGGTTTACTGCTTTTAAATGCAAACCTCGAGAAATTGGGGTCTACTATTTTTTCAGTGGCAGAGGCTTTAAGATTATCTTTTGAAGGAAGAGAAGGCATAAGCTTCACTCTTTTATTCATAGGGTTTAAGAGTGAGCTCTCACTCAGTTTGCGAGGCATCACTCCAACAACCCCTCTCTTGCAACACATGTGTCCACAGAGTTGTTTGTCCGAACACGAGTGGTAGCACTCTCTCTTGTTAGGCATGCTTTGATCTTGACTAGAAACTGGTGACACAGTTAGCTCCAATATATCAGCTGAAAAAGACATCAAAAATAAAATCAATCAAAAACGAGTTAATTCTATTGGCTGTATTCTATGTATTATTAAATTGAATATAAAATTATTACAATATGTTCCAATTCTTAATCTCTGACTGCGGATAGCTAATTTGTGATAATAGAACAGAGGCATTTTAGAATTTGTTATGGTCCAAAATGAAATTGTCATTCCACTCTCCACACCTCACCTTTTCGATGGTCCACACTGTAGACTGGGCAGTATTCACTCTCCACATCCACCCCCGACACTGTCTCTGACACCAGATTGATTAGCACCTCAGCACCCTGAGTAGCTCTCGTGAAGTGCACGGTTCTTTTGAAGGGTTGAGGCGTGAGGAGGGCGTGGTCATGCACCCGCACGCTGCAGAGGATGTTGTTATCTTCATCACCAATGAGGAGAATGGCTGAATGACTGTTGGAGGCTCTCTTCACGGAGCTACTGCCCCCAACTGACACGTTGTCACGGTTAGCAAGACTCAGAGTCACTTCTAGTGAGCATTTGCTAGCAGCAATCTAAAGGAACACATTCATATTTGAGATAGTGTCACCCTTCTATTTTAACTAATTCAAGATATTTTAAACAATGAAGTTAATTGTGATGAATTTGAAAAAAAATGAACAATAGTTAGCTATAACTATTGGATTTTGGATAGCAGACTACATTGAAAACTACTTTGAGTTTATTTAGTTACAATCATACTTATTTATTCCCTAATGTGCAATTTTTTTCTAATAAACGATTTGACTTGGTATAAGTCAAGTCTATTAATCTAACTAACCTGCCCCACTTGCTGAATTGTCATCTGGTAGCGAGGAAGCCGCCTCGACATCTCTAGCAGCTTGTTACCGAAAGGGGGCTGTCTTCCGCAAATCTGATATAGAGAAGTATTTAAGAAGAAGTGAGAATGGGAGTATGAAGTTCAACATACTAAATATTTCTAAATTTTTAATATAGCTACTCGACAAACAGTGATATAAAACTAATCACAATATTGTTCATAAAAAAGTAAAAAACTATTAAGATGATCGATGGCCTTCAGAATCTTTTTCTTTATTAACAATCTGAGAGTTTTGAAATTTGGTAAAACAGAACAAAAGAAACTGTTTTGGCTATAGCCAATAGAAGACGAGATTTTTTAGTAGAGAACGAGTGATTTAGGAGTAACTTCAACGATATCTGAAATTGAAATATTATTTTGAAGTTAGATTTGAAAAAATAAATTGTTTTGATTATATATTTCAAATATATTTTTCAAATTCTTTTAACTATAATTTCTTTTCTAATTCAGAAATCAGGAAAACCTCTATAATATATTATTGAGCACTCTCTCTAGTCTCTACCATAAAAATTGAAAGAGATATAGCTAGTGTCATTCATCTCAAAACGTAAGCTTTCAGGAGAGACTGATACATATCACTTCATATCACTTGCTCTAGGAATCTAGAGTCTAGAAGGATGTGTCACTTATAAAAAGTCAGTGAGGAACTGATTTCTTATTGGAGCTCAGATTGCAGAAAACACCTGTATGTGTTTTTTGAGGCGAATAATTTTTTTAGAATTTTGGCTTTTTTTTAAAGATATCGATCCCCTTAAAACCTACAACCATTTTGAACATATCCATTGTATGTTATTCCCTTCGATTTTACACTCTCCTCCCATTAATAATTTACAATGTTCTATGAGGCTATAAAACAGAGGATTTCTTTGTGTTAGGGCTCAAACACACTACAAGAGGCACGGAGCGGCGCGAGCTGAGCGCCATCAATGTTGTTAGGTATTCGTATGCAAAGACGCTTGGCTGTTCACACTGCGAGCGGCGCTCCAAATAAACAATGGTATTAATGGCGCTCCGCTTGTAGTGTGTACGTACCCTTAGGACTCACGATAGAGATTTTAATGAAAGAACTGATGGAGGAAGCGTGGAAATGAGTGGTGGTACGTTAAGAGGTACAAAAAAGGACAAGTACGATAATAAATGGTAGATGTATTATTAAGGAAACTATGATTTCAATAACCAGTGCAAACAAGGTCTTTACTAAAATAAGACTACACAAGATTCACCAAATATCAGAGTACTCACTGCATTGTTATTGAATCTATTGAAAAAGAAACAGGATCTTATTGACACAACTCCCGGTGTATTATGCTCCTGTGAGACGCGTGCTTATCTGAGGCGGAGAGTTTATTGTGGGCGTGGCGATATTGTTGCCAAATAGTGAGGGGGGGGGGGGGGTTGATTAGCTTTGTGCGTACTTATATTAATCATGAATGTGAGGTATATTATAACAATTATTTCATTTAATAATAATGCGATTCAAAGTAATAGCTAAATTACAATGGTAATTCCATTTATTTTATTGAAATATTGAAAGTATGTCTTTCAAATAAAAAAATTAATAAATTTTATGTTTTTTTATTTGTACTTGTATATCAAACTTCCATCATTATTTATGAAAGTGGTTTAACGAATCCACATGTTGCTCTACATGACCATCAAGTGAATTTAAATTGGATTTTTTTTGTAAGATGTAGGAAAAAATTCAGAGCCGGTTTGTTTAATGGCATAATAGATTAATTGCACTCAATGAAGGTTGTGAATTTATATCGAAAAAACAATCAAGCTGGAAAAAAATCGTTCAATGCATTTATTATACTTATTGAAAGACTACACAATTCGGTACAATTTTACAAATATATACCACTGTCAAAAACCCGCATTCTATTGTAACAACGTGTAAAATATTTATACCACGGATTTCATCTTATGCACATAAAAAAGAGCTGGCAGCCACTGTCATTATGACATATTTGATACTGAGAGAAGCAATAACGTCACGCCCACAATAACTCTCCGCCTCAGATATGCCCGTATCTTAAAAAAGCACGCATCTCACTGAAGCATAATACACCGCCGCTAACAGGGTTAACACTTAGGTGCTCACCATCTCTATGTCTCTTGGGTGAACAGCCTCTAGTGCAGTGAAGCTGGTGATACGCCCCTTCACCAGCATGCCCGCCAATGCAGGCCCCACTCTCTCCAATTGCCGGGTGACGTAGAGACTATTTTCCCAGAGTTTGGCAGTGAGGCTCTTGGTGAGTATCAGGGCATTCAGAGTGAGGGTGTGCAGTCCACTGGGGGAGCAACGGGCCCGGTGGAGGCACAGCTCACTCAGGCCTGATGGAGTGGGTGGTAGATGCAGTGGGAAAACACAAAAAACACGGTTTACGAATTACAGAATTTAATACAATAACACAGCAATAGATTATCATCCTATTAGAATTTATTCGAAACATTCAATAACAAATCAATTATTGTTATTGAAAATTATTATGAATTTTTCAAAAATCGAAATTTTGTTGATAAAAAGGGTAATTAAGCCAATTTTGTTGATTGCAATTGGATTTACTTTGATACACTGATATAGTGACACGTCATGATCATCCATAAATACTTAAGTTTGACAACGGTTGTTTCCCCATTACTCTCACTTTCTCTACGATTCCCCATCACTTTTTGGAGAATCAAAGTCTAAAATCATTTCAATTCGCACTCTAAGATTACTAACTGCTATAATTTCAACGGGGAGGAGGATTAACAAAACCCTCCATCTCTGCACCTCTTTTTACTGTTATTTAATTCACCTTTTTGTAAGAAAATTCTCAATTTTGGAAACAATCGATGTTATTCAAGATGATGGGGAATGGGGAAAAAAGATGGTGAATTGAAGAGAAAGTGATGGAGAATTAAAAAAAAAAAATTGTGGTAACTGTAGAGAAAATGATGGGGAATATGTAGAAAGTGAATGGGGAAACGACCGCTGAAGCACTTACGGATACTAAATGTTGTCACACTAAGTGTTTATGGATGATCAAGACGTATCACTATATCAGTGTATTAAAATATATCCAATTGCAATCAACAAAATTGGTTTAATTGTAATTGTAAAAATTTTTTCCAGTACTGTACAACTAAAATAGAAAATTGTTTCAGCGACTATTTCAATTTACTTGTTAAGGTATTTAATATATATACAAATTTATATAGTATCTAGTTGTTAAAACTGAGAAAATAGCATCACAGACACACTAGCTAAATGAGGGAAAAAATAGACTTCAAATTCTTCAGAACCAAAGGCCACATAAGTGACGTCAGAATGAAATTAAATACAACCGACTGGAAGATGTTGTCAGACTAAAGAAAATACATAAAAATCACCAAGAACAAAATCACCTACTACCAGTCTATGACAAAGCTTTTTGATGCAGAAAAGCTACTCCGTGAATGCAGTCACTTACCAAGGAATGTGACAAAAAGGGACACAAACACCGGTGACTGCACTCACGGATAGAAGAGGAAAATGAAGTCTACGAGTCTACATAACACAAAATCTAAGACCTCGTAGTTGAAGAGCATAACCCTAGCGCTATCCTCTAAAACTGCAAATAGCGTTAAAAAAAAGATGAAACAAGAATAAATTGGAAAAGAAAATTCATAATCCGAATAACAATACCACCCCCCATTCTCTTCTATTCACCACATTGTACATCTTCAGAATAGAGCCCCTGGGTCTTCGTCAGAGGTGGAGGTCCAATTCTCTTTATAGAGTTAATCAACTATTGCAAGATATTCAATGACGAATATTCTTCAAACTTAGAAGCAGAGAATATCAATGCAATGATTCTACCTTTCCTTTTAATATATTTTTGAAAAAACATTAGACTTACACTTGGTGAGTCGCTGAGCCACCCTCATGACCTTCACCCCCTCTTGGTTAAGGCCCGGGTCATTGAGGGACATGCACCCTAAGATGGCTTGGATCAGACAAGAGATTTTATCACTCCTAGTCTTGATCTTACCAGCTATTGGGAACCGCAAAGCAACGCTGCTGAAAGGAGAGACAAAAAGTGATAGCAGCGATTGCACTGGAGTCATCACCTTGCTAATAAGTTCTAAGTAACGACAAATGGAAATAGAGAGAAGAATTTGGAGAGTAGTCATCAATTTATTAATTCCATGTAGCTATCTGTGAGGGATATAACGGACAGAGTTGTTGTAGCTATAGTGTGAAAACCTTCGAAAATTGTACAAATAGGATAAATAAATATATTTTAATGTGAAAATTATCTATTCTTATCCCTGTAGTATAAAAATTTCATTTGACACAAGTACTAGTTACCTCTGATTTTTTATGGAACAAATTGACCCGAAAACTCATGTTAATAAATTTTACTACATCTCTCAAGAAGTAAAATAATTCAAACGATTACAATTAAAACACTCACCGATCAGTGTTGTTAGCATTTTTCTGTTTAATTTGTATGTTGAGAGCGTTCAAAGCTTTCTTCTCTGATGTACGCAACTGAAACAAACAATATCTATATTATGTGATCTTAAAGAACAAAAAACTGAACAAAGATTCTTTGTGCATTAGAATAACAATATACTCGAGATGTTCTAGTTTGTGAAGTTTATAATAATAATAAAGTTTAGACTGTTCGTAAAATCCTCATAAATAACTAATAGCTACTTATGGGAATATCCAGGCCCGAAAATAATAAGCTGTGACGTCAAGAGGATGAAAAGTAGAAAACATTGAATAGCTATTATATTATTGGAATATTTTAAAATATAGATTTATTAGAGAAACTTCACAATCAACGTATGTACCAAATCAAGTTGCTCATTGAGAAATATCTACAATTGTTAAAAGGTGTGAAATATATGTCAATAATTATTATGTAGAAGAATTCATTCTTACTAATTCCATAGTCTATGCAAGGGTTGCCAAAGTGTGGCTCACGAGCCGGAAAATATTTACATTATATCTACATAATTTATTTAATTTGAATATATTTGCTTTCGTTTTTATAAGATTCAATATTCAATAAATAAATATTTTGATTGTAAATACTAAAGCTGTATTTATGATACAGACTGAATAAATAATATATCAGGTCGATATTAAATAAATTTGAAGTTTTTTAGGATATAGAATGAAAATTAAAATTGCTCTGGCCCCAGAGCAACCTCCTGTTGATCGCATAGCTAATTCACTGGCCACCACTGGTCTATGCTATTAAGGAGCTGTTCCAATATTCTATTTAGAGCTAATTTGTACAAAGCATGTGTATTCATTATCAGTGTTCAATAAACTTACCACCAACAACAGTTAATCTGCTATCACCTCTTAATTTTCATATACCAAACAACTGATTCTTGCTAGCAGTACGATACTAGTGATAAACTAACTAACTGATTTTTGCTAGCAGTACAACACTAGTGATAAACTTACAAATTGATTCTTGCTAGCAGTACGATACTAGTGATAAACTTACTAAATGATTCTTGCTAGCAGTACAACACTAGTGATAAACTTACTAACTGATTCTTGCTAGCAGTACGATACTAGTGATAAACTAACTAACTGATTCTTGCTAGCAGTACGACACTAGTGATAAACTTACTAACTGATTCTTGCTAGCAGTACGACACTAGTGATAAACTTACTAACTGATTCTTGCTAGCAGTACAACACTAGTGATAAACTTACTAACTGATTCTTGCTAGCAGTACAACACTAGTGATAAACTAACTAACTGATTTTTGCTAGCAGTACAACACTAGTGATAAACTTACTAATTGATTCTTGCTAGCAGTACGATACTAGTGATAAACTTACTAACTGATTCTTGCTAGCAGTACAACACTAGTGATAAACTTACTAACTGATTCTTGCTAGCAGTACGATACTAGTGATAAACTTACTAAATGATTCTTGCTAGCAGTACAACACTAGTGATAAACTTACTAACTGATTCTTGCTAGCAGTACGATACTAGTGATAAACTTACTAATTGATTCTTGCTAGCAGTACGATACTAGTGATAAACTTACTAATTGATTCTTGCTAGCAGTACGATACTAGTGATAAACTTACTAATTGATTCTTGCTAGCAGTACGATACTAGTGATAAACTTACTAATTGATTCTTGCTAGCAGTACAACACTAGTGATAAACTTACTAACTGATTCTTGCTAGCAGTACGATACTAGTGATAAACTTACTAATTGATTCTTGCTAGCAGTACGATACTAGTGATAAACTTACTAATTGATTCTTGCTAGCAGTACGATACTAGTGATAAACTTACTAATTGATTCTTGCTAGCAGTACGATACTAGTGATAAACTTACTAACTGATTCTTGCTAGCAGTACGATACTAGTGATAAACTTACTAATTGATTCTTGCTAGCAGTACGATACTAGTGATAAACTTACTAATTGATTCTTGCTAGCAGTACAACACTAGTGATAAACTTACTAACTGATTCTTGCTAGCAGTACGATACTAGTGATAAACTTACTAACTGATTCTTGCTAGCAGTACAACACTAGTGATAAACTTACTAACTGATTCTTGCTAGCAGTACGATACTAGTGATAAACTTACTAACTGATTCTTGCTAGCAGTACGATACTAGTGATAAACTAACTAACTGATTCTTGCTAGCAGTACAACACTAGTGATAAACTTACTAATTGATTCTTACTAGCAGTACAACACTAGTGATAAACTTACTAATTGATTCTTGCTAGCAGTACGATACTAGTGATAAACTTACTAACTGATTCTTGCTAGCAGTACGATACTAGTGATAAACTTACTAACTGATTCTTGCTAGCAGTACGATACTAGTGATAAACTTACTAAATGATTCTTGCTAGCAGTACAACACTAGTGATAAACTTACTAATTGATTCTTACTAGCAGTACAACACTAGTGATAAACTTACTAATTGATTCTTGCTAGCAGTACGATACTAGTGATAAACTTACTAACTGATTCTTGCTAGCAGTACAACACTAGTGATAAACTTACTAATTGATTCTTGTTAGCAGTACGATACTAGTGATAAACTTACTAACTGATTCTTGCTAGCAGTACAACACTAGTGATAAACTTACTAATTGATTCTTGCTAGCAGTACGATACTAGTGATAAACTTACTAACTGATTCTTGTTAGCAGTACGATACTAGTGATAAACTTACTAATTGATTCTTGTTAGCAGTACGATACTAGTGATAAACTTACTAACTGATTCTTGCTAGCAGTACGATACTAGAGATAAACTTACTAACTGATTCTTGCTAGCAGTACGACACTGGTGAAACTTTTTATAAATGCATAGTTTTCAAATTTGAAAGGGAAAAACAAGTTTGAAGGATGGATCTTTCTATATCGAGTTTATATTAATAGTGATTTTCTGTCAATATGTGATCTGAAAAAGCTCATGACCAGAATAAATTACATTTTCTAGATCATTACTTGTTAACAAAATGACTATAGAAAAGAGGAAGTAACTCACAGACACATCACAGAACTCCTGACACTGAGAAATGTGGTTTAGAACCTCCTTGAGACTCTCTTCACCGGATAACTGTTTGGAAAGAAGCAACGCAATGAAAAATGTGTGAAGTGGAGTAAAATATTGAGAGTAAGGATTGCAATGAGGTTTACCTTGAGAAAGCTGTTCATTGTGTTGAAGGAGACGCAGTACCTAGCCATCAAAACGCCAGCAGGAGTACTGATGAACCTTCCTTCATCATCTACCAGCACCAAGTCAGAGTCAGTCAGCTTCGTGATTTCTCTTTGACATAATTCTGTGCAGGAGAAATGATGTGGTTGTAGTTAACATTTCTCTATCATTTGATCACAAAGAGTAATTAGATATTAATTATTTGAAACACTAGATGGTCCATTGCAATTGGCTACAGTGTTTGAATAACATTAGCAGTAAAGATAAGTTTATAATGAGAAAATGACTTCGCCAATGACTCGTACACACTACACACAGTTTGTAACATCTCTAATAGGAACTACAAACAAATTCATTCAGTGGGTCCACACGCTCTAATGATATTTATCAAACTTTTGGGAGTGACATCCAGAAATAGTAAATCAATTAAGAGTTTAGGAAATTACTCATATACATTTTACATACTTGTATGCCAGAGGACTTGTAAAATAAATCCCATATAGAATTAGATAGACAAGCAATTTCTCAATATGTTGGAACTATCACTTCAAACCAAGGTATAAGAACATAATCAGGTATAGTACCTAGCAGACGACACAAAAATATGACGTCACCACAACAACACATTCCTTGTTTGTGACCGAGCGGCTCATAATTCCTCGTATTTGCATGTTAATATCGAGAAGTTTGAAGTCATTTTATAGGGGTTTCGTACAAAAGAAAAGCGAAAATGGCGATTGAACCTCAAAGTTGAATATATAGATATAATTCAGGTGTGTTTTAATTGTTCATTTATTTTACTTATCTATAAAAAATAGGGTCTTGAACATATGCTACCTAGCAGCCTAAACTAGTGCTAGTTAACTGCTAAATTGTAGTTCCTATGAATAACAAATAAGGAAAAAAATAATGGAAATACAATTTAACCAATGCCTAGTTAGTAATTGATAAGAAAAAATTCAATTTAAAAGTGATTAAGTTTAAGTAGGTTTTTACATGTTTCAAAGTGTGGTCAGAGTCGCCATTTTGAGTCACCCGGTGGTCACGTCAAACTATAGATTCAATCAGCTGATTACCATACCCTATGTTACTGTATCCTGCTTCAAACTACCGATTTATTTCGTTAGATGAAATGAAAATGAAGCCTTCTAAGTTCTAACCAAAATGTAAGACCGACCTCGTAGTTAATGAGCACAACCCTAGCGCTATCCTCTAAACACGTTAGAAGATTTCTGTAAAATATAGAAATATTCTAATATTAATAGCTACTCTAAAGAATAAAATATAGAATCACTCTTCGCACAGTCACCTGCAAGTTTGCCAATCATATCAGTGAGGTTAGTAGGCAGTCCGTAATGCTTGGGGTTTCTCTGTGCCCGCACATACAGAAAGGTTGACTGTAGCCAAGTGACAGCAACACTAACGCTATACACCGTGTTCAGCACGATCTGAAAATGGACGAGTGGCAACCAATTACCACATCAATACTAATAAGTTATTATAGGGTGGACATATTCAAATGAGTATTAAAGACTATGTTGCTATGATAGTTTATATCAGAAATCAAAATAAATTCGCTGTGTACAAGAGACTGGAATCTACTCAATGAGTGTATTTTTTGGTAGACATAATGTACTATCAGAGAAAAGTCTACGCAAGATGCTAAATTATAATTCACAGTTGCTAAATTATAGCTCAAGTCTTACAAATTAGACGTCGTGTACCCAGGTCAAAATTTGAATATCTACAAGCCTTCATGAAAAGGTGTAATTAGTAAACGGTCTACAAATAATTACAGATACACTTTTCTTTGAGTGTACATGCACATTTTATAATTAGGTTAAATGAAATTTCTCCATTTGGTGATGAGAAATAAGCAACCAGTTATCAGCTTATTAACCTAGAGCTTTTTTCATGTTACTAAAAATCTTATCAATAGTGATTTATATTCACCTCTGCATTGATGTGCTCTATGAGGTTCTGATGAAGATGACTCTCCAGAATTGCACTGCCAGATACTAGCTCTAGGTATTTCCTCTGAAAAACATTTCATACCAAATTGAAATGCAGTCGCAGTTTCTCAAGACATCTTAAATTTTTTTTATTAAAATCAATAATATGGGTTTATTTCTAGAAAGTTAATGATTGCTTTAAAGATATAGTGGAACAATAAGTCATTTTTTGAAATCTTATTACGATAATGCAAATAAATGAAGACCTATTCCGTACAATCACATAGTAAGATGTTGCAAAACAGACTTACTTGGCAAGTTGGGTATGACGGTTCTAGTTTTAGATATTAAGAAATCATGAATAAGTTAATGTACGTTAATGGAACCAATTTATTACGTTACTTTCAATATAGTTTTATTAGACTGATTAATGATATTTTTCCTGAATTACCGTACATGACAAAGTAATAGTTAAAATTGATATATAGGTTTTAATGGAAGTTAAGAAGTGTAAATCATACAATTTAAGGACAACGATTTACAACTAAAGTACAAAATTCCAAGCTTTGAGATCACGGACATTGGAAAACATTGGGTATTACTAACTGGGTATTGCAACTTACTTCCAAACCATAGATAATATAAGGATGAATAAGTTACAGATTAAATATTTACACAAAAAAAAAAAAAAAAAATGACATGATCCCTATAGATTTCGAAAATTTAGACGAGATATATTTTACAATTTACATGGAGAAAACTAAGAAGTTAATGAATGTAAATTCCTAAAAATTCAATCTAAACTTTTCGATGAATTAAACCTAAGATTAAAAAGGTTGATAGATAAAAAGTATCGTGTGCAATGCAGTAATATATAGCTATGTAATGCAGTGATATGTAGCTATGTAATGCAGTGATATGTAGCTATGTAATGCAGTGATATGTAGCTATGGAATGCAGTGATATGTAGCTATGTAATGCAGTGATATGTAGCTATGTAATGCAGTGATATGTAGCTATGTAATGCAGTGATATGTAGCTATGTAATGCAGTGATATGTAGCTATGTAATGCAGTGATATGTAGCTATGTAATGCAGTGATATGTAGCTATGTAATGCAGTGATATGTAGCTATGTAATGCAGTGATATGTAGCTATGGAATGCAGTGATATGTAGCTATGTAATGCAGTGATATGTAGCTATGTAATGCAGTGATATGTAGCTATGTAATGCAGTGATATGTAGCTATGTAATGCAGTGATATGTAGCTATGGAATGCAGTGATATGTAGCTATGTAATGCAGTGATATGTAGCTATGTAATGCAGTGATATGTAGCTATGTAATGCAGTGATATGTAGCTATGTAATGCAGTGATATGTAGCTATGTAATGCAGTGATATGTAGCTATGTAATGCAGTGATATGTAGCTATGGAATGCAGTGATATGTAGCTATGTAATGCAGTGATATGTAGCTATGTAATGCAGTGATATGTAGCTATGTAATGCAGTGATATGTAGCTATGTAATGCAGTGATATGTAGCTATGGAATGCAGTGATATGTCGCTATGTAATGCAGTAATATGTAGCTATGTAATGCAGTGATATGTAGCTATGTAATGCAGTAATATGTAGCTATGTAACGCAGTGATATGTAGCTATGTAATGCAGTGATATGTAGCTATGTAATGCAGTGATATGTAGCTATGTAATGCAGTGATATGTCGCTATGTAATGCAGTAATATGTAGCTATGTAATGCAGTGATATGTAGCTATGTAATGCAGTAATATGTAGCTATGTAACGCAGTGATATGTAGCTATGTAATGCAGTGATATGTAGCTATGTAATGCAGTAATATGTAGCTATGTAACGCAGTGATATGTCGCTATGTAATGCAGTGATATGTAGCTATGTAATGCAGTGATATGTAGCTATGTATTGCAGTGATATGTAGCTATGTAATGCAGTAATATGTAGCTATGTAACGCAGTGATATGTAGCTATGCAATGCAGTGATATGTAGCTATGTAATACAGTGATATGTAGCTATGTAATGCAGTAATATGTAGCTATGTAATGCAGTGATATGTAGCTTTGTAATAATTATATATTTTGATTATATATGTTAACCTATCAATACATATAGGCTACTGAAACGAAAATTGCGGAATATCGTTCAGTTAAACATATCTACATATTTAAACAACTACCCAGACAAGGATTTATTCTTAGAATATTGAGGGAATATCCCAGGCAAGTAGGATTTATTCTTGAGATATTCTCTAACATCTCAGGAATAAACCATTCTTTCCTGTTATATTTAAAGGGGCAGTAAACTTTATAAAAAATGTCCATTTTTTCTATTGAAAATGTTGTTACTAATTAGTTGTATACACACGAGAGTTCATTCGTCTTATATATAACTAACAACCGTATAATATATAAATATATTAATTTGGTTACAAGTCCAAAGTTCTCCGCATCTGCAGGGAGGGCGCTGCGAATTGTTATTGTTTATCAGCTGTTAAAATGAGATGCAGTCTATTCTAATATTAGCAGTGTCTATTATTGCTAATAGTCTACTATTACCAGTGTCTATTGTTGATAATAGTCTACTATTAGCAGTGTCTATTATTGCTAATAGTCTACTATTACCAGTGTCTATTATTGCTAATAGTCTACTATTAGCAGTGTCTATTATTGCTAATAGTCTACTATTAGCAGTGTCTATTACTGCTAATAGTCTACTATTAGCAGTGTCTATTGTTGATAATAGTCTACTATTAGCAGTGTCTATTATTGCTAATAGTCTACTATTAGCAGTGTCTATTATTGCTAATAGTCTACTATTACCAGTGTCTATTATTGCTAATAGTCTACTATTACCAGTGTCTATTATTGCTAATAGTCTACTATTAGCAGTGTCTATTATTGCTAATAGTCTACTATTAGCAGTGTCTATTACTGCTAATAGTCTAATATTAGCAGTGTCTATTATTGCTAATAGTCTACTATTACCAGTGTCTATTATTGCTAATAGTCTACTATTACCAGTGTCTATTATTGCTAATAGTCTACTATTAGCAGTGTCTATTATTGCTAATAGTCTACTATTAGCAGTGTCTATTATTGATAATAGTCTACTATTAGCAGTGTCTATTGTTGCTAATAGTCTACTATTAGCAGTGTCTATTGTTGATAATAGTCTACTATTACCAGTGTCTATTGTTGATAATAGTCTACTATTAGCAGTGTCTATTATTGATAATAGTCTACTATTAGCAGTGTCTATTGTTGCTAATAGTCTACTATTAGCAGTGTCTATTGTTGATAATAGTCTACTATTACCAGTGTCTATTATTGCTAATAGTCTACTATTAGCAGTGTCTATTATTGCTAATAGTCTACTATTAGCAGTGTCTATTGTTGATAATAGTCTACTATTACCAGTGTCTATTGTTGATAATAGTCTACTATTAGCAGTGTCTATTATTGCTAATAGTCTACTATTACCAGTGTCTATTGTTGATAATAGTCTACTATTAGCAGTGTCTATTATTGCTAATAGTCTACTATTACCAGTGTCTATTGTTGATAATAGTCTACTATTAGCAGTGTCTATTATTGCTAATAGTCTACTATTACCAGTGTCTATTGTTGATAATAGTCTACTATTAGCAGTGTCTATTATTGCTAATAGTCTACTATTAGCAGTGTCTATTATTGATAATAGTCTACTATTAGCAGTGTCTATTATTGATAATAGTCTACTATTAGCAGTGTCTATTATTGCTAATAGTCTACTATTAGCAGTGTCTATTATTGCTAATAGTCTACTATTAGCAGTGTCTATTATTGCTAATAGTCTACTATTAGCAGTGTCTATTATTGATAATAGTCTACTATTAGCAGTGTCTATTATTGATAATAGTCTACTATTAGCAGTGTCTATTATTGATAATAGTCTACTATTAGCAGTGTCTATTATTGCTAATAGTCTACTATTAGCAGTGTCTATTATTGCTAATAGTCTACTATTAGCAGTGTCTATTATTGATAATAGTCTACTATTAGCAGTGCTTATTTTAGCCTCTTTCAATACAACAAATTAGGTAGAAGGAATGAAAAACTAAGTACCTAATAGTATGGTGTTTCGTGCGTTTAGGTTCACATTACATCAGTAGATGGCACTGCATTTGTGAATAAATTAAATTAATTTTTTTAAATAGGAGCTTAAAAAATGAAAAACCTATTTATTATTCCATTATTAATATCCCTTTATCGACATTAGAAAAAAAGTCTGTCCAAAGGTTTACTACCCCTTTAAATATATTTAACGTAGGTAAAGCTACAGAAAAATCAATATCACGTAGAAATTGCCAGGGTATGTTTCGCAGTTGAACTGTGAAATTAAGTTATTAACTATCTTAAAAAATTAGATTTTAATACATGCAAGTAGATATTGTGAGAGGAAGAAATGTGTGAAGTTCCGTTCACACCATAATGCTTACACAGTACAAATATCAACACCACAAACAATGTGTAGAAAGGAGTAAATATGAGGAGTCTTATGAGGATTAACCATACGGTGAATTACCATGCGAGAACTTTCCGGCGGCGAATTGATCAACATTACTTGTTATAATTTATTTCAGTTCTTTTCAATTTCGCTGAGTTCTTGAAACTAATCTTCATATATTTATATATAATTGAAGATTATTTTCGGTGCACACTCGGGGAACGTGTTGATGAACAAGAAATTTTCATATACAGGCATCCCCCGCTTTAGTTACCAAATCACGACTCAGTTTCGTTACCAAACAGTAACTAAAGCGAATAAAAGTAACAAGAAATTTATAATTGTCACTCCTCGATTATTTATCTCATTTTCTATCAGTTCTAGAAAGAAAATTAGTTTTAGAGTTATTAGAGTACTACGTATATAAGCATATTAATAATAATATACAGTCTTTCATTGTTTGTGACTGTGATGAAAAAGTTTAAAGTCGTGCATTTATTAAACGTTTTAAGATCCATTCATAGCTTAACTCTCACTCAGTATAGGTGAGTAATTAATAGATACTTAAATTTCTATAATTATTGTGCTACATTTAACAAACAGCAATTTTATGCTCTATGAGATGTTTTTGGAAGTAGGGTACTAAGTTCCAAGTTATTGATTGGTTCTACAATTTCGGACACGTCAGAAAAGAAAAAATTATAATTATTATTCAACTTCTATTTCTAATTTCTAAAAATGATATGTATAGATGAATGAAATTGTCATCAAATTTTTGTATTTATTTTCAGTAGATTATTACAGCTTATATTTGCATATTTGTTTAGGATTTCTCTTTTAAAGCCATGCTATGCAATAAACACTTCAGTAGCTTAAATTATTTTATTAAAATATTTACATTTTTATTTTAAGGCACCATTTTTAGATCAAATTAATTTTTGCAAATTATAATGTATTTGATCAAACTATTTGCTCTTGTATGCTACATTACTATTACATTACTATACTTCTTAAGATTAACCTGGAATTTAGTTTGAACTGTTTGTTTATCAGTTATAGTGTGGTGACTTTTTCATTTGAATATTGTTGCACTGAGGAATGCACCTTATCATTGCAGTCCTGATAACAATAATGTATGCAGTGAGTCTGTCAATGCATCTGTAACGGTCTCACCGCTTTTACCTTGCAGCTAATAGTCCCACCTTCCAGGTAATTTGTCCCACCTTTCAGTTAATACTTCACTGAAAATAACTTTATATCACATGTTTTAATCATGGCCGGTAAATTACCCCGTAGAAAATTCCGTCGTGGAAAGCTCCACCAAGAATATTTTACCATGGAAAATTCTACTAGCTTTAATCTCAAAAAACGGAAGATTCCACCATTTTGAAAATATGAATAGTATATATAATAGATTATGATCACATATTTTATTACAGATGTGTCTAAGTGATGCATGATAAATGAGCAAATATTTCTTTGAAATAATAATCAATTAATTGATCTTCTTACTAATATGGGCTTGATTCTTTAATGAACACGCGCAAATTCTGTTAAATAATAAAAATTGTTAATATACGTAATATAATCCCATCCCCATACGATTTTTTTAGTGTTTCTATGGTTTGAGGCCAATTTTAATTAAGTGTATACCGCAAATTACCTGCTATACTCACAGTTTAGAATTAAGATGAAACGAATTATAAGTTATGATCGCTTCAATAAAAATTATTACGTAGTATCTGAAAGTTTCGAACTGGTAGTTCAATATATTAAATTATAAAATTCTATTTTTAGTTTCAGCTTTCACCATGGTAGTTTTAAATTGCAAAGATATGGATACATTAAAAAAATGTTGACGATAGATAATATATAACTTACTATATTTGAGTTTCAACATATTCAAGTTGTTAATTAGAATCAAACGGGACCCTATTTGAGGAGATCTGTCCCTTTTTTCTTACTTTCGCCTCAGTTTATCCCATAGGCCTCGACTTATAATTTATGAACTTCTTAAAACTAATAAAATGATGTCCGGTTATCATCAAAAAGCATCTTAGTTTTTTATAAAAATTTATTCAATCAGAATTATGCGGTGGAATATTCCATGGGGAATAAAATTTACCTTAAACTGTTTTAATTTCATTCTATGAATTTTTTTTTCCAAATTTATGAAAAATAAAGATGTTTTACTGTTGAGTGACTGCTCTTATAATAAAATATTTAATTTAATATATAATTTTTTTTATTTATGAGCATTAAAAAAAGTTTTATATTATACTTTATGGGGAAGGAATGCCATGGTTTTTGAAATATTTTCTAGCCAACCTCTAGCCTGTGTACGAACTCATGCGAACGCTCATATGTACAAATAATATAAATGAAATAATATATATAAATAATTGCCATAAATATAGGTTATGGCAAGAAAACATGGCTTATTTACTAAATAAAAATCTAATAGCTTGTTAACTAAATTAACATATGTTCTTTTATTGTTTTTAGACTTTTTTCATTAAAAAAAACACATTTGTCCCTTACTTTTGGACGCTCAAAAACGTATAGATAAATTGTTATTATTATAAGTTTTTTTAATGTTTAAATCTGATTAAATTTTAATATGTTACGATATACTGCATATTGATTAATAGCAGCGTGGGAATGGATGGAGGAGAATCTTAACAGTCAATGAATTGAAGGACTTTGCCCTCTACCAAGAAACACCATTCTTTGGCCTTCTAACTCTGTATAACTGCATTTGTGCAAGTTCATCTCGATAATACCTCTCATAGCCAACAGTAGCTGATTAATGCAACTTTATCGTTACAACGTTGAATTTATCATTAAACGTTGAATATATCATTAAACGTTGAATTTATCGTTAAACGTTGAATTTATCGTTAAACGTTGAATTTATCGTTAAACGTTGAATTTATCGTTAAACATTGAATTATCGTTAAACGTTGAATTATCGTTAAACGTTGAATTATCGTTGTTAAACGTTGAATTATCGTTAAACGTTGAATTCTGATAAGCAAGTATAATTTACGCCTCTGAGAGGAAAAATATAGAGTTTAGTTAGAAATGTGGTTTTAAAATAACACTCAGAATCACCGAAAAAGGTGAAAAATTAGTTATTAGACATTTAGAACGTTAGTTATTCAACTTTATTATCATTGTTATTCAAAACATATAACTGGCATCATCATTTGAACGAATGCAGATTTAAAAGTTAAACCATTCAATAAAACTTAAAACAAGATCTGGCACCATAGATTTATGATGTAAACGATCAACTGGAAAAGTAAAATAGGATTTTCTCTTGCTTACAATTTGAGCCGAATATTATATGTAATGCTCATCAGAGTCAAAGAGAAACTGCACTATGCTACTTTCAAATATCATAGTTTTATTTAATTCCCTACTATTTAAAAATCTTTCAACAAATTCATCGTTGTGTACCCAGACTAGTTGTGCAATTATCATTACAATTAGTAAAGTTTCTTTTTGGAAATGTGAAATTGGTAAACTCTGAAAATATCATTGCAGATGGACCTTGTTCGTACATATTCAATGAATCCCATTCTATTATTATTTTCCGTGTTTTCTTTCGTAGTTTTTCTACTTTCTCAATTCCAGCAGAAAAAGTTTTATTGTTATGGATAGGTAATGCGAAACGTAGACAATACCACTCATGCATATAGTCTCTTTTCATAAATTGTAAACGGTAAGATTTTTTTTCATTTTGCATATGTACAGCGTTAAAAAAAGACAACTGGTTATGGAACCAGCCTATTGACTATTTTCTTGCGATAGTTAATAAAGAAAATCACCAAATTATACATACACCGACCGACTGTTCGTTAATGTAACCTGTCAAGATCCACTTCTTTGTGAAGTGCATTTCAAACAGAGAGAAAGAAAGACCCATTGTCGACAAATTCAAAACAATAACAAAGCTGATTCACACATTAAAAATGGCTAAATATTTCGTCACCTAAATGCCAATGCCATTACCATAGAAAAAACATTAGGTACGATACAAAGTTCGTTTATTCAACTTTTTCTTCTAATAAATCTTAGAAATGCAGCAGAAGTGAAATTAGTTTGAATGTGAATATTTCTTATATAATTCAAGAAGCTAATACTTGATCAATATCTTTTCTGTTAACGATGATATATTGTATAACCTTAGCTCTGAAAATATAAAAATTTCTAGTGAAATTTTAATTTAGAGTGGAGGAAACCTTCAAATATTCACAAGAAAAAAGACATGCAAGATATCAAGGTATCGAAGCGATGATTTCAGATACGTTAGAGATGTAGGCAAGTCAGTAAGTGCACCAATAGTGTCTCTGATAATATTGTTTTTATTTTTGTATTTGCAAATATTAAGAGTTTTATTTCTTCTGTCTATAGGAAAAAATATTACTTCTCTATAACGATCGAGGGCTATGAAAGAAGCGAATCAATTGCGTATTCTTTTTCACCATACAAGTTGTACATATGATGCTCCAACACGTCTGGAACATTCTCAAAAACAATATACAAAACAGAAAATTGAGCTCAAATTGAATGCATGAGTCAGTATAGAACACAGGAAATTATCTTCTAGAGTTTACGAGATCAAAGGACATTTTACGGTAACTAATATGTTTGAAAAAAAATAATAGTGTTGAGAAGAAGTACTTATCGAACTAACAAATGAATACTATGCATAATAATTATTAACAAACATTGAATTGAGAGAAAAACGATCCCTAGCAATTATATAATGTGGCCAAAAAAAGTCAACTTTAATAAAATAGGATGGACAGTGATTCTGTATTGATTATCGTGGACCCACAATTGGGCCCCGGATAATTATATTATTTGCGCATTATAATTTTTCATATTAACTTTACTGAAGATCATATTTAATTGAAGAGGATATTCAAGATAAAGAATATTCCTGATATGAAAAAATATTCACTTCACATTATGAAAAATATATTCTTACTATTAGAACATATTCTTTTCATGAATAATTACTATTTTATAAAGAAACTATATTACTTTTCTGGTCTCAGATAAGCCATGAATGAATGTACGTATTTTAGAAGAGAAAATAGAAAATGAAAATGTAGGCATTTTTGAAGAAGAAACAATAGAAAAAAATAGAAATTAAGAATGTAGGTATTTTAGTCCACCAAGACATGCGGAAATTATTGGAACATATACGCTGAATTAAGGTTAATGTGAATTTGTCGAAATCTGTTCAGTATTCAAAATTGAAAAATTTCACAAATTAATATTGCAAAATGTATTTTGATAATCTCATTTTAACCCAACAACTTTACAATTTTCCTTAGTTCAATGTAAAGAATAACCTTTAAAATATACCTATTTTATTAACTAAATATTACTGTAACTGAACTTTGTCAGACGATGTACGCATTGGATTCATTTTAAATAATTCAATTTAATACGACTTATTTAAACTATTAAAATATTTCCATTACACCGAAACAGGAGATTATCATCCAAATGTTATTTAATTGCTTGATAATATATCCTTTTATCAGGTTTATCAATCGAATTGCAGTACTTTTATGAATCAAGAATAAAAAGAACACAAAACACATTTTTAGATAATATAAAGTATATTTCAGAGTATGAAAGAATTTATTTAGAGAAATGTAGAATTTTTTCAAAGATAATATAAAGCATATTTTAAATATAATATTGTAACAACCATAGTAATAACAAACTCACATTTCTTTATTGTTTCTGCTGCCCCAATTTTTCTGGGCTCAATTATCTCGGGGCCCAATTGTCGTGGGGCGTAGGCCCATTTGTCGGGGCCTAATTTTGTTTTCGGTGCACCGTTCTTATATACCAGCATTCATTAGTAACTGAAATTCTTATCAATACTGAGGTAAAAATTTCCTATTAAAAATCCATCACCAAATTTTATTTTCGACAAAATAATGGATAATAGGAATTTTGATTGGAAGAACTCTTTCATTTCATAGCGTTACGATGAATAGAAGTATATCACTATTAGATATTTCGAATTAATAATACTTCACCGGCATGCTTCGTTTACTAAACTAACATCAACTTAACTTAAAATACTATAAATCAATACATCATGAGATACGTACACTAATAACGTACATAAAATTACTTGATAAGCTACGTATATACACGTGGTTCCAAAGACTGTCAAACTGCAGTCATTAACTTATTGAGAGGATGGTACTCTTGTTATCTCGGTACAGGATAACTATTTCTCTGACTGCAAGGGGGTAAGGTTAGGTAGGATGCAGGGCAGTATAAATAGCAGCTACATCAGACACCAAAGTCACAGTACTCTGCAGTATCAGATAGAAAACAACACTAAGTGAGTGCTGAAGTAACCAATTTCAACTTTGGAAGACTAGAATTTGAATCTAAAGTTATTTACAACTTACTTTTTTTCTCTTGACTTTTTCACTTCACCTTTTTAAAATAATTGATTTGCATACTCATTCTAACTGACTAAAAATGATCACTAAAACGATGATGGGTTAATTGACTAACTTAAGACTTTTGAATCTATGAAATATAGTTATTTCTCCACTTAGAAAAAGCAGTCTAATGAAGTTTTCTTTCTGCAGATACCAGTAACCATGTCTCGCTTTGCCATTTTCTGCACCCTGGTGGTGGCTCTTTGTCAGTTTTCTGTAGAGGCAGCGCCACAGAGTTTCAGACAGGTGCCAGCCACAGCTAGTGCAAGCATTCTGCCCCTTGCAACCACACCCCCTCCTGCTAATGTAAGTTATACCTTCAACATCGCCACATAAACTTTGGTAATGAAAGATAAACTAATATCTGGGGGAAATGGAAATCTAGTGTGCTAATGGTGTGGGGAAAATGGAAATCTAGTGTACTAATGGTGTGGGAAAATGAAATGAATATTACTCTATTACTCTCTAGTCGTAGAAAACACATCAATTAAATTAAAATACATCCACGATATTCATGAATTATCAAATTGATTATATATTATAACAAAATTTATTTGAAGTTATATTCACTCGAAATACTTTGGCTGCGACAAAATTTAAGCTTCAATACCATCATCTCATCTAACGTGTTAAATCTAAGTCACTTCAGTATTGACGATGAAGTGATTTCTGTTTCACAGTACGAGTACAAATATGATGTTGCTGATCAGAAGACCAAAAACTACCAGGGCCACGCTGTGAAAGCTGTCAACGGAGTAATTCAGGGTACTTACTACACCTTGTTGCCTGACGGACGCCTAATGAAGGTTAACAAATGATATGGATAATGGAGATAACATTTTTTCTTCTTCTGAATTATATTACATTTAAATAATAAACTTTGATCGAAATTCTTTTTGTTCTAGGTTGAATACACAGCTGATAAGGTAAATGGCTTCGTTTCAAAGACCAGCTACATCGAAAACTACCAGCCCACATGGCCAGTTGTTACTCCTGCTCCTGTAAGAATGATGTAAACACTAAACAAACGACCAACGAATGCTTCCACACACCACAAATCAACAGATCTGAACTTTTGCCAGAGTTAACTGGAGTCACGGATATGAGATTGGGACCACTTTCATACACAAAGTCTTGAGCTTTGTGTTTGTTCTTATAGCTACAAGTCATGAGCTTTGTGTTTGTACTTATAGCTACAAGTCATGAGCTTTGTGTTTGTACTTATAGCTACAAGTCATGAGCTTTGTGTTTGTACTTATAGCTACAAGTCATGAGCTTTGTGTTTGTACTTATAGCTACAAGTCATGAGCTTTGTGTCTGTACTTATAGCTACAAGTCATGAGCACTTTTTTTCTATTTATATGGAAATTTAGGCTCGCTTGTCACATTATTCCTCTTCAAGTTACTTTATGTACAATTTTTCTGTAAAGGCATTAATAAAAATATTTATATCAATATTTGAGACTTTCATTGGTGAGATAAGTAGACCAAAAAATTTAAAGAGAAACAATATTTGAATACATTAATTTTGAATGTATTCTAAAATATTCTCTTGAGAGTAGTTACAATTATGATCAGCAATAAGTCAAAAGGATAGATAGTTCTATTGTAATCATCCACATTATTATTTGGTAGATTACTTCAGATGAGTAGTTTTCACTTGTGCTCAGACTCGGCAGTTGTACCCGCTGCATTAGCAGGAAATTATCACCAGTTAGCTAATTAAATAAAGAGAATGATCTACTGTTTGTTTTTGTAAAATATGCATTTGTAATCGCTCTACTTTGTTGTACTTATTATACTGCATTTAGAATTGCAGAACAATTGCATTTGAAGAATAAATGTCTTGGTCACAAATCACTCGATTTATGACAACAACTCACAAAGCTGTACTCTTTTGTACCCTCAAAAATAGGAATACATAATATTTATAGTAATGGGAATCGAGATATTTTTGAGCGTGACGTCAATAAGACAACACATATAAATATAAAATTAGGGAATGAACAGTGTGAATAATATGAATGGATCCATTACTGTTTTTTTAATTCCAATAAATAAACAGTTTTTAACATTTTACACTCTTCAATTGTTTTAAATATAATTTTAGTGGGTCTAGGACATTTCGTCCAACGGATATTTCGTCCAACGGACATTTCGTCCAACGGACATTTCGTCCACGGACATCTCGTCCAACGGAAATTTCGTCCACGGACATCTCGTCCAACGGACATTTCGTCCACAGACATTTTGTCCACGGACAATTCGTCCACGAATGACAATATTGTGTATTTCAAAGTGTTTATGGAATATATTTTATATAATTTTTCACTATTGTACAATAATATGTACAATATTATTAATAATATGTACAATAATATAATAGTGATTTAAGCCGTATATGAATTAACACATAAAAATGTTTATCTATCGATTACAGTTATAAAATTAAATATGCTGAACGGGTTGACTATTTTAAAGTTATTTACTTCGTTTGATATTTTGCATTAATTAATGAATTATGAGTATCTAAAATTGAGAACTGAAACATCAGGGTCCTAACAAAAATAAGAGGAATAATAGTAATTACTAAGGCTCGGACATTGGGGCATTTATAAGTTAAATGTCACTAGCGCTCATAATGCTCCAAACGCTATAAACGCCCCAAAATGCTCAAAACGCCCCAAAATGCTCCATATGTACTCTGGTTGACTTCTATTGCGCACCAAGATTGAGTAATGTCAAATAACTGTATCATTCTTACCGGGTGGACAACTGCACTTTTAAGTGTATTTAATGGTTCATAGAGCTGAAACGTGAATGATCGAACTAATTTCACATAGTTATCTACCAGTGATTGCTGAGACTGTTTATTTAGGTAACATTAATAATTCATACATTTCTTTCCCCATTCTTCATATTACCAATAATTAGTTCGTATAAATATACTTAAACTAAAAATAGATTGAAATACGAATTTGATATTGATAGAGAGATAGCTTCAGTGAAATACCAGGGTATGTGTCTGTGTGCTATTGATAGGTACAGTCAAAGGAATTGTATCCGTATTTATTTTTTGATAGTTAACTAATTTCAAATGTTGAAGATAAATCATATCACAGGTAAAGCTCGGGCAAAAAATAAAATATCCGTTCTATAAGGGCCATGTAGCTCTTACAATGACATCTTTAAATTAAATGGATTAACAAATATATTCTATGTCTACCATTAATCTAGTCATGCATTGATTAATTTGATTATATTCACTTAATGTATTGTTGTTCAGTTTTTTTAATGATTTAATTTTGTTACCCTTTTCTTATACATTTTCTTTGATTAGAAAAGTTCTATAAAAATTAAAAAGAGGTGTAACTATTCTAATAGTAACCCTAGATTTTCACGTAATTCATATCTATTTAGTTACAAATATCTTTGTTTTATTTTACATACCTTATTTTTTCGTACATTTGTTTGAGTAAGTAAATACAGGGTTGAATGTTTTGCAAGGCGTAGTGAAGAAACCAGACTGAAATATTTCCCGAATTGACTCCCTAAGATCTTTCCCGCTATGCTAGTGCCCCTGTTACTTCCACGGAAATAAAGATTATTCTTTTTATTGAAATATTTGGTCTCAGATAGACGATGAAGGGTCAAAAAAATGTTAATGAAGTAATGGTTTTATCTTGTTAATATGGGTTAACTTTCACATTCTTACCAAACTTCAACAACATGTGATGCTAGAATTTTCTGTAACATTATAGACTCGATATAGATTCCAATTATTATATGTACTGTATACGTTCGTTTTGGTTTCAACATCTATTGTTCTTTTTCTTATGTTTTTTCAAGTATTGCAAAATACTTTTGAGCCTTACATATTTACATTGTAGTGGTTTATGGGAGAGTTTGACCACACAAGAAAACTAAGATAGCTAAACTAGATTTTTTTATTCAGAAGTTTACCGGATCTCTCAGAAACTATCACGGGGAATTGACAACACAGATATTCAATTATAGTTTCTTTTATTCAATATATATATGTATATACCCAACAATAACTTTCAACACGTATGCACAAAAAGATATTTACATGATATATAAATATTCTTTCTATCTCTCTCAAATCTAGTAATTCTCACAAAAATAGGCAAGTCTCACAAAAATAGGCAAGTCTCACAAAAATAGGCAAGTCTCACAAAAATAGGCAAGTCTCACAAAAATAGGTAAGTCTCACAAAAATAGGTAAGTCTCACAAAAATAGGTAAGTCTCACAAAAATAGGTAAGTCTCACAAAAATAGGTAAGTCTCACAAAAATAGGTAAGTCTCACAAAAATAGGTAAGTCTCACAAAAATAGGTAAGTCTCACAAAAATAGGTAAGTCTCACAAAAATAGGTAAGTCTCACAAAAATAGGTAAGTCTCACAAAAATAGGTAAGTCTCACAAAAATAGGTAAGTCTCACAAAAATAGGTAAGTCTCACAAAAATAGGTAAGTCTCACAAAAATAGGTAAGTCTCACAAAAATAGGTAAGTCTCACAAAAATAGGTAAGTCTCACAAAAATAGGTAAGTCTCACAAAAATAGGTAAGTCTCACAAAAATAGGTAAGTCTCACAAAAATAGGTAAGTCTCACAAAAATAGGTAAGTCTCACAAAAATAGGTAAGTCTCACAAAAATAGGTAAGTCTCACAAAAATAGGTAAGTCTCACAAAAATAGGTAAGTCTCACAAAAATAGGTAAGTCTCACAAAAATAGGTAAGTCTCACAAAAATAGGTAAGTCTCACAAAAATAGGTAAGTCTCACAAAAATAGGTAAGTCTCACAAAAATTAGGCAAGTCGCAAATATAGGTAAGTCTCACAAAAATTAGGCAAGTCGCAAATATAGGCAAGTTGCAAATATAGGCAAGTTGCAAATATAGGCAAGTCGCAAATACAGGCAAGTCGCAAATAAAGGTAAGTCGCAAATAAAGGTAAGTCGCAAATAAAGGTAAGTCGCAAATATATATAAGGTTATATTCCAAATACCGTTATGTTCTAAACTTTGTTCAGAACGCTAGTGAAGCTAGTTCAGAACGCTAGTGAAGTTAGTTCAGAACGCTAGTGAAGTTAGTTCAGAACGCTAGTGAAGTTAGTTCAGAACGCTAGTGAAGCTAGTTCAGAACGCTAGTGAAGTTAGTTCAGAACGCTAGTGAAGTTAGTTCAGAACGCTAGTGAAGTTAGTTCAGAACGCTAGTGAAGTTAGTTCAGAACGCTAGTGAAGTTAGTTCAGAACGCTAGTGAAGTTAGTTCAGAACGCTAGTGAAGTTAGTTCAGAACGCTAGTGAAGTTAGTTCAGAACGCTAGTGAAGTTAGTTCAGAACGCTAGTGAAGTTAGTTCAGAACGCTAGTGAAGTTAGTTCAGAACGCTAGTGAAGTTAGTTCAGAACGCTAGTGAAGTTAGTTCAGAACGCTAGTGAAGTTAGTTCAGAACGCTAGTGAAGTTAGTTCAGAACGCTAGTGAAGTTAGTTCAGAACGCTAGTGAAGTTAGTTCAGAACGCTAGTGAAGTTAGTTCAGAACGCTAGTGAAGTTAGTTCAGAACGCTAGTGAAGTTAGTTCAGAACGCTAGTGAAGTTAGTTCAGAACGCTAGTGAAGTTAGTTCAGAACGCTAGTGAAGTTAGTTCAGAACGCTAGTGAAGTTAGTTCAGAACGCTAGTGAAGTTAGTTCAGAACGCTAGTGAAGTTAGTTCAGAACGCTAGTGAAGTTAGTTCAGAACGCTAGTGAAGTTAGTTCAGAACGCTAGTGAAGTTAGTTCCAGAACGCTAGTGAAGTTAGTTCCAGAACGCTAGTGAAGTTAGTTCCAGAACGCTAGTGAAGTTAATTCCAGAACGCTAGTGAAGTTAATTCCAGAACGCTAGTGAAGTTAGTTCCAGAACGCTAATGAAGTTAGTTCCAGAACGCTAATGAAGTTAGTTCCAGAACGCTAATGAAGTTAGTTCCAGAACGCTAGTGAAGTTAGTTATCCTGAAGGCCTTAAATTACCAACTCCTACGTCTCCATCCGCATAGGGTTAATGTTAGTACGTTTTTGTGAATTTTAAAATAATCTGAAGCAGAAGGGACAATAAACACTTAGATACTACATTGAACAAAAACAATCAAGTAGTGTTTTGTTATATTTAAGTATATAAAGATAATAATTTGCATGATTTAACGAAAAAAATGAGGCGATTGCAAGATTAAATGGTAAATGAAGCAGAAGATTGAATTAAGAATTAGTGAAAGATTAAATGAATGATTAAGTGAAAGATTAAGTGAAAGATTAAGTGAAAGATTAAGTGAAAGATTAAATGAATGATTAAATGAATGATTAAGTTTTAAAATGAAGAATACGGTAATTTATTTGAATTATGAAAAACTAGGGTAGGTACAAAGTGGTGGTTCACCTTATTGTTAACTTAACTTTCACAATCGTATATATAGGAATTCAAATTCCCCTATGATCCAAACCAACCCGCAATCTATCCCTACTTGATTCTTGTATATTGAACCAATAATTTACCCTCAACCATTTCCCTGCACTAGTACACTGAATAAACCTCTCAAACAATATAGAAAAATAACCTATCTAACGAACACTGGGAAAACTATAAATAAAACTAATTCTTTAAAATAGCTGATCAGAGTGATAGAGAAATATTTATGGGAAAAGTTTTCATCCAGCATCACCTGTTGAGGAACAATTAAAAATCAACAGAATAAATGTAGACTTTCAATTCACGCCACTGCATTCCTCCCCACCAAGAGATACATTTATCCTGTTGATCGGATGATCAGTCGAGAGTGATGCACCCAAAAGAGAAGAGAAAACATAGTTAAATTTCAAAATATTCACACATACACCCGTCCTTCAATTGGGTAGACTACTTGCATCTTATTTCCTTTTCTTATATTCAAGGGTTCGAGTTTGGACGTTGGGAAAATGATCTGGTGGCCCTCTTGACCGCGTTTGAATTATCCTACTAGTTTGGGAAGAAACATCGTCATCGGATACAGCAGTTATACGTACAAGTTTCTTCGGAACAGGTAATGGTGGGGTGATTGCTTCACCTAAATAACATGAAGGTGAAGAATAAATGGTAGAATCTACTCTTTTATCATTCAAACGTACGACCATCTCTTCCAATTCCTCTAGCTTGTCAATAACTTTGGACACAGTTGATGTAAAGGTTCTATCTTCATCATGCGACAGGGACGTGCTTAAATCGAGGGCGAGCTTTAATATACTGCCTGTGGAGTGTAATCCCTTAAGACCTGCATCAAGTATGTCATAGCAACGATCTTTAATAGCCTGGATTGATTCCCTAGTCATGTCAGAGTGACTTGGCAGGTGCATATCCCAGTCCTCTACATCCTGCAACAGAGGTCTATCAGTTGTCCAATTTTCAAGCATATCATCACCACCAAACCGCTGATCAGCTTCTAATAGATTATTCCAATCGTAATTGCCAGTTCGGTTACGACCATCAATTTCCTCCGAAAAGGAACCGCCCGTAGAAAAATCAATAAAATCTGCAACGGATATACCGGGTATTTCAATATCTGGAACATCCGAATCCGCCATATAGGATTCATTTGATTCCATCGGACAACCATTATCACCTACCAGACTCGTACCAAGAGAACTTGCACATGTTGGCCGTTTGACTGACCATCGCTCTGTACTACTCATTTCATCTTCTTTGTCGTTATCAGTGGAGTTACCAATACTAGATTCAGACTCTGTAGATGAACCCGAGAGAGACCCCGATGAGTCTGACAGTGGTACCGAACAAAGAGGAAGTACTAACTCCGTGATGTCCCTTTCAGTTTCAATCACCCCTTCCTCCAATGGTGTTTTCCTGATGGAAAAATATGGATGATCAGAAATGTAATGCGGAGGACGATGATATATTCTCAATTGAGAATGGTGTACTTTTAGAATTGTTTTGTTTACGATATGTCTTATCTGATAAGTAACTCCATTCTCATTCACCACTTCTATCTTAAATACACCTTCAAATCTCTCTCTGAATTTCTCCGAAGTTTCATTACCCCGCTTAATCATCTTTTTAAGCACCTCTTGGCCTACCTGATAAGAGAAGAATGATGAGTTACCCTCTCTCCAGGCTTCCACTTGATCGCCAGCTACAATCCTATCTTGGTCGAAATGCTGTCTCTTCAAAATTATATTCGCTGGGGATTCACCAATGGACACCTGGAAGGTCCCATTGTGGATAAGCACGACTTTAGTAAGAACATCAGTCCATTTCCTATTACATCTTTCTTCAATTCTCAAGAGTTCGATTAACGTCCTGTTGGCTCTTTCAACGAGTCCATTTGAACTTGGTTTATTAGCTGTAGTATATACGTGGATTATACCATATTTTGACAACATATCATTAAAGACCTGACTCTTAAATTCGCCCCCATTGTCCGATAGAACTTTTTCTGGACATCTAATACAACAAGGCAATATCCTCTTCTCAAATTGCGATGCAATATGGTCACCCGTCTTTCTGCAAATTGGAGCAACAGCCAACCACTTGGTATGGTGATCAATTGCGACCAGACAACCAATATATGGACCAAGATGAGGCAGCATTACCAAATCCACAGCAACCAACTGGAAAGGTCTACTAGTTTGGATTTTAATTATTGGTGGAGAAATTGTCATAGAGACCTTCATTCTTTGACAAACATCACAGGTTGAAGTTACATCACTTGCAACCTTCAGAAGAGACGGGTGCCACACGTGTTGCTTCACCAAATTTACCAACTTCTGCCGGCCGATATGAGACATTTCGTAATGAACAACTAATACTATTTCTATCATCAACTGTTCATCCACAAGATAAGAAACCCCTGCCTCTTTCTTATACACCAATAGATCATCTACAACCATCAAGTCGCTCTTGTATCTAGAAAATTTTCCGGGCCATGGTTGCTGATTATATATTATGGCATTCCTCAGCTGCATCAGATCAGGGCAGTTATGTTGAAGCCTTTCAACTTGTTCCAAGTCTATCAACCGCGAAAACCCAACTGGATTTCCTTCTTCGTCTCTGCTTACTTGAAAACTCAAGAAGCTTCGAGCATCTCCAATACACGCCACACGTGCTTTAGGAGGAAACACACACTCCAATATGAGGATCGCAGAACGTTGGATCAGATCGCTTACAATTTCCAAAAACCAAACAGGATCTCCTCCCTGCACACTGTATGTCCCACTGCCGTAACACATAGTTACCGAATAATCCTTCAACAGGTCCATTCCCATTATAATACAAGCTGGGAAAGTGCCATCTTCTACTACGTAAAGTTTAGTATCCAACTTTCTATTCATCCCAGCAAAATGGATCGGTATGACCACTGTTCCAATGACCTGTGAGATCGAACTACCTAAACCGCTAATAGAAATGTTATGACTTTGTTCAAATGGAATTCCAATCATCTGTAATAATCCATAGTTGATGCAACTTATCTGCGCTCCAGTGTCTAGAAGTATACAGATTTGCCTATCAAAAAGGGTCATGGGTAAACATGCTTGATGCATTCTCGGATGTTGAGGGCACCAAAAATCTACGGTAGCGCTCATCTGAAGTGGAACAGATTGAGTATCCTCATCATCAAAAGGTTGTTCATCAAGCGTCGTGTTGGTAGTATGGTTAGACTCTTTTCTAGTATCAGGAAATAAAGGAGGAACATAGGTTCCTTGTGCCACAGCAGGATTAAAATGAACCCCTGCTAAACATTGCAAATGCACAATAGGCAGTATGTTTCCTTCTTGTCCAGGAGGTAAAAACCATACAGAGTTTCTCTTTCCAAAATGAACCAGTACGTGGCAACCAAAGTGTCTACAAAACACTTGCAGTACATCCAAACTCGGTAACTGCCCAGGATACTCCATTAATTTTAGTCTTTTCCGGCTATCTCTATTCAATTTAATATTATATACATCAGAATGATTCAATAAATCTCCAACCAACAGCCGTCGCAAAATCAAAGAGGAACTGCAGCAATCTGTAAGAAGTCCACTAACACGCTCAGATATGATTTGCAAACTAGAAAATAGCGAATCACCGCCCCCATCCACGGCAGTCATTTGGGTAATACCGAACGGTAGATCATTTGCATCTTCCTCCATTGATGGTGGAACTTTAAGGGCGCTACCAATTCTGGAAAGAAGATCTGCCACTACATTCTCCTTACCCGGAAAATATATGATCTGATAATCGAAACAGGCTAGATCTTCCAATGTCCTTGCCAATCTGCTATCTAAGATTTGCATATTATGCAAATATATCAATGGCTGATGATCAGTATAAATGTGCACTGGAGATCCCAATAAAAATGGCCTCAATGATTTCACGGCCCAACGGATAGCAGCAAGCTCCCTCTCGATGGTAGAATATCCTTGTTCAGCAGACGAAAAGGTTTTAGAAGAATAGGCAATTATCCTTTGGCATTCACCCTGATACTGCGTCAGGCAAGCACCCGCTCCATATCCTGATGCGTCTACAAATAACTGTAATGGGTGAGAATCCGGGCCATAGTCTGGAAAAGCCAGGCTGACATCTTCGCAAATCATAGTTTTCAACTTCTCAAAAGATTTTTCCATGTCATCAGTCCATGTCAGTAACTTCCTTTTTCTACCAGTGGTTTTCTCGCTGAGTGGTTTTTGAATTATTGAGAAATTTGGAACAAATTTCCGCTGGAAGTTTGCCAATCCCAGAAACTGACGTAATTCGCCTATGGTTTCTGGTTTCGGAAATGACTGTACTTTTTCCACATATTTTGGAGATTTTCTAATCCCATCGGTACCAACAACATGACCTAAATAATCGACTTCATTCTTGAACCAACTACACTTGGATGGTTTTATTTTAAGACCATAAGAAGACAAAGTATACAGTACTTTATTAACCAGTTCCAAGTGTTCCTCAAAGGATTTGCTCATAATAAGAACATCATCAATATATACAATTACTTTATCTTTTGGAAATTCACTAGTCACCATCTGCATCGCTCGCTGGAAACACGCAGGGGCATTACGCAAACCAAATGGGAGTCGCAAGAACTGAAACAAGCCGTCAGGGGTAGAAAAAGCAGTCATCTCCCGAGACTCCGCACTCAATGGAAGCTGATAATACCCCCTCACAAGGTCTAAGCAGGTGAAATACTTGACACCATGGAGACTGTATACTGAATCTATCAGATTCGGCACTGGATGCCTATCAGGCTTAGTAACAAGGTTTAACTTTCGGTAGTCGATACATAAGCGTAATGTCCCATCCTTCTTTATGATTGGCACGATGGGTGATGACCAAGAAGAACAGCTTGGCTCAATTATGTCAAGCAACTGCAGTTCATCGCACTGGCTGCGGATTTGTTCAGTGATGTTATGGTTAAATCTTCGTGGTTTCTGGTAGATTGGGGTATAATCCAACAATTCAATACGGTATGGTTCAACATTCAAAACTCCCATGTCGGAATCTCCACCACTGAACACATCCGAAACACCATTCAACATGTCCAATACTCTTGTGCTATTATCGGGGTTCAAATGGTCCAATTCAACAAGGTCTGCAAGCTGCGCTTTCTCGCTGTTGGAACAGTCGGGCTGGTAATCTAAGGCGGTTACTCCAATCTGTTTCACTTTATTATCAGGCACGCTATCTACGGACGAGACGTAAGCTACAACATCTCCTCTTTTAATCCTTTTAATTTGACTGCTCCTATTCACAACGAGAATACTCTCAACCTTGTCGCAGATTCCTTGAATGACGTCTATCGGACCATTATCTACTCCTTCCAGTAAATACAAAGACTTGCATGAATCATGTTTTTCTCCAATCCACGAGACGTGTATCCGTTTACTCTTGCCCGGATCTACGTTAGTAGGATCACAAGCCACGCAGTGAACTTTACGATAATCTACGGAACAGGAGACGTTAGCATCCTTACACCAGATTATAATCTCCCCCGATTCGGACTTCTGTTTCACTATTCCTGGATTAGCAACCACAGACAATGAATTAATCTTTAAGAAATCTTCTGAGAGTACAAAGGGAATGTCTAAAAGTCTCTTACTGTTGACTATCAAAAATTTACAAGGTTTCATACTTATACCGCGGATATTCACTGCCAATGTCACGACTCCAGCTGCTTCTATTCGATCATCTACGCCAAAGGTTCGCAACCTAATTGGTACAATAGATTCTGAATTTATACCATGCTTCCTAACCCACTGGTCATTGACCATGTTCTGAGTTGCACCTGTATCGATTAGTGCTTCTGAGAGTACAGACTCTATAATAATTGGGACGATTAATCGTGGATCGTCTCTTACGACTAAATCAATCTGAACTTCCGATTGATGGGCACTGATACCACCAACCATCCCTGAATCCAAAAGTTCTGTATTTCTAGTTGGTGCTTCATCTTCCACCTCAGAAAAACCATGATCTATGAATTCTTCTGTCAACATTTGTCCACTTGGTTCACTTATGGAGCCTCTGTTGTCTCGCTCTGAAATTTGGCCCAAAATTTCAGAGCTTAACAGTTTGACGATATGCGAGGGCAGTCTCTTCCAAGGTGATTGCCACAACAAGCTGAACACGTGGGTGAGAAATCTCGCAGCTCTCTTTCCTCATATCTAGAACACTCCTCTTTTTGATGTCCAGCATCTCCACAAATTAGACAACAGCCCGCTTTCAGCCAGCATCTATCTTCCGTGTGTCCATTTTTACCACACCAGTGGCATATGAAATTTCCCGTTGTATTTCTTGGACTTGACGGACGTTGTTTGTTGTAATAGACCTTTTGCGGAGGACTTTTGCCATTTCTTACAATCTCGTTACTGCTTCTGACAGTAAGGTCTCTTCTATTCATATCATCTGACACTACCTTTGCCACTTCGGGTCGGCTAAAGAAAACTTCGACTGGAGAATCATAAGCATCACCGATGCATTCTTGAATCACCATCGAGTGTCTGTCGTGTCCTGCTGCTAAACGCTTCACGTAATCCCAATTAAGCACATTTCCGGATGCAGGAAGATCACGATCGTGCCTAATTAGAACCTCTCTAAATCCCATCGGGACAGTTTTCATGGTTTTCTTTATCAACTGGCGCTCACGTTCTTTCCTGGATTTATACAGCTTTCCAGCCAACCGTTCCAGCCTCAATGCGTATATCATCAGCGTTTCATCCGCTTCCATCTTTATATTATCCCATCTTCTTTCTGTTTTGTCCAAAGTGTGAGATCTCTGACTTTTATCCCACTCAATCAATTTTCTCTTTACATCAGAGAATCTTCTTTGATCTCCATCTATCGCATCGTACATCTTCTTAGGGGGACCTTGGAGAAACTTCCTCAAGTGTTTAGCGCATTGCTTGTCTGTACCAGTAAACTGCCTACTAAAATATTCCTCAAATTCATCAAGAAATTGCATCAAACTATCAGATCCCTTTCCATCATAAATAGAAGGTGGAACGACATCTCGTTGGCGTCCTAGGGATTGCAATGCACTAATCAACGAGTTTGCATCCCCCCCATAATCTCGTTTCTCTGTAGATGGCCGATAGCGAGATGACACTCTAGATACTCTTGATTCACTGTCTGACGAGGTTTGAGTATCCCTTTTGCTTTTATTGACTGGCACAGCATCACTGACATCCGAATCACTGGAGAGGTTTTGAGTTCTATACCTCGATTTTGGATTGCAAGAACGCTTGAATGATTTATGTTTGTGTTTATTCAGGTTAACAAATTGAGTTTGTTCCGCATCCTCCTTCTTGGTAGGGTCTCTTCTTGACTCTTTTCTGGCATACATTTGGTTGTCAGCGTCCATCTTTGTACTCCAGAAGTGGCTTGAGCAAATGGTCTGCAAGTATTTATCCCACTTTGTGTTTGCCATACGGACAGAAAAATACTCACCATGAACACCAGTTGGTTCTCCGTATGTATTCAAAAGTACATTAGTTAGAAGAACACTACGCTGGCTAGGTTTTTCGTCACTCATATCCGCACACACCACAGAATGTACATCGTCAATTGAGCGAAGGTAGTCATCAGTGCAAGGGGACGCAATCTTTCCTTGTAAGAACGCACAACGTACTTCAGGATCTCTGAATTGTTTTAGTATATAAACAATATTTAGAGCCTTGTCAATGAGCGTCGCAGCCAATGAAGGGTTCATGTTAGTTATATTCATTCCTAAGCCATCCTGTACCCCATACCCACTGCTACTCCGGGGTTCGGGTAGTCCAAACGTACTCTTTGGGATTGTGCCGGTATCTTTGTTATCGATCAAAACACGAGGTTTATCACTAACGCCCTCTACAAAGGCTTTTCCAATTTTTATCCAACTGGTGGCAGTTTCAATGGGCACATTATGTCCCTCCAAAATGGGAGACACATCCAACAAGGGGTTGTTAAGTACACCTAGATTATGATTCTTGGCCATAACTGAATCAATGAAAATCCTAAGATAATAACCACAATACAATCACACTAGTCAAATCACCTGTGACAGCTATTCTGAGAGATTCCCTGGTCTGGGCACCATTCATGTAGTGGTTTATGGGAGAGTTTGACCACACAAGAAAACTAAGATAGCTAAACTAGATTTTTTTTATTCAGAAGTTTACCGGATCTCTCAGAAACTATCACGGGGAATTGACAACACAGATATTCAATTATAGTTTCTTTTATTCAATATATATATGTATATACCCAACAATAACTTTCAACACGTATGCACAAAAAGATATTTACATGATATATAAATATTCTTTCTATCTCTCTCAAATCTAGTAATTCTCACAAAAATAGGCAAGTCTCACAAAAATAGGCAAGTCTCACAAAAATAGGCAAGTCTCACAAAAATAGGTAAGTCTCACAAAAATAGGTAAGTCTCACAAAAATAGGTAAGTCTCACAAAAATAGGTAAGTCTCACAAAAATAGGTAAGTCTCACAAAAATAGGTAAGTCTCACAAAAATAGGTAAGTCTCACAAAAATAGGTAAGTCTCACAAAAATAGGTAAGTCTCACAAAAATAGGTAAGTCTCACAAAAATAGGTAAGTCTCACAAAAATAGGTAAGTCTCACAAAAATAGGTAAGTCTCACAAAAATAGGTAAGTCTCACAAAAATAGGTAAGTCTCACAAAAATAGGTAAGTCTCACAAAAATAGGTAAGTCTCACAAAAATAGGTAAGTCTCACAAAAATAGGTAAGTCTCACAAAAATAGGTAAGTCTCACAAAAATAGGTAAGTCTCACAAAAATAGGTAAGTCTCACAAAAATAGGTAAGTCTCACAAAAATAGGTAAGTCTCACAAAAATAGGTAAGTCTCACAAAAATAGGTAAGTCTCACAAAAATAGGTAAGTCTCACAAAAATAGGTAAGTCTCACAAAAATAGGTAAGTCTCACAAAAATAGGTAAGTCTCACAAAAATAGGTAAGTCTCACAAAAATAGGTAAGTCTCACAAAAATAGGTAAGTCTCACAAAAATAGGTAAGTCTCACAAAAATTAGGCAAGTCGCAAATATAGGTAAGTCTCACAAAAATTAGGCAAGTCGCAAATATAGGCAAGTTGCAAATATAGGCAAGTTGCAAATATAGGCAAGTCGCAAATACAGGCAAGTCGCAAATAAAGGTAAGTCGCAAATAAAGGTAAGTCGCAAATAAAGGTAAGTCGCAAATATATATAAGGTTATATTCCAAATACCGTTATGTTCTAAACTTTGTTCAGAACGCTAGTGAAGCTAGTTCAGAACGCTAGTGAAGTTAGTTCAGAACGCTAGTGAAGTTAGTTCAGAACGCTAGTGAAGTTAGTTCAGAACGCTAGTGAAGTTAGTTCAGAACGCTAGTGAAGTTAGTTCAGAACGCTAGTGAAGTTAGTTCAGAACGCTAGTGAAGTTAGTTCAGAACGCTAGTGAAGTTAGTTCAGAACGCTAGTGAAGTTAGTTCAGAACGCTAGTGAAGTTAGTTCAGAACGCTAGTGAAGTTAGTTCAGAACGCTAGTGAAGTTAGTTCAGAACGCTAGTGAAGTTAGTTCAGAACGCTAGTGAAGTTAGTTCAGAACGCTAGTGAAGTTAGTTCAGAACGCTAGTGAAGTTAGTTCAGAACGCTAGTGAAGTTAGTTCAGAACGCTAGTGAAGTTAGTTCAGAACGCTAGTGAAGTTAGTTCAGAACGCTAGTGAAGTTAGTTCAGAACGCTAGTGAAGTTAGTTCAGAACGCTAGTGAAGTTAGTTCAGAACGCTAGTGAAGTTAGTTCAGAACGCTAGTGAAGTTAGTTTCAGAACGCTAGTGAAGTTAGTTCAGAACGCTAGTGAAGTTAGTTCAGAACGCTAGTGAAGTTAGTTCAGAACGCTAGTGAAGTTAGTTCAGAACGCTAGTGAAGTTAGTTCCAGAACGCTAGTGAAGTTAGTTCCAGAACGCTAGTGAAGTTAGTTCCAGAACGCTAGTGAAGTTAATTCCAGAACGCTAGTGAAGTTAATTCCAGAACGCTAGTGAAGTTAGTTCCAGAACGCTAATGAAGTTAGTTCCAGAACGCTAATGAAGTTAGTTCCAGAACGCTAATGAAGTTAGTTCCAGAACGCTAGTGAAGTTAGTTATCCTGAAGGCCTTAAATTACCAACTCCTACGTCTCCATCCGCATAGGGTTAATGTTAGTACGTTTTTGTGAATTTTAAAATAATCTGAAGCAGAAGGGACAATAAACACTTAGATACTACATTGAACAAAAACAATCAAGTAGTGTTTTGTTATATTTAAGTATATAAAGATAATAATTTGCATGATTTAACGAAAAAAATGAGGCGATTGCAAGATTAAATGGTAAATGAAGCAGAAGATTGAATTAAGAATTAGTGAAAGATTAAATGAATGATTAAGTGAAAGATTAAGTGAAAGATTAAGTGAAAGATTAAGTGAAAGATTAAATGAATGATTAAATGAATGATTAAGTTTTAAAATGAAGAATACGGTAATTTATTTGAATTATGAAAAACTAGGGTAGGTACAAAGTGGTGGTTCACCTTATTGTTAACTTAACTTTCACAATCGTATATATAGGAATTCAAATTCCCCTATGATCCAAACCAACCCGCAATCTATCCCTACTTGATTCTTGTATATTGAACCAATAATTTACCCTCAACCATTTCCCTGCACTAGTACACTGAATAAACCTCTCAAACAATATAGAAAAATAACCTATCTAACGAACACTGGGAAAACTATAAATAAAACTAATTCTTTAAAATAGCTGATCAGAGTGATAGAGAAATATTTATGGGAAAAGTTTTCATCCAGCATCACCTGTTGAGGAACAATTAAAAATCAACAGAATAAATGTAGACTTTCAATTCACGCCACTGCAACATAATGATTTTTCAAAATGAATTATTTATCGATAAAAATTAAAGATAATTCTTGTGTATATTTCATCCAAAAACTCTTCAAAAAAAACTCGTTAAAATTCTTACTTTGATAAGTAACACGCTTTTTCTTTCGGTGCATGAAACACTCAAAAAACTGCCTCAAATGCACCAATAACTGTTCCCAAATGCACTGATAAGTGCTTCAAATGCTCCGATAAGTGCCCCAAATGCCCCGATAAGTGCTCCAAATGCTCTTTTCTATCGCTCCTACTGCACATTTATAGCGCTACAAGTGCTCGTTTTGACCGCTACTACAGTTCTTTTTTAAGTGCTCCAATGTCCTAGCTCTAGTAATTACAATAGAGGTAAATAATTATTATTATTACATATGTATAAGTCCGAAAATATGAAAAAGTCCAAAAACACGGAAGTTTTTACGTTTAAATAATTAAACGTAACACTTAAAAGGACTAATATGATTTTTTATATCCTTTTTAGTAGTATATTATATACCTGCATATTATCACCTTCGCAATCTTGCGGAAGGTTATATTTTCATCGGAATTTATTTATTTATTTATCATCTTGTTATTCGCTTAACTGAAAAAGTGTTCAACGAAATTGTCTGAAATTTTGTTGAAACGATTAATCCATGTCCAGTGACCTGCTGCTAGTCTTTTGGGAGTGGCCTGGTCAAAGGTCAAGGTCATTTCTAATTCAAAATGTATCAAACCATATTGCACGAAACTTGGTGGAACGATTGATCAATATGCAGGAACCATTTTGATAGATTTTGGGAGTGATCGGGTCAAAGGTTAAAGATCAAGGTCAAGGCCATTTGTAACTCAAAAAGTATTCAACCAAATTGTCTGAAATTTGATGGTACAATTGGTCAATGACCAGGAACGATCTGGTAGAATTTTGGAAGCGATCAGGTCAAAGGTCAAGGTCAAGTATTGTACCATATTGCATGAAACTTGATGGGACGATTGGTTATTATCCAGTTAGCAGTTTCCTTAATTTTTGGAGAGAACGGATCAAAGGGGAGGCGAAGGTATGCGCTCTACCGAGTGCACATAATCTAGTTATGTATGTAATTTAGGTAATCACTGTTAAAAATATTCTGCTATAAAATACTAATTTCTGGACAAATATTGCATTTAATTACCTAGCTATTCTAAATACTACTTTTGATGATTATTGTTGTTACTGTGAAATGAACACCACAAAAAATGTCTCCGTTTTCTATGTTTATGTACTGTAATAACATCGATACATGCCAGGTAATTATTACAGATTTTATAAGACTCGGGTGTAATAAAAGCGGGGCCTGCCTGTAAATCATTTAAAAGTTTTCATTTTTATTATTTTACTGATGCCGGCCAAAAGGATAAAAAGATTGCAATAAGAATTTAGGCAAAGACCATACATTTCTAATTACCATCGAATAAGGGTGTTAAATACTTCTATATTCCAGAATATAAATTAATAATATAATGTATAAAATAAATGCACACAATAAATATAATACAAAATAAAGCAATTCGTGGACGAAATTTCCGTGCACGAATTTTAGTGTTGATGTTATGACGTCACACACACAACATACCTCCATTTTTCTTACTATATTTCAATTCTATTTACCGCAATGAAACCGAAATGGCAGCAAAAAGAAATACCTTTTGAAACAAAATTGTATTGTAGTGTATCTTATTATAGAATAATATATTTGATGCTAGCATGCTAATTTATCACTTTTTCTTACGTCACCTGAAGGAAAGTTTTCCTATTACCGTAAGATTCCTCTAAATCTTCATGTTACCGCGTTAACATTTGCTTTTGTTTCTATCTTAAATTATTAATGGAATAAAGCGAAAGAGAGCAAAGTAAATGTGACGGAATAGAATGAGGTGATTACATTAGCTTACCTTATCACCATTGGTAGTCATGATGACTGCAGTAGCAGAGGTACCAAACTGCGGTCTGCCAGCCCTCCCCACCATTTGGAGCACACTAGACGCAGGGTACTGAATATAGCCCGCACTGGTGTACTGCCAGGTACTCTTTATCACCACCAGGTGAGCCGGCAGATTGACACCCATCGCCAGGGTGCTGGTAGCAATAAGGACAGGCAGTTCCCCCGCTATAAAGAGATTCTCCACCTCCTTTCGATCGTTAGTATCGAGACCTGCGTGGTGGAAGGCAACTCCTTCCACCACGCAATCGCGCAGCTTGCTATCTTTGAGGGTGTTTGCTATGTTACTCAGTACCAGTCTGTGCTGGTTGTTCCTCACTAGTTTCATCTGCTTCATGAGGGTGGTGGCTGTTTGCTGACCTCCTTTGCGAGTGTTAACGAACACCTGCCATCATAAATTCCATTAATTATTTGGTGAAAAGAATATCGATAGAAACATTCTTCTTATTAGAGATGACCTTTAATCCTTTAAGTCACGGAATAACTTTTATACATTATTTGGAGTGTTTATAGTTAAACTACGTTACATTGGTTTTAAATAGACTATAAAAAAACATTTGCTGACTAAGCATTTCTTATATAAGGTATAAAATAGTGATTATTCAGACCAACCATAATTGCAGAATTCAGACTAACTTTTATTCATTTTTTGGAATGTTATAGTTGAACTAAGTCACTTTGGTTGTAAATAGACTATAAACAAAGATCATACTAGCTGACTCTGTTTTTTATATGAGGTGGTTAGTCAGACTAACCACATGATATAACTGCATTTAAATGCCGGAATCAATTAAACACCCTCCCTCGTTGATACAGAAGGGGAGTGTTATTTACGCACATTCTTTAGGTGGTTAGTCCTAGTAACCGCGGTGACAAAGAGGGTTAAAGGTCCTCTCCAGGATCCAGAAAAGATTGAGCTTATTACAAAATGTATTTAAAACTAAGGTCTAGGATCATTAATCTGCAAACTGCATAAAATTCAGTTGAGCATATATATTTTCCATATGTTTTTAAGTTTTTCTTACACTGTATGTAACAATTGAATTAAACACTAATCTTACGCTGAAGAAAAAGATTGAACGGTTTTTGTTTTGATTTTTCAAGTTGAATTATATTAACAAAATAGAATGTCCAGCGTTCGTTTAAGTTGTAAATTGTTTCCTAGGATTATATATATGTTTTTATGATAATTTTTTCCAATTTTATACCTTTACACTTTACACGAATATTAAATAATGGATTGATTATAACTACCTAGCTGACAATCAAAACAAATGTTGTATATTCTCTTTCTTTGGACTGAAAATAAAGCAAATCAGAAGTAAAAGTGGCGTTGTAGAGTTTTGATTATAAAAATCTTTAAAAAACATATAACATCAACTACAGGCTATCAAATTTCATGAAGTTTGAAGTAAAATGATAAGAATCATAATCCTCATTGATTAAAGCAATAAAAAAGGAAACTTTACAAGCAGATTTAAAAATGTTTTTAATAAAAAGGGACTTTTCTTAAGTTGTTCAGAAGGTAGCCGATTCATTTCAGAATTAGAAGACTCGAGGAAAATTATCTGAGTTGCTATATAATAGCAACTCTTTTTATATTCAATCTTACATAGTACATACACAAAGTTCATAAAATCTACATAAATTAGAAAATGTTAAATTATTATTGTATTCCAAGATAAAAATTGTATTAGTAAAGGTGATGAAAAGTGTTTTATCAGGAGCTTACGTAATTTTAGAAGATTTCTAAAGGATCAAATTTTTAAACAATGTTCAGAAAAATAATTGAACTACTTTTAGCCATATTTTAGTTTACAAATATTTGAAATAAGCCTTTCTTATAGTATATAAGACCACTGTTACATTCAACCAAGTAGATACTTTGACAACATACTTTAATGAGAGCAGTGATGGGAAATGTCATCAGATTCACCTGCATAGTAAATTGCATACAGCTATAAAATATAATTAAAACTAACAATACAAGAAAAACATAGCCTCAAATACTCACCAAAGTTGGTTTTCTTTCGCTGTAACTATTGATGACACTAGCCAGTTTGTAAGTTAAGGAGATGTCGAATCGGTACTCAGACCAAGCTTCAGGGCAATGATAGCCAAGTACTACCTTCTTCAACTGAACAGGTCTCAGACTCTCGTTCAGTTTGTAGGTAACAGCGGGTTCTTCCGAATTAGCAGAAATCCATTGTGCAATGTCCTCTACATTGGGAATGGTGGCAGACACAGCAACAATTCGGAGTGTGGTGTTCTTGCAATCTTCTGAAGTAGCTTTAATGGTTTTTAGACGTGAAACTACTGCTTCCAAAGTAGGACCTCTACAAGAGTCACTCAAAATATGTATCTCGTCCACTAATAGCAGGGAGGCTTTGGTTAGAAGTGGAGAATTTCTATCTTTCCATCTTCTGGTTAATGAATCCAGTTTTTCAGGAGTGGTAAGAATGATATCAGCCGATGTTAGATCAGTATACTCATCCTCGTCCGTATCGCCAGTCACTTCAATGCACCTCAGTCCCAGAATGGAGAGTTTGGCACTCCACTCTGTATATCTCTCAGAAACAACAGCTTTCAACGGAGCAATGTAAAGGACCTTGAAGTTTTTCGAATTTTTTGATCTAAAGTGAGTCCTAATTAATGCGAGTTCCATGATGACTGTTTTACCAGATCCAGTTGGTGCTGAAACCACAACACTCTCGTCTGAATTGAACACATCTTGGAACACTGTGCTCTGGACTATGTTGAAGTAAGGAAACTGTGCGAAAAGTGGTTGGTACAGCTCTGGTAACTCAGAAACAGCAACTAGATTTAACGATTTGTCTGAATTATTAGATTTATTCTTGTAAACTGATGTAGTATTCGTTGTCTGTTTATTGTTATTCACATCAGATATGAATTGGTTCTTATTGGTCAAAATAAGATCTTGTTCAACTTCAAATCTAATATTCTTTTGCGGTCTATTGTCCCTTGTATGAAGAGCATGGATCTGCGATGTTGAAACTTTCTTATTTTCCATATGGATAAATTTATTAGAATATATTTGACTGTATTGAGAAGAGGTGAAAGGATTTTCACTAGCAGTGCTGTTAAGATCATCAGAGTACAAGCAAGATTCCATGTTTCCAATATATCTTTTGTCGGAATTATCTACGGATACTATGGTATCGTCTGAATAATCATACATTCCCGGCTGTGTACCAGTTATATTTAGGTCACGATCTAATACACATCCTTTGAAATCTGAATCAAATCGACTGCTTATTTGTTGGCGAAATTGAGGTTCTTGAATACCCTGAAAAAAACAATGATAAAGAGCAATTTTTCACATTTTACCATAGAATATGGAATTGCAATTTACCTGAGATGAAGAGTGGAATCTTTTGTTGCAGTTATCCTTTTTAAAACGATCTATATCCCAGTAGAATAAATAGAACTAATTATTTTGTATAGATTTTCACATAAAATTACAAATCTGGAAGTAGCTGCATACACAAATAAGCAACAAATAAGCAATCTTTCCATTTTAACAGGAAAATTACTCTAATTAGTAATTATACAGAGTTAAAAAAATTAGAGAATGGTTACATAATCATTAACAAATATTACTACTTTACAAGTCACTGTGAAGATTGATTTATTTCAATGTAGAATAAACTCAGTACAATAATAACAAAGAAAAATTTGTATGTTAAAAACCTATATAATATCCGGGTTCTAGGAATTTTGCCAGTGTAGAATTTTGCCCAGCGGATTTTCCCCTGTGGATTATGTATTTCTAGTTTTAAATTGGCAAATTTTAAATTGAAAGTTTAAAATATGTGATGCAATTTACATTAATACAAATCGTTTTAATGTAACTTTTAACATATTGTACATACTGTAACAAGTTATATTTAATTAAGGATAACTAAAAATAAATATTTAACTAAAACAAAATGAATTTACTTAAAATAATTACAGAACATATTTTAATTTAACTGCTATACATACATTCTGACAGTTTTGTAGAATTCACTTAAACCATAATTGAAAAAAGGTAAGGTTAACTCAATTAGCAATAATTCAACATTTTCGATAATTTAAAAATAAACTATATAATCGTTACAATTTAACAGTTATTATAAATGGTATTCATGTATAACTGCAGGTAGTAAGGGACTATTGATGGTTCTACAGATTTCAGTTTGTTTGTTATACGACTTGAAAATGTAATAAGAAGATTCATTCAATTTTAATCAGTTGCTCTAATGGGACAGCTATCATCTTATCTCTTTCACAATAGCGTCGATGATATAAAGTTCACGCTTGTAATAATGAACATATAGTCTTATCTCGTCACGAAGTACTGTACAACAGTGTACAGGTGAAGAAAGCCGTTAGTGAATTGCAAACAGTTAAGAATACTAAGTTATAGTATTTTAAAGACAGCAACCGTATAGTATCTTTTTAAACTAAACTACTGTCAAAATATAAAACGGTTAAATTAAAATATGTTCTGTACTTATTTTTAGTAAATTTATTTTATTTTCAATTTCGTGGCTATTTAACGTTGGTTAAATAAAACTTATTAAAGTGCAATCTGTAAAAGTTAAATTAAAACGATTTATATACATGTGTGTAAATTGCATCTCACATTTTAAACTTTTAATTCACAATTTAAACCTGAAAATATAAAGTCAACAGGGAAAATTCCACCGGGTAAAATTCCTGACACAGATATAAATATCAGTTTCTAAATTCTAATTAAATTAATTATACAGCGATAGGATTCACCAGTAAGGAAATTCTGGTTGCATAATTGCAACCGAGTTAATTAATACATTGCAAAGAATAAGTACTCAACTGATTGATCTAAACCAAATGCTTGAAAAAACTATTAATCCCTGTACAAACTAGGCACTGCGATGAGCGATGTGTGCGCGGTGTAACTTTTACCTGGCACTATTCAGAAGTACCTACTACTTAAATATACAATAAAATGTTATGGCTATTATTATATTGCAAAGAAATATTTGATAAGTTATACTTACTCCACAATTACCTATTGACTGGTTAGGTTAACCGTTAAGGAGATCATACTCTTCAGATTTTTTTCTTTTATTAATACTATGAGAGTTCTGAAATTGGGTATGCATGTCGAACAGGACAAAAGAAATGTTTTTGTTAATAAATAACACGTCTTTTTAATAGTCATATTGTGACAATATTGCCATATTTTTACAATACGATCTATAAATCATAGATATTAAAGATTACAGTATCACAGACAAAACGAAATGGATATTTCGAATTTTATATACCGTATGGTTTAAAACGATCCAATGGGGTTTAATCCTCATCATCAATATTACTTTTATTATCTAAATATTTGAATGCATATTATGACAACCCTAATTAATATTATCAGAATTCTTAACATGAAAATTAGTTTAATTAAGTAGTAGTAAAATAAATGCCTATCGTTTGTCCTTGATCTAATAATTAAAAATAAAGAACATAACTTGGCGAGATAATAAAGGGTTTTATCGATAATTGACCCAAGAATTGAATAATATTGTATATTGATAACGTCAATTAATAAAAACTTCTTTACAATAACATATAAATAACAAATGTATTAAAACATAACCGGTCACTACAGGAGAAAGAAAAGTTTAAAAATTCATAATGAATATTTTTAAGATATGTGCATAATTTGAACAACCAGTTTCAAATAGCGTAGCTTGTCATATCCTAGATTAGTGCTATTTGTTTAATAATGATAGTATTAATAAAGAAAGAAATTAAAAAGGAAATTATCAATTGTATAATGGAAATAAATCCGATAAAAACAATGTAATTTATTATATCACCAATGTGAATAATTAATTTTATAAAATAACAATTAAGATTCTAAAAATAGAAATAAGTAGGGATGTGACATTGTGCATATATGCAGTACTCTGCATATATTTCAAGAGCATATAATATGCACGTGTGCATACATGCAAACCGAGAAATATGCACTTCTTGGCCAATTTTAACAGTTAAGAGTCTAACCTATGCCGTTTTCTTCAGGGACCCCTGCAAAGAAAACGATTTTCACTGTGGACCCAAGTATAATCCATCAAACTAATTATTCAAATTGAAAAAGTTTGTAAGTGGAATATTGAAACTACAAATGTATTAATAAATTTATAAGACACATGGTATTTAGTTAATATTGTTAAATTAATTAAATATTAATTGATAAATAAATGGATACAATTATTTTAGAGAGTTGTTCTACTTGAAAAATATCAAAACTAATAGCACGTATAGGTATATAATTTATTAAAGTAATTAAACGCATAACGGCTTAAATTTATCAATTAAAAACTTAGTGTCGCTGCGTTTAGATGGGGATCCTTTAGAGCAGCGGTTCTTAAACGGGGGTGCGCCGCGGCACCCATTTTGGGCCTGGATAGTTTATAGGGGGTGCATGAGATGGCTGTTGTTTTTAAGTTCGGTTCTTGTTATTAATATCATGCAGAATATACATGAAGTATATTTTCCTCAATATATTGCGATATGAGGTAGTTATAAAAGTATACGAATTTCCTGATATAAACACCCATTTATTATTGTGGCTTTCGATAATTTATTTTTGTATCTTTGAGTGTGGGATTTCTCGTTTTGTGTTCCTGTAACATTTATTCCTTCTGTCCTATATTGTAACACAGAACAGAACACTGAAACAAAAACCTGTACCTTTCTATATCAAATTTTCTTTCTGTGTCGGGAATATATCGCTTGTTAATTGCAACAACAACGTCATAAACACAAAAACATGTATTTTAGAGTTATCTTTATAGACATGTAAATCATAAAATGCTGATCATTTTGGTAAAAAAAACCATCATTGTAACTCAAAAATAAACCGCTAGAAAGGCTAAATGACATAACGATATACCATTAAATGTACGTACAGTACAAGTACTAAAATGCCTCTCCTGAAAAATAGCTTTTTTGAAGTTATGACACTGTTCTCGCAAACAAGCGATATGCGAGTGTCACTGCCCCGTAATTGATTAGTTTTATTTTATTAGTTTACTACTGTTTATTTTCTAAATATTTATATAACTACAATGCAATAGACTGCATTATTATCACAAATTATACGGGTTTCTTTAATTTTTAAAGGATTTAAATTTTCCTCACCTAAAAAACAATTTTACATTATGTAAATGAAACCATCATTTTCCTTACTTTTTCAATTTGTATATTTAATTCTCAAATCATAGTAACCAAATATATTCTAATTGTAGCCTATGAATCTATTCCAATGCAAAACAATGCTCAGGGGGTGCCTGTGAAAAGTAAGGGGTGCACGAGAAATGTACTTTATGAACCACTGCTTTAGAGGGAACCGCTTGTCTGACAAGATGGTATATAAGTTTCGAGTCATGACTAAAGTAATGAATGAAATGTGATATATGAATGTAGGATAGTTTTTTTGCTCCTCTTTGTTTCTTGTGATGTAGAGCGGGTGTTTTCCCAGTACAAAACTACATTAGCAGATAAAAGAAGGAGATTCATTTCTAAAAAACAGAAATACCATTTAATGATAAAGTGCAATTCCACTGTTTGAAATTGAATGTGTGGGTATGTTTGAAATGGACTTACTATTGAAGAAATCTGAATTTATAACAGCTTTGCTTTATTTTCAAACGTTAAACTTCTCGCGATAAAATAAAAACTTGAGATTACACCTTCGTTTTGTTGTAAGTTCCACAATTACATTCAAAACATTTAATTTTCATTATAAATTCTGTAATTAACTTTGGGCATATAATATGCACACTATATTTAATAATTTCTGGCATATTAAATGTATATTTCCAATATGCATTTTGGTTCAGCATATATGCACATTGACTTTTTGCAAATTATATGCAGAAATATGTTGCATATCGCGTCAAAAATTATGCATATTGTCACATCCCTAGAAATAAGTGATCGTATAAAAATGATATGCATATTTTATCACTATCTTCTAAGTTAAGAGGCCTGATAATATCATAATAATTATTAGGGTGGCAATTGTCCGGCCAAGATTTTAGGTGTAACTTCAACGCTTCATATCTGATTCGCAATTTTATTTAGAGACAAATCAGGATTTATTCAAAAGAAGATTTATTTCACGATATAACATTGAGATACATGTGAATGAAAGTTTATTTTAAAAGTTAAATTTGAAGAAAAAATTGAAAACTCTATTTTTCACTTTCTTTCAGCAATACAGGTAAAGCCCTCACACCGGACGATCTTTGAACGGACACCCCCCCCCCCTACAAAGGACAATAATTGTCCGTTCTACCGGTCTGAAGCTCGCTACAAGTTAAATTATATGGTTTAACAAATATTTTATTCGTATATTGAGAGGCATTACTATTTACAATCAACAGTTCATATTTTTTTCAGTTGTTATCCTTTTCCGCCACATTTTCTTTGATTAGAAAATTTCAATAGAGATTCATAAAAGGTGTAACTATTCTATACTATATTCAAATATATACTTTATTTATTTGAGAACCAGGAAATAAAATAATTTATTTTTATATTGTGTTCAGTTTAATATTCGATTATCAATTATGCTATGTATATATGTTTGCAAGTAGGTACCTACATAGATATCTTATCATATTTTATAGTACTTTAAGGCCAAGCGACAGTTATACCTACTTTACTATTTCATACATTTATATAAATATTATAAGATTTTCATTAAAATTTTCTTTTAATGATAATCTCAGATTGTTTACCTTCATTAGCGTTTCTTTGAAGTGATGTTAAAAGAAAACTTACAAAGTTTAAGTCCCAATTTTTTAGTGACAATTTCCAATCATAAAAAGCATATATTAAGGCATAAAAACCATAAAGCATATTTAACACGCACAAAACATAAAGAATATAAGCAAATTTAAAAAAAGAACATTGTCACAACCCTAATAACTTAATTTCGCTGGGTTACCCGGGGTTAGCTCACCCCTATTATAGACTTTAAAAAGAGCCATAATAACCTGGGGACATAAAGACTCAAACGATTGCTATTTGCTAATAAAGAGATACAAAGATCTCATGATATCGAGTATGGATCAGAAAACGAACTATGAAAATACTAAACTGGAGATAAAATAAATTATTGTTAGAAGCTCCTAAAGTGTGTTTAAGCTACTCAGAGTCATATCGATCACGTCAGAAGGAACAAGAAATGTTAAGAAGCAGTCTGACTGTCTGACAAAAAGAGGATTCTACGAACAATAAATTAGAAAGATCCTTAGTCCATGAATACAGTCACTAAAGAGTAAAGTTAAGATAAAGGACACTAGCACCAGTGACTAAAATCACGAATCTAAGAGGAAAATGAAGAGGTGAAATGAAACTTACGAGCCTAAGTACCACACAACCTAAGGCCTCGTAGTTGAAGAGCATAACCCTAGGCGCTATCCTATAAAACTGCAAATAGTGATACAAAATGGTAAAAAGACAAACTATAATCTAAATAACGCCCCCTCTTTCTCTTCCATTCACAACAAACAGCTTCATGATAGAGCGACTGGTTCTACCACCACAGAATGAATTGGAAATGATAAAAGCTTTACCATGACATAGTCTCATTGGACATGTGCGTCCTATGGATATCGCTCACAAAAGCTATCGCAACCGGGGAGAAAATTAATACATATTGATAACCCTATTTGAGAAACTGATACTGCAATTTCAGGAACAATTTATTAGAGAAAATGATACATAGATATGAAGAATGAGAACCTTGCATTTATGACGAAAATATAAGTGCTAGTTTAAAATATTGAGTTATTTCCACGGAAGTTAATAGCAATAGTAGCTATATCTGAGAAAAGAAATACAGCTAAGAAAGAAATCACAATAAAGCATTCATTCAACTTCTACTATTCAAGGGATCTTTATGTTGTTTTTCAGATAAATATTAAAAATAAATAATGACAACATATATTTGAGATAAAAAATAACCTTATGACAAAAATCTAAAATGGGAACGATAACAAAAAACTACAAAAAAATGAATAAACAAAATATAAGTGAATAAACTATAAAAAAGAAAGTACAAATTAAAAGAAGCATAAACTTTATAAAAAAATGGGTGCTAAGAAGAAATGAACCTAGGGTAAGTTTGAAGCTATTGAACGGCTCCGCATTTTCGACCATATAAGAAAAACATCAACTTAACTATTCTTTTCTCATCTGGTCGGAAATATAGAACATACCAATAACACTAAACTTACCCTATATCAATTAAAAGAGAAATTGCACAACCAAATAACAAACAGGATACATTTTAATAGCTATAAAATAAGGATAACTTCTTCAAGTAGTAGAGAAGACTTCAGTAGCTACCTCCAATATGGATCTCCAAACCAAGGAATGAAACCTCCCCTTTCGAAAGATAATATTGAGAACTTAATCACGAAAGTTGAAAACCAGGTTTCTGAATCTAATAATGTTAACCGTGATGATCTTAATATTGATAAAGAAAACAGGGCAGCTATTAAAGGAACTAAAAAATTTAAATGTTCATACAGTGATTACAAAAGTATTAATTTTGGTTATTATACTTGTGCCAATATTAAACTAGGTATATATTTACTTGTGCCAATGACCTAACTATTGGAGAGACGATGACACTGCTCCATCTGGCGGAGAATAAGGTTCATGTTTCTGATGTGTTCATCCTTCGCATGTAGAAATCCAGTCTGAAAGAATGGAGTAGGAGCAGTAATTAATATTTCTCGCACAACTAAGGCTGTATTGATACAATAATTAATACAGATACGAGTGATGATACTTGGTAGTGGTAAATACTTTTAGCTATTGGATGCCTAAGAATAACCGATAATTCCGATACAGATACCTAAACTAATGGCAGACGTAATGAGTACCTAATACCGATAGTATCGATAATGTATCCCTACTTACAACTCCGACCAATGCAGACCGTGCTAGAATCGTTAAATGGAGTGAAAGCCTAGGAATATGGGCATAGTGAAAAATTGGTAAAATGTTAGTCATGAATAGAGAATAATTTTTATAACAGCCACCGATAAGATAATGCTTGAAGCTTTGAATATATTCTGAAAAAAAAAACAATTCTCTTAAATTAAAAAAATGTTAATAAAGTTATTCGAGAACACTAATATAGAATTATATTGAATTTCTAGCGGTACAACAAAATATTTACCCATTTCTATAAATCGCAGTTTCATTATATTGAGATTCAGCTATGAATTTTAAAAACTTAAATTTTGAAATTTAATATAATTATTATCTCAGATGCCTGTTCCATCTAGCGCCAAAATATTCAATTTAAAAGAAGCAGCTATATTAAATTATTCGGCCAAATTGATTAGAATACTTACTTCTGTATCTCTTTCAGTCTTTGAGCCTTCATCTCGCGCAGAAAGGAGAGGGGGACTTGCACCAATGGTCTATCTAAGGGAGAGACAACTGCACTGATTCCATCTGGTGGAGAAGTGTCTTCATTGCCCACATTTACATCGTCCTCAGCAGTTGCAGGGATAATTTCATCACTGTTGTAGCTGTTAAAGTGCTGCGAAATGTCTTCGTTTGATAATTTAGCATCATCTTGAAAGAGAACCTTTCCTTTCAAACGCTCGGGAGTTACATTGTCCTGAAATGACAATGACTATTCACTGACAATGACTATTTACTAACATCGATGATTAATTGATAATAGCATTAGAAATGGTCTACAAACGTAAAAGATCAACTAGTAGATTGATCATCTATTTCCTTTTTTCGAAATGCAACATACCAATTTCCGTAAAGTAATAAAAAAATTCAAAATAGTAAGAAATGTTACTTTCCTATTAGCATAAATAAAATTCAACTTAACACATTCTAGTACCTAATATTTCCTTTAGATACTACATTTAATTTCATGGATATACAATTATACATGACAGTAAGGAAGATGGTTTCTTTTAACCTTTCAGAGGTGGCGCTGGCTCTCTGAGACCCAGGGCATACATTTCGAACACTTTTTTTAGTTTTCCAGATAAGCCTAAATGATTATCTTTACAATACCATTAAGTTAGATGCAGAAAGCCTACTGTGAGAAGAACAAGCCCTATAAGTGATTCGTAAAGCATATTCATTGGATTTGAGGTAGAATGGGCATCACAAATCCTCTGCCTCCATTCATTTATTGGAATTGATTTTCTAGTATTATTGCCTAAAGTATCATTTCTTTTTTTTTCAACTAGAAAATGCAGTGGTAAAGTGGATTTACACTATTTTAATAGGCTTATCATTGATATTGAAGAAGTTCATTGCTTGCTAGAATCACTTGATGTTGAATCTGACCTTATTACAATTGATGATGAGAATGGATATAGCAGGTCTATTTTCCTGTTCAATTACTATTTTTATTTGCACAAGGCATAATAAATGTTCAGATGTTAAGTTTTCTTATTATTCATCCACTCTTCTGAATCACAACTGTTTAAAGCTGGAAATATGTAAAAAAAACACCAAAAAACACCTATGGGTCTGTCAGACCCAGTGCCACCATTGATGTTAAATTATGTAGCTCCAGCTCCGGAAGGTTGAATAGTCTATAGCTAAGCATTTCACACAAATAAAAATAATTCAGTTAACCTTCAACTACTACACGATAACACCAATAAAATTTATAAACAATCAATTTAGTAGGGAGTTTAACTTTTGCTTCGGTGCCAAAAAAAAAACTCACCTACCAAAGAATGTGACCAAAAATAACAAAAGCAATGATAACTGCACTCAAGAATGGAAGAGAAGGATGAAGAGTTGATAATAGAATCCCTGGATGCTATGTAGTATAAAAATCTAAAGCATCGTAATTTAGGAGATTCCTCTAAAATTGCAAGAAGCGTTAAAAATGATAAACATGATAAAATACAATACATATGCAATCCCATCTAGGCAAAATTAATAAATAATCTTATAATCAACTTACTTCTTTCGTGTTGAGTTTAGTCACATCATATATTCCGGGTTTTTGTCCACACTGTAGACTCCATGTATTTTGACTGGAGCCTTTGAAAATATCATCAAAAGCTGAGGAAAGCTTCGCCTCATTCATCACAGTGCCATCGACATTACCACTGCAATCGCTACAGTTTCTACTCAACGAAACACGAACTGCTTTCTGCATCTGATCGTCATGTTCTGTCGAGGAACCTTCGAATGTTGTGCGCTCCGCGGGTATATTCTCATATTCGTCCATAACTTCGATTTTCATATTACCGCCAAAGTCTAACACTGGATTAGGTTCGCAAGGAGATTTAATAGACTCTGGTTTCGCTGCTCTTTGATGTTTAGGGGCAGATGCTCCTTGGCTATCACTGATGAAGAGGATGCGATCATTGCAAGGCAAGACAAAGCTATGGTCAACTGATTGCACCACTTCAATAGAACTTATATTAGCAGTCATCTTTCGAAGACCTTTCATCATATTTTTCTCTCTGATTAGAGGTGTGCTTTGTCTGGAAGCTGGAGTATTGAAAGGTGGTAGTGGAATATTAATATTCTTAACCCTTTTCCTACCTCTTTTCTGTGGTTTCAAGCAGTCCAGCTTACTCATTAGTAAATCTTCGTCAATTAATTTGTTTTGAGAAGAATTCTCATCTATGGAAATAGCATCAAGAGGCTGCAGGTTTATTTTAGGAACGTTAGAAGAGGTACGCTTCTTATTCTTTTCTTCAGAGAGAGAATAGTCAGTCAAATTCACCGATTGGTTGTAAGAGCTGTGAGTGCAGTCCCTCATTATTTCTACACTCCTGTCTTCGAGTTTGGATACGAAGCTAGTGATCGGAACATTCGAGTTCCCCTTACTGACCTCCTCTGTCACATCATCCAGAGAGGAGCCTGAAGAATAACTTGCAAACTTTTTGAAATCTTTTTGTTTATTGGAAGTTCTTAAATTCCTAGATGGCAAGGGTGAGGGCCATTTGGTAGTTTTTGTTTTCCTAGTTCTCGTTTTAGACTGTCCACTCATTCGACTTTTTCTATCTTTTTTATTAGGTGAATATTCATCATCACTAGATTTCTTGGCTTTCCTCAGATAGCTCTTACCATACTGGTTGACTTTCTTTGACATTTTCTCCCTTGTATAGAAACTTTTAAGCCAACTATAGTCACTGGATGGAGGATCTGAATAAATATGAGCATCTTTATCACTTAACAGGTTATCTTTGGTTGTGTTGGGATAAATCGTTTCACAATTTGAAGAGGTTTCAGACATAGAAAAGAGTCTCTCGTGTTTAACGTTTTTCTTATCAGTTTTTTCCTTCATTGGTGATTTTACTCTTTTGAAGAACTGTTTTTCTCTCTTACCATCAGACTTTCTCTTCGTACGAGTAACTTTAGGTGCTTCAAGCTGGCAGTCACTGACGAAGCTAACTTCAACACAACTTTTATCATTGATACTAGTAACTACTTTTCCGCTCTTTCTTTTCCTCAAGGGCTGAGCACGACTCTCTTCAAGTACAGACGACTGGTCGAGAGGCATTATGCCACTTACAGTGAAGGTGCTCTTGTTCAATGAACGTTCTTTGGCAGGGGAATGAGTCATTGGAGGAGTTCCAAGAAGTATCGAGGAGGTTTTACGGAACAGCTTACGTTTGCACCCACCACCAGTTTTGATGTCAGGTGCGACCTGGAGAGGTACTTTCATTCTTTCAATCTTATTACCTCCGGCAAAATAATGATCAGGCAACTTATTTTTATGATTGACTTTTCTTTTTTTCTGTTTGGATCCACTCTTCTCCGAGGTTGAGATAGTATATGTAGTACTAAGTCTGGTTGATTCGTCCAATCTTTTTACTCTACCTGACGATATATTTATTGTTGCAGAATCAATAACTGATTTCTTAACAGATTTTTCTTTTACTGGAGACACTATTTGAGATTTGAGCTCCAAAATATCTAGCTTTTCAGAGAGTTGAATGGTCACTACACGCATCTGAACATCATCTACCACAGGTCTACATAGCAATTCTTTTAGATTGTGAAGATTATTCTGTCCACTAGACGAATTCTCAAGCTTATTATCAGTCGCTTCTGCTAAATCAGTGATCACTTCCTTGTAGATCATTTCATCTGACACTGCAGTACTAACCTTCACAGAAGAAGTTTTGTCAACTTCTTCTGACATTAAAGTTTTTGTAGGTTCTACTCTTTCACATCCGTGAACTGAACGAGTTGCAAAGGAAGATTGGGGAGATTCAACGAGACATTCTTTTTTCTTCTCCGAGTTACCATCCGAATCCTTAACATTGGTCTGTCCATCACAGGATACATGTGAAACATCTTTGGTGTGATACGAGTTAGAAGAAGTGGGTGATGAAGCATCATCAGTAGAGAGCTTTAGACGTTTGATGGCTCCATTCGTTTCCTTAGGGTAATTTTCACTGCCATCACCTTTGCGCTTACTGGAATTAGTATTAACTTCATTATAGAAGGTACCATCACTGTCAAAATCCTTATTCTCTTCAGTTGTAATTAATTCCTGAGCGATAGCGTGTTCATCAACTATTTCTTTTTCTGCATCGGCAAGTTTCACACAATCACTATTCGAATTGGCATTCTCATTGGTAGCTACAATGTTTGAACATATCTTTTTCTCTGTTATTTCATTATCCAAAGTATTTTTTTCATTGGATATCTTCAGATTCCTTTCTACTTCCTTCAAATATGTCTTCTCTAAATCATTCTCTTTCTCTATACCTTTATTAGCTTCATTCACATTTTTCACCGTTTCTGTAGCTTCTTGTAGATTAGCAGGTAGTTCAGAATGGTCTACTTCTTCTCCCACATCATCAACAGGCTTTACAACTTTCATCAATTCATCTACATTAGCAGATATTTCTGTAGACTCCAACTCGAAATTATTTGGTTTTTCTATATTTTTCTGATGGGATGATGTTTGACTTTTAGAAGAAGTTATTTTTTCAGGCTGTACAGTAGGTGGTATAATTTCCTCATCGCTTGAGGTTTTAGTTTTCTCATTTAGATTTTCCGTCGCAGTTGGCTCAGTTGCTGTTCTCTTAGATCTTCTCAGCAAAAGCTGTTCGGAAATAGGATGCTGTGTTGACATAACAGACACTGATGAGATAATGTCATAATCAGGTGACTCCGATTGCTCTACATTTCTATTCATGCGCAGGGAAAGAGCATTGGTAGAATTTTTCGGTTCTTCAGACCAAAGCAAAGATGTATCATTGAATGACCTAACTTCATTTTTCTGTTTATTTACATTGGCTGTAATATTAACACCTGCTTCTTCATTTGATTCATCAGCCTTACAATCAGGACCACGAATTTGTTCGATAACTTCATCTACATTCAAATGAGGTAAGTGTGTGGAGGAATTAAGACTAGTTACAGTGTCAGCCCTTTCTACCATCGAAACTTTTCTAGGTACTTTGCTTTCCTCTGCTAAATCAGCAGTGTCTGGTGCTGGAGAAAACTGCTCACTGGTTGTATCCTCAGTTTGTCTGTTGACAACATTCACATCTGAGGTACACTGAGGATCAACTATTTCTTCGGACTGCGATATTTTCATTTCTTCTACGATAGGAGAGGGATCGTGAACAGCAGCGCTTCCACGAGTTGCCTCGACACTCGTGAATTGCTTATCAGATTCAGGAGAAGTGTCAGGATAGATAGTTTTGCGATTCTCGCCACCAATACTTTTAATAATTCTACCAGATTTTGGAGTCTCGTAACTGCTCTGATCAGATATACGACTACGTTTACTGCTCTCCAAGCTTCTGTTCTCTAATGATTTGAGTTTGTGGGAGATTGTGACGTTCGTACTCCCACTCCCAGGAGTTGTGTAAGTAGATGGAATAATTTCGTCATCGTCCGGAGATGATTGCTCTGAAGAAAGATTCAACAAAATCATAATATGGGTACTTAACTTATAGTTAGCTAAGATAAATTAGCAAAAATATGCAATATAATCTAATGAATAATTAGCTATCGATGGAGAAATAAGTTCTAGAATCTAGCTAGATAGATGTGTTAGCTACTGAAATTTTAAACTGAAATTCGAACATTCTGCATAAACCAATTCCAATTTTCATGAGTTTGAAAGACCTCAATAAAATTGAAAGCCACGTTAATTTAGAATCTGATGACTTAGCAAAATAAGTCGGCAATAAAAAGTTGTAACAAAATCACGAACCACCAGTTATTGAAACAAACAGCTCACACTACGGTACCACTGCGTGATTAATTCGCCAAGCACAATCTCTACTCCTTAGAATAAATCGATCAGTTACTTAAAGAATACCTAGTGAATAATAATATGAAATGATTAATACAATAATAAATAAATCTGAATAATCTTACTAGCATCACTGTAAAATTTGAGTCCAACACAAGAAGAGGTGACGGAGGTCTTGCATTTGGGTTTGGAAATTATTCCAGAGCTGGAGTAGCTCAGTCGCTTCACCCTCTTCCTACTCCTTTGGGAGCGATCACTGAAGCTACTGTGTGAGGCTGCGCCATTTACAGGCTAAAAAAGAAAAGAAAAATCAGGTAAGTTAACAAGATGCAGCAGTGCCATCTATCATCATTGCAATGAAAAAAAAACAGATTGAAGGAAAATGCCAAACTTAAATCAACAATTGTTCAAAAACAATTGAAAGATTTTAAGAACAAAATTTGAGAAATTAAAGGGGCAGTACAGTCATTTTTTGTTTTTAACAATTTTGATGTCAAACGATTGCTTAATAAGAATAGAGTATATCGTGTGACATTGCAATGTTCAATAAAATCTAATAATGGAGATATCATTTTATATATAATTAATTTCCTAACAAATGCTAACGGTAGATAGCGCCACAATCAGGGTCGCCATCTTGTATACATACAAACTGAGTTAAGTTTCTACCTAGATTCTTGCTCAAGTGAACAGATGGCTTTATTTTTATACGAATTCACATAATATTTTCACCATTTTGACGCAAACAAAGCTTGATTACTGCATAACTAAATTAATATGAAAACAACAAACATACTCACGTACATACTAATGAGTGGTAATACTTCCGCTAGGTGTCGCTAATTTTATTATATACTTTTTATATAAACATTTTAAAAATATACGAGCATTCAAATATTACATAATTAAATATTCTAAATCGATTTAAAACCAATTTGGCGATTCTTTGATTTTGACTTTACTATCCCTTTAAGGATTTGAATAATTGTTGTTAGCAAGAAAAGTTGAATAAGCTTTATGTGCTAACTACTAATTAATATTTCATTATGTTACATAACTTTTAGTTGATATTGCATTGCTCACATCAGTCTATCAATTTAGTTAACTTATAATGATGATCTTTAATAGCAACTTAGGTGCAAAGGAAATCACTTCTAATCATCCAAAAGTTTTTGGTGAAAGAGTAAAAGTAATACTCCTGGCACACTTTATATTCGCTACCATGTGGAAGACACACACCTGTATACCTGCATCTTCCGAACGCTGTGTTGAAACAAATCAGTTTTGAAGACGCGTCTGTTAATTTCACAGGCCAAAATCAGTAAACTACTGTGAAATTCATTGCCTTTTATTTAGGTAACATACATTCTAATATTGATATGAAGTCATACAAAGTCTTAAGCCCACATTACACTGTGGCGCTAGATATCGCGGTCGCCACAGTTTTGTTATTTTTATCTTTAACTCTGCCCCTTTTCTCTCTAGAAGCGAACAATGCTATGGTCATCGCCATGAAATTGTGATCGCTCACTGCTTTATAGAACGAACACCGCCACCCTTTTAGAGGTGATGAAATGGTCACTGAAGCTCGCTAAAGAGATTTAAAATAGTGGAAAAAGGTAATATTTTCATTTTACAAGTTATTTACGACTTTTTATGGTTACTGCGTGATACATTGTAGAATCTGCGTAAGAAATATTCAGGTTTTGTATAAAAATGAATTTAGGCTTCTGTGTAGTGTTGCAATACAATCAATAGAATTAAACCTTGTAATATACAGGTATGGAATTGCTTCACACAACTATCGAAAAGATAATCAACTAAATATATATTCGTGATGACATCGAATTTTACTGTACGATTGATTCACTTCATAGTTAATTTTTCAATTTCCCCTTAATTTCAATGCATCACGATCCAGGTTTATAGTTTTTTTTAAAACAATGGAAAAAAACCCTAGTCTACGTACTATTACTACCACCAGCTGCACGATCACTGCCATATCAACTAGTCTAGTGTAATGATGAGACTATTCCAAATTTTTGACCGATTCCGATTCTTGAGAAATAGCAAAGCTCTATTCCGATTCTTCATATATTTATTAAGTGTATTGAAAAATAAATTAATAGCGTCGAGGCGGGATTCCTTGCGAATCGGTAATTCGTGGGCATCGTAATGCAGCCCTATTAACTTAGAAACTATGATATTAGGATACCTAAATTTTGATAATGACATCGTAAAGAGCAGCTTTGAAACCCTTAGAAACATCGTTAAATGAACGCTTGTACAAGACTTGGATAGAGCGCCATTTGTTTGAACAAGTATCACCTATGAAAGCATAGCTTCAATATTGCGGCAAGTTAAAAGGTAACTCACGCATAGTTTGCTATTACGGAAAAAGTTAAAGGTCGATTTACTACAAAATTTTCGCGAACATCACAGAACACTTGAAGTTCATTTCTATAAAGTCCGATTCATGTTAGACAGGATCTTTTTTATATTAACCTTTTTCGTTTCGTACAGCTAGTAACTCTGAAACCGATTGATATATCGAATTTTGGGTTATGCTATCGTAAAGAAAAGCTTCTGAACCCATGGAAAGAACGCTGCATTTTTTGGTATGTTGATATCATTGAAAGATATTAATTATTATTCATGTGATGGGTAAAAACGCCCGATTTAGCGCGTCCTTAAGCATCAAAGATTTGAGTCTTTTCGCACTGCTATTAAGTTATCAACTCATAAAATATTGGACCAATCGAAATTTGGATTACGACCACGAAAAGAGCAGTTTCTGAACTTTTAAAATCAATATGGGTGTAGGTAAATATTGATAACATTGGTTTATAGTGTTTTTTTTTTTGCAAGATTTTGAGCCCCACTAGGAATATTTGAAATAAGAATATAGAAGAAACAAATATATTTTCTTGAAGGTATGGCTTGTTACTTACATTTAATTTATTACAAACTTATTTGAAACTCATTGAAAACACTTCAAAGACTATTTACAAAATGTGTTGAAAATGGTCGCCAGAATCGTGTAGTTAAAGTCTTGCGCGCTTCAAGACGCTCTTCATCACCCTCTTAATTATTGATGCTTCATAATTTGCAGACGACAATCCACATCATATTGTCGAATGAAACTATAGAGATAAAAAAAAAGTAATATTTGTTGCGATTGTGGACAGAAAATTCTATTGTCCAAGCATTCATCGATGACGACGGCCATTGTGACTTAGTTAATGGTTCCTATAACATGGCTTTGCTGAGAGACAAAGTGTGGCAAACTTTTTTGAGCCACGCAGACTCTGGTGCATGCAAGATGGTGGTCCATCTCAATGTACAAGAGTGGCTAAGCGGTTCTTGAAGGAAAAATTACCAGTTACCAGAAGAGACACTGAGATCTTCTGGCCTGCACTCAGTAAGAACTCAATCCTCTTGATTTCCATTTCTGGGCTACAACACGAAATATTTTGTATTAGGAAAAACCTCAATCCATACATGATATGATAGAATTTAGGGTATCAAGCTGTTTGGTGCAATTTATGACGCAGTAACAAATGAGAAGGTGACGAAGAGTCGAAGAGCGTCTTGAAGCGGGCAAGACTTTGACTACAGGATTCCGGTGGCCATTTCCAACACCTTCTGCATACTGCTTTAGAAGTATTTTGAATGAGTTTCAAATAAGTTTGTATAACATGAAATGTAAGTACCAAGCCTTATCTTCAAGAAAATATATTTGTTTCTTCTAAATTCTTATTTCAAATGTTCCTAGTGGGGGCTCAAAGTCTTGCAAAAGAAAAAAAACTGTATTTAGATATTTTACGTGGTGCGTAAATGCGCACTATTTGTTGCGTAAAGATGCTCTACTTCTAATCTAGATTCTATTAAGAGCATCCACCTACGCACGCAAATTATTAATATATGTTCTTTCATCGGTTTAACTGTCATTATTATTGTACAATATCTACCCTTTCACAAGCAATTTGGTTTGCATAGCTATTTGGCCAACTATCGTATCTATGCTGCGCGATTTGCCCGCGTAAACGGTAAAGAATCTGAAATCGTAGATATTTCTGTCGGTACGATTCCAATGCCATTTCCTCAAAAAATCACGATTCTTTCGATTCCCGATTACGATTAATCGTCCCATCACTAACTAGTCTGGTGTAATAGCAATTATTGGGAATGGTGAGCACCGGTGCTGGGACTTTTCGTTACCAAAATTTTCGTTTCCGGACGAACGAACTTTTTAATTTGAAATGAGTTATAGACTACAAATTATACCATTCCAATACATTATAAATGTATATAAATATTCGATCATATTTAGACAATTGCTACACATTGCTTTAACTAATTTAAAAATATAATTAAAATGTTAAATTATATATTCTTTTCTTATATGATCGAAAATAATTAATAAATTGCGCAAACTCCGAGTTCTCGAACTGATTAACATTTTCAATCATGCGAGGAAAAATTAAATAGAATTGTTATCCAGCTTTTATATCGATTGGTATTTTCACTTACAACTTTTCTAATCAAAAATATCAAGAGATGATTGTTAATTTTAATACTTTGAACTAGTATAAAATCAAAATGTATGGGATTGTCTGCAACCCATTTCAAATAAAGAAATCGATCCCGGTTTATAAAAAATGAAAACTCTGGTAACGAATCATCTCCGTAACGAAACGTCCGGTCACCCGTGGGGGCTTCTATGAATACGAGTTTTCTGACGTCTTCATATTTTTTATGAAATATCCGCATAGCTATATTCCATTGAAGAAGAAGACCTTACTATTTGGTGCCGTTTGTATCATACATTTGTTTGGAGTTTGATTTACTTGGAAGATTCTGAGGAATATTGAGTATGATTGAGCATTCAGTGGCTTTTAAGTTTCGTTAAGTGGCTCATTCGTCAGATGGGACTAGTTCATCATTTCGAAGTCTAGAGTCACTAAATGATCTTATTCTTTTGATGTTGTTTTTCGTAGATTAGTCTATTAGATTTTGCCAGCCTCTATAAGGCTGCTCTGTTATTGTTGTTTGATATTGTTCTTACGGTTTTCTTCTTTATCCAGGATTTGTCTGTTAGTAAACAGGTTTTGGACTACTTGGAATTTCATTTGATTTGTTGCTTGCCTATGGGCGTACTGAAACCTTCTCCTGAGTGGGAACTGGGAAGGAGTTGTTTTATTGGGTTGAGATTTGTTGCTAGAGGGACTTTATTTTGTATTATTTTCAATTGTATTTTGGTGTGTAGAGTTTCGGGTACTGGATATTAGCAACAGCTTGTTTGTAGCTTATATTTGAATTTACGGAACTACTATTTATTTCACGATTAGCTTGAAGCTTCAGCATATTTTTTGTGGCTAGCTATTTGCATTAGGCGCTTGGATTTCTTTTTCTTTTATGTACACTGGACATATAAGGTGGAAGGAAAGGTGGTTTCCACGGCAGTTGGAGCATTTTATATTGCTTTGGCCATTTTATATCAGATCAACATTTTATAGAGCTATGGCCATAACGCTGGCATTTAAAGCAGCATCTTGGTCTAGGGACCTTACTGGATAACCCAGGTGGGGAGTATTTCTTAAAATACACAAAATCATCCCAACTCTAGTAAGAGAGGGTAGGTAGATAGAAAGAGCCCTTTAGCTAGTGCACACCACATGGACTGTTGCCACCCCCACACCAACAATTAGGCATCGTAACTCCTTAACAGTTTGAGTGGTGCCTTTCCTCTAGAACTGCCCCGGGGGGAATTGAATTCTAACTATTAGGGTTTAAAACAATGTCAAAGTGGCAATGGCCTACAACTTACAAATTCGTGATCGAATTTATTTATGACTTTACATTCATCAAGCCAATTGCTTGATTTCACCAATATATTATACATTTCACCATTCTGGCAAAACAAGCATTTCATTATCAGTGCCCAAATTGTATCATCTTTCATTTCGCTCTTTTTCAAATATTCTTTCACACTATTGCAATTATCCATTGAATCTACTAAATATAGATACGGATCTTTTATTTTGCTCATAAATTTCAACACTTCTTGATCGCCCATCTTGACATTCACAGCCAATAGAATCTAATTATCTGTTTAAAATAGCATTATATAAAATATAATCTTTTGTTGTACTTGGCTATCACAATCAAATTTGCTTCACATTCATTATCTGAACTTCTGAAGGAACACACCGAGCTACTTGTCCCTCTTGCTATTCTGACCCACTTGATAGCTACTGAAAAAATAACGCCAGGCAATCAACTCTCCGATTTTGATATGCACGGATCTTGAGAAAGCACGTGTCTCACGAAAGCATGATACACGGGGCACAATAAAAAATACTTCTATTGCCCTTACAGTTCAGAGGTGGGCGCAGCGCCGCTACTTGTAGCGCGCGCTAATAGCGGCACTTCTTTTTGTGTAGCGGCAGCGCCCCTATTTCTGTGCTTATGTAGCGGTAGCGACGCTCCTTTTTTCAGAAGCGCTAGAGGTTTTTCGCACTACAGCGCTGCCGCTTCTTTTAAAATCAAAAATGTTAAGTTATTTGAGGAATCTAGATAAAAGTCTATACAAGTGCGCGACCCATGGTAGCTAATCAGTTGTAAGTGATATTCAGACAAATCCGCACAGAACGACCAACTGATATTCAAACAATGATTCATAGTACGACCATAATAATGATAAGCAATGTGAATATTTGATATTAAGACAAAACCGTCTAATACGATCAACTTACACATCGTATAACGCTTTTATGCAGATGTGTTTATTGCAATAAAATGAGTTTAACTCAATGGTTTTTCTTGAATGTTCTGGAAATTTGTATCTATACATTGCAAGTAACTTTAGAAAATTGTTAAGTAATTCAAATATTATTTCGGATGCTACAATCATTTAACTAAAAGTTACTCATTTTCAGCGTACTAAGCATAACAATAAAAAATGCATAAGTTAACTTTTAAAATAGTTCTATATCTATTTTGGTAAGGTTTTCTAGACTCAGCATTGAAAATATTTTACTTAACTCAAGCTTTCAAATGGATTATCCAATTCATCATCAGGTGAAGTACATTAATCATAAAGTAATAATATTATATAGTTATACTAGAAAGAGCTAGTTGTGCAGCGACTGCAGGACGCTTAAAACCTTATTTTGTATAAGTCATAGAGTTATGATAAACTACTCTAAAGAGAGGAAGTGTTGCAGCGATTGCAGGACGCTAAGGAAGACGGTGTCAAACCTTATTTTATTTCAGTTATATCATTACTCCATTAAACTGACGCCAGATTGCCAGTCATGTGAAGACATAATAGGGATTTTAGCGTCCCGCAATTTGCGATATTATCTTGGCCACTGACTGACCACTTGACATAAATTAAAAAGAAAAATCAATGCCTAATATGATCACCTAAAGTAAATATGATACCGACCTACTATATTACAAACATCTATTAACTTTTTAAATAAATTAACAATTCAAAAATTAAATTGAAAATATTAAATGCTAAATATGTAAAAACTCCTATAAATCGAATTAAAAAGATAAAAATGGAAAGAGGAAAGATGAACAAAGAATTGACTTGAGAACAGTCACAGAAAACAGTCATGACTCAAGTAAATGATCTGAATATTTTCACAGTTACAACCATCCCCAATTTCATTTATGATATTGCACCATTTCTTATTCCCACACTCAACCTCTGAAACAAAAAATAAAATAACTCTACCTATTATATTATCATAGTAATGTATTTATAAATGATGGTATAACGAGTGAAGCCTAATAATCTATTACTATTGTGATTTTTTAGCAATAGCGTTCATGTGTAGTTTAACTGCTAATTTTAAGTCAATATCCGGTTTGATCCCCCCTCTTTTCCACCATTTTTAAAAGACGCTTATCCATCAAATCTGTAAATTTCTGAATTGTATCAGATGAAATCGTCTTACAAGAGTCTTCAGTAACCTTCCAGAGCTCATCTTTCGACGAGAACTGACGTCCTCACACATACACATTTTTGCTTCAAGATGAACTGAGGTTCTTCAAATTGGTTTGAATCTAGAGAGACTGGGCCTTACCATCAACTTGTCATTGACAAACTTATTACTCCTCAGGAAAATCACAGTTGCCTTAGTAGAGTGAGAAGGAGCGTTGTCCTGTATGAAAATAGCTTTTTTAACGCAGCAGGTTTCTTTTTCAGCCAATGAACAAATCCACGATTCAAAAAGATAATATAATTAGAAGAATTTATTTTCACTCTTTATGGAATCATGGAAGATACAACTAGTTCATTTCTAATGGTCCCAGCATAAATTATCACACCGCCACTCCCATGTTGACGTCAAATTCGTTGGCGATGTGGTGAGGCATGAGGGAGACAAGCTTTAGCCCATCAGTCGGGGCCGTCGAGAGTTTTCACGCATTTAGTCTTTGTACAATAAGAGTACTGTTTGATAATCAGTCTTAAGATACTTCTCCGCCCATAGTAACCTTGTGTCTATCCTTCGAAAGAGGGTTGGTAATAGGTTGAAACATAAGAGGTAATTAAAAATTAAATTGGATGGGACGCTTCTAAAAGACAGCACTAAGGCCTACAATTGGGTCCATATGTACTAAATCCCGAGCTTAACCTAATCCCAGCCAGGTGACTCAAACCTTGCCAGTAACCACTCGTTCAAACAGGGCATAAATCCCACTGAGTCAGTGCGGGAACGTACGAAATCCCACCGAACGTACGACTTCACTAACGTGAGGCGAACGCTCATACCACTGTGCTACCGAGCGGTTCTAAGAGGCAATTAGTTTCAATATTCTACAGTGGCGAGTTTTTCCAAACAGACTCTTAAAAACTGCATCACTAGTGTCCAATGGTTTCCTCTTGATCAAGGGCAGTTATGTCTCGTAGCTATTAGGAATTTGTTCCTATCCTTGTGTGTAATCTTTTTTCGGGGATCAAAAATTAATTTCTACACTGTACGTGGCCGTAAATTTAATAAATACAATTTTACAGTATATATAATTTTTTGGAAAGTAGCGCCGCTGCTTTTCTGGAAATGTAGCGGTAGCGCCGCTACAATATTATGCATGTAGCGACCAGTTCATTCCAATGGTCGCAGCCTAAATTATCACACTTCTATGTTGACGTCAAATTCGTTGGCAATGTGGTGAGGCATTCTTCTGCCCATCAGTCAGGGCCGTCGATGCATTTTTTCTTTGTAGAGTACTGTTTGGTAATCAGTTTTCAGATACTTCTCCGCTCATAGTAACCTTGTGTGTATCTTTCGAAAGAGGCTTGGTGACAGGTGAAACATAAGAGGCAATTAGTTTCAGTATTCTAAAGTGAGTGGTTTTTCTACACAGACACTCTTAAAAGCTGCATCACTAGTTTCCAATGGTTTCCTCTTGAGTTCTCTCTTGAACAAGGACATTTATGTCTCGTAGCTATTTTGTATTTCCCCTATCCTTGAGTGTAATATTTTTTCAGAGGATCAACATTTAATTTCTACACTGTACGTACGTGGCCGTAAAAATAATAAATTCAATTTTACAGCATATAGCCATAAATGATAATTTTTTTTAAAGTAGCGCTGTAGCGCAGTCGCTACATTGTGCTGTAGCGGAAGCGCCGCTACATTATTATGCATGTAGCGGCAGCGGCGCTGCTTTACAAAGTAGCGCTGCCCAGTGCCCACCTCTACCCTTACTGTATTTCAGTTCTATTCACCAATTTGAACCCCAAATGGCAGTACCATGCAGTTTTGAAATAGAGATTTACGAGAGTAGTGAATCTTACTGTAGTATAATATCTTTAGAAAACGAGCAACGCTGCATTTTCTACAGTTAAATAGCCTTCATAAAAAAAAACATTAGTTAACTACTGCATCACCCGTAAATATTTAAATTTGAATCAACATTGGCTTCGGTAAATCATTGAATATTAAAAATTAGTTAATAAAAATATAATAGTCCTATATTTCTCATGATTCAACAAAACAAGCTGAAATCAAATATCTGATTGAAATCATTATTAGGTGAATAGTCTATTTTTGAGCGCGATGTGTACCATATTTGTACACAGAGAACTTTCCCAACCGGCTATGTGTACATATATGGTAGCTACACGCATCAAAAATATATAGAGCTTAAATTAGATGTAGATCAATTTATATGAGAAATTTTAAGGAATGGTGTACTTTAACAAGAAAATTAATAACTAAAATGAATATAGCTAGATCGTGAAAAATATGTTTATTTATATTTATAACCGAAATCAATGTAATACATGTTTAAACCTAGCTATCGCCAGTAAAGCAAGCATGCTGGATCAGCAATCGCAGTCAACGTGTTAAGTAAAATTGTAGGTAAAGTAACGAATAAAACAATGGATAAGATAGATACAACAATCAATACTTACAGATTTGCTGTACTTATTAGCATGTAGTGAGCCAACAGACACTGACGACTTTTTCTTGGTTCCCAGGTAAGGAGAGGGACGAGGAAGTCTGCTTACCACCTAGAAAGGAATAATGTATCGAATAACTAGTAACAAATATAACTAGCATTATAAAAAATCATAAAATGAGATTAATCTAATATTTCTTCTGGTTATTGAGTTATGAAATATTAAAAAGTGGTGACATGGTATTGAAGTATTAGCTGATCTCTACGTAACTACAGAGGTACTTCACCACTGTCAATACAAACTCAGGACTGGAGATTATCTATAGGCACCAATACTCAACATTATCGCAGTATGATGAACTGGATCTAATTTCGTTAAATTACTCTCTTTCGCAGTGTTACACAATGTACATGAATGATCTATAGTCGAGTTTTGATGCAAGGATGGCGCGCTATATTGTGAGAGGTGTTGTGAGATCTGATCCCCATTTAGTATTAGAAAGGCTCTTCAGAAAATCAAGTCTGTTCATGCTGTCAAGTTATATTTGATAGTAATTAGGTACTTTTCGGTAGGTACAATAGCTATATAATTTTAGAGTAATGGTATTCAGGTGAAGGTAGATATTTATGATAGTCTATCAGCTTTATTATAGTTTTGAATTAGTCAGAAGTTTTCATTTTTTTATTCTCCTTGCTTTGAAAGCCGGAAGGTGGTGCAAAACCAACCAGGTAACTTAAATTATATACCTATCATATTTCAACATAAATATAAATTTGAAATAATTTGCCGTTTATAACCAGTAACCTTAGCTCTTAGGAATAGAGGAAAATCGATTTAGAGTGGAGGGGATCTTTTAAGGCAGCCACACAATCAATTAAATTGTGTTAAACAGGTTGCACAATATAATTGATCACTTAAATATAATCGTACCTAGTACCTACCTACCATCAAGGTCACCCATACACTGTCAATTTAATTGTCAATTCAGATTATTGACAATGAAATTGCACAATAGAATTAAATGCAAAACTCAAGCCAAGAACTAGAATAGCAATCAATGAAAAAATTTAGTCGTTAAACCAATACACACACATAAAAGATAGAGAAATCAATCGGCATTTATGAACTCATCGTTTTCGTAGAGGTTAGTTAGTTGAATGATATGTAGGTATATAAAAGAATTCTCATTCAACATCAGAAACTTTTAGGAGAGATACCTTCAGTAGTACTAAACTACTTACCTTCAGTTTCTTAGGATAAAGAACCTGCAAAGCTTTCAAAATATCTTCGCACTCCGAGTTGAATTCAGCAATCAAGAAGGAATCCGATTGGTTCGCATTCTAATGAAAACAATTTTACATGAATTCGCTAATAGGTAGCTATTTAAAATAAATTATTTTATTTCTTAAATTTAATGTTACAAAATAAGATAAGTCGAGACAATTTACTCTCACCGAGACACACTATGTTTTAAGGTTACTTCTTTTTATATATTTTCTTACAATATTAATAGACACTACAATAGAGCTCATGAGCTAATTATTATTGAGAGATTACATTTAGAGTTTTTTTTAGCTAATCATCCCCATATATAATTATGATCAAATCATTTCTCTATAGCTACTGGGAGTCCCCAAATTTATATACAAATTTAATAAAATGCAAACTTGGTGTTTAGGATGATCATATTTTTCAATGCCTGTCCTCAAACTGACGTTCATTTTGATCGAGACACTGCTGACAAGGAGAATGTCATACACCACATAATAATTCCCTTGTTGAGTGACCACATTCATGTTCAATGGCTTCTCTCAATTCAGCGACAATTATTTGAAATAGTCAAAAAGCAGTAAAATATGATATTTAGAAATACCTTTATATCTTCAAAATAATAGAATAGAAAACCTCAGTTTAAAATTATCCCCTTTACAGATTGTGGAAGTTTATATATTAGGCGGTATTTATTTATTTATCATATTCATTATGATGTGTAGCTATACTTTTTAGGGACACCCTGTAGCTAGCTATTTATGGGATTTTCTATTTTTTTCTTTTTCATTTTCTTTCAGCTATGCAACTAGTTAAGATACATACCAATTTAGGGAAGACAGAGTAGACGTAGTCGATCACAGACTGATTGAGCGTCATGTTAAGAGATTGTCCGTGCAATGTTTGCACTAGAGACACACTGAGCACCTCAGTCTTGTAGATAATTAAGGTCTCCCACTCCCTGTCAGGTGTGGCAATGCTTGGGTCTCCTTTGTCAAAGAGGATGGAAACGGACCCACTACCAATGTTGAAATCCATCCACAGTTTCTTGTAGGACTCTATTGAGGGCTTCATAATCTTCACACCTCCAACAAAGATGGAAAGGGCAGGTACAGTGTGGACTAGTCTCGAGGTGCCCAAGTGACTGTTGAAAGCGATCAGAAAACTCCTGCAGTCCTGTCAACAAGTACAGAAAATTGGTAATTTTAAGATTTAAGTTGGTTTAACTAATACAATACAATTCAGAATTGATGGTTTAGTTGAAAGCCAATGAGTAATAGCTATAGGAAATATTGTGTTACCATTTAATAAGATTACAGTGAACACCTGTCAAATCAAACAATAAATACTATACTCTGTTAACCTATTCAAACTAGCTTAAAACACACGTGTGAATAATGGAAGGTGGGACGTCTGCCTTAACCACTCAAAAGTCGTATTGCTGACACCAAAAGGAAATTAAGTACAAGGAACAAGAAGTTGTCAGAGAGAAAAGTGGCACAACAAAGTCACCTACCACCAAATAGTGACAGTGTTTATGGATGCAGAATAGCTACCTTTGTCACTTACCAAGGAATGTGGCAAAATGGGACACCAGCATAAGTCACTGCACTCAAAATGGAAAATGAAGAGGTGATAGTAGATGAAGCCTACCTAACACAAAAATTAAGAGCTAACAGTTGAAGAGTATAATAGGCATCTTCTAAAACGTCAAGTACCACTAAAAGTTAAAGGAAATGAAAGAGGACAATAATTCGAATTACAAAAGCTCGAGATCCAAAGGGACTCCATTGCCTTCTCTTCCTACCCAGCTGCACTATAAAAACTTCCAATTAGATCCGTGGAGGCAATCCTAGTATAGTTTTAACCTTATAATGCACAATATATGATTCATCATGTGGTGGCTTTATATTAAAATTGCCTTGATTCTTCTTTCACAATAGGACAATTTGAGAGAGAGAGTAAGGTAAATTTACCGGGTCAAAGTCAACTATCCGAGTGAAAAGACATTGGTAGGTGTATGGGAGATTGGGGAACCACTTGGCAACTGAAGCACTCCTCTCCTTCGCTCTGCTGAGTCTGAACAGCAGCTCTACCAGAGAGCTCTGGAAGTCATAGTCACCAGCGTTCTGAAGAGCTTCTGGTAATTCTTCACTGAAATTCAAAGTTATTGGACATGTTAATGGTTAGGAAATTTAAAAATCTATTGCAGCCTATAGGCATAAAAATCTTTTTATTATTCGTAATTGATGAATAATTAGATAGATCACATTCACATTTTTCGACATAACAAAAGAATCAAAGAGTTAAGAAATAATCTACTAGTTAGTTTAATTTAGTAGAGGGTTTAAAGTTTGCCAGGGAACCAAAGGCTATATCGCTGGTGACAAAAAGAAATTAAATGCAAGAGAAAATCAGAAATGAAAGTGGCACCATGAACAAAGTCACCTATCATCAGTTTGTGGTAAAGCTCATATAGTTTGAACGCAATCACTTACCCAGTAAATGTGACGAAAAATGACAAGAACCAGTGACTGAACTCACTGATGGAAGAAGTGATAGTAAATGAATTCTACATGCATATCTAACTCATAAATCTAAAACTTCTATTGTGAAGAACATAACCCTAGCACTGTCATCAAAACAAATAAATAAAAATAGTGTTTATAAAATATAGAAGACAATATATAGCAAATCCAAATTACAAAAGTTTGAGGCCCATGGACAGAGCTCCTGAGGGCTAACTACTATTTAGAGAGATTACTGTAACAAGAAATATCAAATATAGTTAGCAAATAGTCAGTAGTAGCTACCTACTAAACCAGCACTGAAAATTACAGGCTTGATCATAATTAAAATTATAATTAATGGCTTAATGCATTATTCAATTTGAAATATTATTGAAGAGGATTTGACTCACAAATAAGGCATGTGGCTGTTTTTGAAAATGACCCTGGCACCAGTGGAGCATTTCTCAATCAACACATTGAGTGCTTTACAGTTGGCAACCCTAAATGGGTTTTGTAAATTGTAGTTCAACGAATTCCTCAAGAAAAGAGAACCCAGTCGCTTCAGCAACTTATTGCTCATATTTGGGAGAGTTTGAAGAAGATTCTGAAGAAAAGAAGAATAAAATCATGATTCCATATAAGAAAATTATAATTAAATGTCAACCTAAGTTACTGGTTAGCTAAAAATTGAATTATTATTCATTATAGCTAGATCAGCTTTAACCGTTCAGCTACTATAGAAGAAGAAGATTGATCATTTCTTAGAATTAATAATGCTGTAGCTAGGCTGCTAGGTATATAATTATAGTATATTAATAATGCATTGGATGAAAATTTAATTTAAAGTTAAGAGAGGGAAAAATCTTTCACTAGGTAGATGTCATGGTAAAACTAAAAAAGTTACCATGTGGAAAGAATGAAGGCTCTCCCAAAAACTGGTGATGTCAGTCTGTTGGACACTATCGGGTACATTCTTCAGTTCATCATAATACTGCTCACTCAACTCCTGGAGCAGCACGTAGGACTTCATGACATCTGCAATGTGCTCATTTGCAATGTCAATCATGAAACTGTCAAAGAGAATAGCTAGTGCCACACTGTCACTGCGATTTACTGTTGAGCATACCTGTTTAACAATGAAAGACATGTTCAGTTTTTTTTGTAATGCATATACAATTTAGTGATAGTTCAAGAATGATTAGAGGAATAAATAATAGCTTAGCTATGTTAGAGAAATAGTTAGCAAGAAAATTGTGAAATAGAAAACATAGAACATGTAACAAATACAATCAAACTAATGGGGAATTAACTACCAAGAAAACTCACTTCTCTCACTGTAACATACACTGCCTCAGCAGATTCAGTACACCAACATGGTGTGGATGATGTTTGAAACCATTGATGCATTTCCTGAATGAGAGCCTCTCCATGATACAATCTAAGTGTTGAACTCAAGCAAGGAGTATTTGCACTCTGCTGTTCACATGAGCAACTCCTCTCTTTGGCATCCATCATTACTTTTTGCAAATTTTTACCAATTTTATGAACTCAGTCCTTTTCTGGAAAGAAATTAAATATAAATTTAGTATCAGTTATCATATTATAATTTCTACCATAAATTATACCAAAAGCTCCAAGTTCTTGCATAGATTGGCAAAATTGGAGCAAATTCATAATTAGCTATCTTTTCTCATTGACAAATAAACAAGGTTGAATGATAGGAAAATTGAAAACCAAGTTTTATAGAACAGCTATAGCTTGTGTTCAGATGCATTAAAGGTTCATGTTAATTCTTATCAGTAAGAAAATGAATGATTTTAGTACATACAGATTTTCACGAAGTAACTACTTAGTCATTGATAACACCACAGTCACAGCACCACATTTGAATTGCCACAGCATATTTATGTCCTAAAGCTCAGTTTGTATTTGTGGTTATTCAACAAATCCAAGTATCTATCTAATAGTTTTTGTAAATTTTTATGAATAATTGTCATATTCTCCATTCTATGGTTTCATGTTCCAAAAAAATAATATTTGAAGATATATTTATATCAAATAGCAGATAAGTTTAGTCTGAAATATCATTATCATTCATAAATTCACACATTACACTAGTAGCTATATGATTTTTTTTCAAATTTGTTTGAAGAAAAATGAATTCATATTTTCTTCCAAGAAAATGAAAAAGAGACAATTTTAGAAAATAGATACATTTGAAGAGAGCAAAAGAATGGAACAAAAAGTCATATAGCTACTTCCATAACAAAGTGTATGATGAACAAGTAACAACTTTTCGTTTGAGTGGTTGAATCTCTAAAATTCAGGGAGAAGAAACGAATTGAAACGCAATTTTTCAGTAGAACTAATTTCCTGAAATGTTTTGGAAACTATTAATGAAAAAATCACTTCTAGATGGTTTCAAGCTCTAATAATTTAGCGTGATCAAAATTGAGATTTATTCAGATGTTAGGTGATACTGTCCCTTTGAGGCAACTAGTAATTAGCTTACCTAACAGAAAAAAAACAGACCAGATAGCTAGATAATAAACAAACTATTTGGTTTTAAATTTTCAATTGTCTAATCCTTACATTGTCACCCAGTCACATTACTCCCTTATTAATGCCGACCCCAGTGTATTACAAACATGAGTTCCAAAAGAATAAAACAATATCATTAGAGCTCAACCACCCTGCAGAAACTGGTAAACAGTTGGCAAGGAAATCTTGTAATTTGGCATTTCTTCTCTGTAAAATATATGCAAATTCAGGAATATTTTCAAAGAAAATATTAAAAAGTCCGTATTCTGTTCTGTACGGGTGAACATCAATACATGTAATATTTTTTTAATACATTAAATATGTAAAACAAAATGAATTTCACATGTTTTTAAACATATATAATGGCTTTAATAATTGTAATTGTTTAATTGTAGTAGTAACTTAGATGAATTATAAATTGAATACAAGGCTTAATAGTGAGAGATTTATTCATGGACACATTTCAGATTTTTCAACCTGTCACTGTATGATTTCATTAAATAATTTAAGATTTCACATACATGGGTTTTTAGACTTCAACAACACTCCGTGAGAGAGTCTCAACATTGAATGTACTGACAAATTGATTAACTTTGCAATATCACTGTTCTTCATACCTTTAAGGAATTCTTTACAACAGTGAGTTTCATTTCAATAGAAATCTTTTTTTTGCACCTGTAACTGCTCCAGCACCTTTATTTCTTGGTCTAGAAGACATTATTGATATGGTGAAGAACAAATAAACTAGTTAAATGGAAAGCATTGCAACGAAATGAAGCAACCACAGATAAACATAATGATAGATAATCAGCGGAATGCTGTCAGAGCCTTTTTTGAGCAACTGTAACTGCAATCTACCAGTTTAAGAAATTAGCACTGTAATCACTGCATATAATTTTCTTCATTTCTTTTCATTATGTTTTTAGGACAGACTCTGCCATGAGAAATATGTTAAACATCTACTCACGCTTTATTTAAATTAAGAGTAAATAATAAGTTAAATATACTATTCGAAGAGAGATTTATGTTGAAAATATCATTTTAATTATTATTTACAGTAAAATTTTCACCAGAATATCTTACAGATGACAAAAATCGTGTTTTGTCTAGTACGAGGTTTTTTCAGGTACAGTTTCAAAAAGTTCTTGGTCTAATAGGAGTTTTGTCTACTACGAGGTTTTGCTGTACTACATAAGATAAGCCACTCTCTGCAAAGTACCGATACTAGGTTTTGGTAATCTGCCGATACTGATACAGAGATTCTTGAAAATCACCAATATTCCGATACTCTCGATACGGTACATCAATATTTTTTTTAATTACATATTATTATTATTAATTTTATTTATATATTAAATGTACCAAATCTGATACAATAGTATCAGATTTGGCAAGTCTGAATGTACTGTATAATGTACGTACTACTTAGGTATGTCAATCTATAATCTTCCAATGAGCAACCAAATCTTCCATTACATTTTCTCAAGACTGTAAACGTACATTGATATTGGTTGGAAGCATTGATGACGTATGAGTAGAGTAGTGCTAAGAAACCCCTTGTAATGATTTGGTATATTCGTGGCTTTGTCCAGTTTGTTTTTGAATTTATTATTTATAAGTTTCAAATATTATAATCATGGTTTATAATCCAAAACATGATTGATTTAATTCATTTGACCATTATTCCTAATACTCTGCTTATATTCATTGAATAGCAATGAAATATTCTATATAACTGTTTTAGTACAAGTTTGATACATGTCTGAGTCTGTTTGGAATATACCTACCTATAGCGCGTCATCAGACAGCCATTTTGTTTACAAACTTACGTACATCACGGTACGTGAGCTTATGATTTATATATTTAAATCAATCATACGTTTTTAAAACTTAATAATTTCTTAATTACAACAATTTACCCAGAATCAGCTGCTGTTAAACCTAAGTAAAGGCACTTTATACAAAATTAATTAAGTTATGATGATATTGATCGTATATTTTATACAACATTAGAAACAAAAGCAATAAAAGATGTTATAACTTTATAAGTGAATATTTGATAAAAATGAGACTTTGTTCGCACTGCAAAATCAGATCCACGGGTAGAATTAGTACATCTAATCGAAGCAAATCCCAGTTTTGCTCTGGTCCAATATCCTGATGGATGAAAATCAAAAGTATCTACAAGTGATCTTGCAGATCCTGGTCTGAAAAAGTTTTGCGACAAACATCCTGAAGCGACAATTTCCAAGAAAGAATCTATCAAGACCCACAGTGAAGAGGACATTAACGAACTCCAAGGAAATATAGATGAAAATCCTTTGAACCAATCTCTTGATAATAATTTTGTAGGTTTTGAATCAAATGACAATTTTATTGAAACCCACCCCCTTGTTAAAAATCTTAACATACAACAAAGTGATCCTGAACCTTCACTACGTAGATCTACTAGAACTAGGCGAGCCCCAGATAGATACTCTGATGATTAACCTGTTTTCTTATTATTATTTAGCTCTTATAAAATAGATATGCTAATTGAATACTTGCTTAATGTTTCTTAAGCTTAAAACAAAGGAGGGATGAATGTTGTGATTTATGTATATTGTACTAACTTCTGAATCTATATTACAGATCATTTATATAGATCATCTCGTTATCATTTAATCAAGCATGTACTAATCACAGCATCCAGCTCACCTTTAGCTCTCCTATTGATTATATTGTCCACTCTCATGGCTATAAATAAGTAAGAATCATTACTTTAATATATATCATATACTTGTTATATTATTCCTATTATCTGTGCTATGTTTTATATGCATCTTATTACGTAATTGTTGTTATTGTTTCAGGTTGAATAAAGCCTTGAGTTAAAGGTTGTTTAAATCACCACAATAGTATCGGTGGTATCGGCAGTTTTGAATTAGTATTTGACGATCCTATACCAAGTACTGATAGTGTCGGTACAGCCCTAGTTGTGATCATCGCAAATCATTAGGTGAATTTAGGTCAATGCTATTCTTATGAGCAATTATTGCTAAACAATAGTTCAATGTATTACTATTGCTGGGAAATCATTGCAACAATTGCTCAGTGATCTTCAATCACCATTAGTTCATTCCAATTCAATCAGTTATTGCTGAGCAATAGTTCAATGTATTACCGAGTGTTTATCACTGAGCAATGATTGCAACAATCGATGCAAGAAAAACATACCTTTACACTATTTAACAAGGAACACAGCTCTTCACAGCACTCAAATACAATATCTCCTGCAATTCTAATAAATTCACACATATTTATTATTTAAGTATGCACCTAGTGGATCTTTTCTAAGGATGAAATGAACTTGTGTTGGATAGGCAATGAAGTATTGACAAAAAATAATTTTGACCCAATTATCCTGATTTAGTAACAGAAGGCAAAAGGTGTAATTGAGACAGGTAAAATATATTTAGCACAACTGGAAGATAAAGACAAACCAGTTGGTTAGGATTACTCGGGCAGCTTCGTTTGAAGTAATGAGTTAATGATTTTCCTATATTCAGCTACGGCCAACGGTGATGCTTAATTTGGCCTCGTCAAAAAGTTTTTTCTTCTTTATTGCATTGGAGGCAGCAAAGAGTTGATGACTGATTATCCCCTAAAGCGTTTAATTATCTTTACAAAATATAGATAATCCTCTTAATCCGGCAGTTTCTTATTAGCACGTTGTGTGCGGGGTGACTTACCGGTGGGTCACTGCCGCCTCTAGTACAGTGCGGGTGACCCACGAGTGGGTCATTTAAAAAAAATTATTATCTTCAAAAAACATTGTATAAACGTGATTTTTTTTGTATTTTTGACTTCTTGTTTAATATGTATTGAGTTTAGAAGTGAATGAGAGTAATCATGATCATTAATCAGGAAATTTTCCCACTCAATAAATGCGTCACTACTTTGAAATTGAGAAAATTAATTTTTTTTGTGGTGAACCAATAAAACTATAATTCTAATTGCTTTACATTATAAAAGCAACAGATCATAGGTTAAACATTGATTCAACCAAATATAACGAAAAATAAGAGAAATAATATTTCTTGTCTGAAAAATCTGTCATTTACATATGTAGCTAACTACCAAATTTTAATCTAATGCATTCTTTCAACGAATAACTTTGGTTTGTTAGTTTTATCGTTAAGTTAGAATTTGGAATTAATTTATTAATAATTTATGCTTCACATTGAAATACAGGATATAATAGTATGGGTGACCAATGCCCTATTGTCCATGTCAGGCAGGACAGAATGTTTTCACTTTCTGAGCAGAGTTTGTAACTTATTTTTCTCACTCATTTTGTAAGGTAATCTCTGAACATATTTCACAGCATTTTTAGAAACCCATTATTCTGAACTAGAATCATGCAGAACATCACACAAACATGAATTTTTATTGGGATTATCAAAATTTCTTCATAAACCATAAATAAACGAAATCGTAGGGTAGACTCGTCCTTTGGAAGATACGAGAAACAGATTAGAAGATAATTTAACATCAGACAAATATTAATAGTTTTATGGTTATATATTCATTCTTATCACTGAGAAACAATAAACATTTATCTACAAACTTGAATAATTGAAAAGAATATGAGTCTCAAACGTGCTGTTTAGTGACGTCAAGCAGTGACCACGGGTGGGCACTCCGCAATGCAGCAGAGCCATGAGCTTTACATTGCGAAATGCCCACTGGTGGGCACGCTATTATATTTGTGTAATTAATAGTACTTACCATGAATATGAACCATACAAAATTTCAGTTCAATTGCATTACTAGTACAGACATGGTGGGACTTTTAAACTCCCACAATACAGTGGAAACCTAGTTTTTGAGTCCCGCACACAATGTGTTAAAGCTATCATACAGTTTCAAATTAAGGCTCTCACACAACAATAGTGTGATAATTCAAAACAACATACAACATCTATTCTCATCATAATAAAATAGCATTCTAAGTACCTACTCAATGTACTCTCTTTTACTTCTGAATCTTACTACTCAATCATTTTTTGTTGCTATATTGGATTCATTGTCTCATATTGTATTGTATTATATTACTGTTGTATCATGTATTCATTGTTTTTCTTATCAAATATGTTCAATATCACAGTTATAGCTACTGAATTATATATGTGCATCTTCTTAACCAATAAGCGAAAGCTTCTCCAGTGTCCAGGCTCGTTCTGAATGTAAGGGCGAATTTGTATTAAATAAATAAATTTCATCTTCATTGTGTGACCATTAGTAAAGCACAGTTAATTATTTTATCCAATTCTTTCATAATATTCCACATTTCAGAGAATGTCAGTTAAAGGCTAAAAGTCAATTAATTGGCATACTTTTCTAAAGATCATAACGCAGATAGTCTATTGGCTTCGAATTATTTCCTTCCTACATTCCCATGTTAATTTTGTCTTTGAATCCACAAAAATGAAACACAGATGGCTTGGCTCAGAATTTCATTCAAAATTGGCTTACAGTTTACCAGCCTGGTAAGACATGGATAATATTGTAGTTCACAGTTGTTGGCATCTACCAGATTGTTTTATAAATTTAATAAATATTTCATAAATTTTCTTCATATTCCTTTCCTCCAGTCTGCATTTGTTGCATTGAACTCTTCCAACTTTTTAAAAAATCTGGAATGTATCGCCCATATTTTCCTAAAATTTGGCTAATCCTCCATCCCAGGGTTGTTAAAAACCAATGATTTTTTTTAATGAACAACCAATTGGTTTTTATATGGAATTATTTTTAAAAAGTGCATAAAGATACTGATTAGTTCATAACTGATCACTTATTCATAGTTAACAATATAAAACATCATTCATATTTTGATAAATTATGAAAAAAATTAAAGCAGAAGCTATGTAACAATTTACTACCAATTTGTGAATAATTCTTAGCTGCTAGTCTACTTTAATATGATAAAAAAATTAAAACTCAAGTTTTAAAAAAGATTTAATATTGAATACAGCTAGATTCAAATATTTCTCGAATTCTTATATTTCCATTGGTCTACATTTCAAATGTAAATGTTTAAACTAAAGTAGAACATATTAGCTGATAAATATCACAATGTAACTCGAGAGTCAAGACTATATTTTAATATTTACTAAATCACTGTGTAAAAAATCTTTAGAAAATGATAATGGACACAAAATGGTCGAAGAAAATCCTGTCCATATTTCTATTTTCCTTTGGTTTCATGCTTTCACTAAAAAAAATTACACCACTTAGATTAATTACACAATTCTGCCATGTGACCACAGGTAGCTCACGCCACTTTTAAAGTGCTACTATATGTGAATTGTTGCTTTTAGATAAAATCTTCAAAGATTTCGAACTTGCAAAAACTCTTTTGTACCTTAATATAGAAATGATTTACTCAAGATAAAAATGAAAGGTTAGAATAAAAAGTTGTAATTAAAAAATTGTTTTATGAGTGCAGAAAGAAACGTGTATACTAATATATTTTTATATAGCTACATAATATATTCAAATTATTTAACGAAACTATTTTAAATGATATAAATATAATATGGATGAATAATGATAAATTAAAAATGAATTTAGAGCTGCAAAGGATAAAAAAACATAAAAACCAAATTAGCCATGGAGTTTTATTACCTTGGTTCAAAACAAACCACCCTGCTCCAACCTTTTCTAAATTTCCAGCCCCTCTAAAAATTAATGGTAGCTAATCGCTATATATAATACTAATATGGATAAATAGCTAAAAGTCCTATAGCATACATTAACCCTAGTAACCTAGGGACTGTCCATGCGCACCAGTTCTTATGAAAAAATATTAATAATTATATTTTCAAACCGATTTGGAAGCTGTCTTTTCCTGACTTTAACTTTTCAACATAGTTACATATGAATATAAGAATGTGATAAAAGGCAAGATACTCATATTATGAGCATTTATTCAAATATACAGGATATCTCAAAAAACCAGAAATACAACTTTAAGTTACTAGCTATATTTCAAAATCTATTGAAGGTACACATTTCTTTCAGGCATCTTTTTCATTGTTGAACCCTTCTCCATCAACAGTTAAATTTTCATCAAGTTTTATTCATTTTTGTGAATGTTATAAGGATTCTATTGATGAGTGATGAAAATGGCTTTAAGCAAATAGTTAGAAAATCTAAGAAATAATTATTTTTCATCTTTGCTTGTTAATTTTATTTTAAATGAATAACTATTCTTTTGCGTATACCAATGAATGTGTAAATATCAGATGAAGGTTTTTATAGACTAAATGTCGAAAAATTAATTTGTTGAGATTTTATAACAGTTTTAGTGAGGACTGGCGCGCATGGACCAGTCCCTAGGTTAGTGAGCAAACTTTTAATGGCTAGGTTACTAGGGTTAAAGGATTATATATAGTTAGAAACATAAATTGTTAGGTTGTTGAATAGTGTTTATTTCTTCTCAGTTTTTAGATTCTCAATTAACTTTTTTTGTAGTTATATTTATATAGGCTATTTTAAGTAGGTGGGCTGGTAAAATAATCCTGAGTGGATTTGGTGTGAATGCGTTTGAAAAAATTTATTGATTGTAATTTTTTTTTTACTTTTTTTTCTCTTATTATAATAATTCTCATAATATTTTGTAGCATGCTGTTTTGTTTATATAGTTAAAATGGATCCCACAGATTCTCCGAGCAACTTGACTTATCCTCATCCTGGCTGGCAATGTTTCAAGAATTCTGAATTTAAGATTCAGCCAAGGTCCGAATTTAGGTTCAGAAATGACTCCATGTAAGAATTTTCCTTTTTGAGTTAAAAATGAGAATGAGTTAGCATGACTCAAGACTAAAGAAACTGGTTGTTCTCCATGAAATCCTCTTTTTCCGGGCCCAGTCTGAAAATTATAACAGGATTTCAGGATTAATCCTGCACCCAACTTATGAAGTCATATTTAATTCCTATTTTCTCATGTAATTTATTGCGCCCAAATCCCAATTTTTTTTTAAATCCTGGGTTTGCGGAGATCTTCTTTCCAGAATGGTTTTTCCTTTACCTTCATCATTACATTACATGTAATGATATTAATATAGGAGAAAATTAAAGATTGTTGTCACAGAAAATGTTCCATATTCTGCAATCTGGGCATGACTCTATTGTTTCAAAGTTGACCCAAAACTTAAAACACCATTTATTGAATTTTATTCAGTTTACTAATGATTTCCTAGAATAATAACATACCTAGGTATACTAAGGTATTGTGGATTTATGATCATCTATTGACTATTATTGCAAGGTCACAGCATTCACCCAGTTTGCAAAGCATCATAGCATGCACAATCAGACATCAGTCTCCAGATTTGTCTCTAAAAATTTTCAAATTTCTCTTCAAAATGGCCAAAAAACTCAAAACACTCTCCAATAATAACATGTAAACATATGAATTAAATAGAGAATGGTCGCCGTATAATTCAGGAGGTCATTGACTCAATTTCAAGGCATCAACAGTCTCTGGTTAAAATTCACCCATGACCCATTTAGCCTCTAGGTAAATCTTTTGCAGACTGGGCTTCCACAATTACATTTCCTTTAATAATGCCAACCTCCAATGACCCAGGTAATAAAGTAATAAGTAATTATGTCCTTAAGATATTCAGCTACTCACCAACCATTTTTCAAAGTATATTGGCCAGGTAATAAAGCATGTTATTTTGAGCGCTTCAATTGTAAATGGTGAGAAATATCTAATTTTCTCCTGAGTTACAATGTTATTTTGGAGAGAATTTTATGATAATTGATCATTTTGGAGAGAATTTATGATAATTTAATCATTTTGGAGAGAATTTATGATAATTTGATCATTTTGGAGAGAAATTATGATAGTTTGATCATTTTGGAGAGAAATTATGATAGTTTGATCATTTTGGAGAGAGCTGGAGAAAAAATGGAGAGTTTATTAGCCATACTATTTTGCTTGGTATATTGGCGTGTCAAGAGATACACATGTATCAGACATGAAGCATAGGCTATAGGGATGTTTTCAAGTATAAAATATTTGAAAGATTAGACACTAGTCTAGATTCTACTCTAGGAAGTCAGACCTGTATCCATTTTCTTACTGAACTAAAAACTGGCAACTTTCTCTGGCCTACCACAAGTGGAAACATCATAACATGGCTTGGCTTGTCAATATATTGGCAAGTTTGTGATTGTTAAATTTCCAGACTAAGAAATTAAGTAATTAAAGGAAATAGAAATCTGCTATGAATCTATTTTGGTTTCTGTTCTCCACTCAGTCTTCAAAGCGCGTCCATGTCGCCAGAGATCTTTGGAGACGTTTTTTGAGGGAAAATAAATGTATGATCTTGAAGACAATTTTCTAATTAATTCCTATGTTTACATGTGAATGATGCGACTTCGTTCAGACTGCAGGAACTGGTAAAGTGCCACTCTGTAAAAAGTGGTCTTTTCTGATGGATTAATCACTCTGTTGGAGTTTAGCAAACCTTAAAATACAGTAATAAAATAATGGGAACTGTATAATCCACAGCATTTATTCTTTAGTCTCTAAAATTCATCTGTTAGCCTTCCTAAGGTATTTTCCAGAGTGGGTAGAGTGTTCTACAAAGAAATTCTCCATTTTAGCCTCTGTTCTCAGTAAAATACATGTAAATATAGGAGGAAATTAAGGATTGTTTGAACAGAAAATGTTAAAAATGTACCATATTCTGCAGAGTGCAGACTTGGACCATGTCCTAATTATTTATTATTGGAGACATTTTGGAGAATTCTGGTCATTTTAGAGACAGATTTGAAAGTCTGTGAGACTGTCGACTGTGGAGACAGATTGACAACCAGTACTATGTATTTCGTGGTAAATTCCACCGACATCGACATGTCGGTGGAATTTTTTTCCCTATGAAAATAATATTCTGGCAAAGTTGGTGGATTATTAGTTAGTTATTTATTCCCATGTTACCATTAATTTTCAGTGGATAAATTGCTAAAATGTTGGTGGATCAGCCAAATTACTGGAAATTTATGTGGATTTTTTCAGCTTTTTGAAAAAATCAGTGGGATTATGTCATGTGCTGGTGCACCAAATACAGACTGGATTGACATTGTCCTCAACTCCACAATATCAAATCTTGGTTACAGATTTGCCATACTTTGCAGACTGGTCTGTTCTCAATACAATATTAACAAATATTAAAAATGTCCCATCCTCCTTCATGTTCAGAATTTAGTACGCTGTACCGGAACGACTGGGTAAATTAAGCCTTTACATTGCAATTGCACAAAAAATAACTTATTTTCTCATATTGACATATGGTAGGTACTAGGTAGTATATTCACTATATTGCCAATAAATGCTACAGTGTTATTTTTTTTGAGAGAGAGAAATTGTAAGATTTTATCATTTTGGAGAGAAATTTAGCTCCATTTATGATTTGAAGAGACAAATGGAGAGTTTATGAATCGTACTCTTATACTTGGGTGCCTAACATGCGATTTGACCGATACGTATATCTAAAAGCTGAGCGGCGCACCAGATTACGGCGCACCACTGTACATTCTATTAGATAGGTATTTTGAATACAGATTAATGATAAATGGAGTGAATTTGATAAGTACCTCAATTGTTTTATCAAATTTATGACTGATGGTACATGAATCCAATGTTCATACTACACAGTTTAATTATTTGATAGAGATGTTTAATTTGGAATAGAAAATAAAATTCATCATAGAAAACTGTAATTAAAATTTTATGGAGTAACTATTGTAAACTTTCAGTCTGAGGTGTAAATAAAAACTTATTAGTTAGCCGTTAGCCGTTAGGTAGATGTATCGGGGGGCGTGCCGCCCCCCTAACGGCCTAACCCACCTGGCCCCTGCCAGGTCATTAAACAATCATGAAGTTTGCAGAACAACAAACTAGCGGATATAACAAACTTCATAACAGTTATTTACTTTGAGATCATTAATAGAAAGTACAGTGGTGCGCCGTATTGTAGTGCGCCGTAATGTGGTGCGCCGCTCAGCTTTTAGATACTGTTGATTTGACCACCCATTGAATCAAAATATCTTTCAGTTGCGAAATCATCAAATTGGTACCTACCTAGTCAATTTGCTATCAATTGACTTAGAGGTGTGTAAAAAGTTAGGTAGTTTTATAATTTTATTTAAGTAGGCCTGGCTAATTCGCGAATGGCTACTACCAGTCTACCCATAGTAAATAGATAGCATTATCTACTACCTACGTGACTAGTTACGTCAGAACTATTTTTTTTTTCAATTTATTTCACAAGTTCACAGAGAAATAATAAATACGTTGTAAGTACCCACCACTCTCATCTGTAAAAAGAGATTTTAAACTTGATGGCGGACACATGAAGACATTCCTAACTCGTTTTCTTTATTAAAAATAAATTAACAAGTTAACAGCACAAAATTTTGCTCACCGAATATAAACCAAACTTAATTATTACTAGGTAGTGACTGGTTATCATTTTCTTAAGTTTACCTATAATGAACTAATTACCCAAAATAAAAAGGTATATTATTATTGCCTAGGTTAAAAGGTGGGTGAATATTTTTCATTTTCCATAGGTACAGGCAGGATCAGGATAGGTACAGTAACATATATCCTGTATCCTGTGGGCAGGATACAGGAACATAAACGGGTATAGTTCCTGTATCCTGGGTATAGTAACTAGTAGACGACGCAAAAATATGACGTCACCACAACATCACATTCCATGTTTGTGACCGAGCGGCTCATGAATTAAATAGTTACAAGGATACTCGCACTCGACAGAAATACCGACAGAGAAAAAGAAGGTGACGTCACTTGGAATACGATTTCAAGGTTCTTCTATTGTTTACTTTGAGTCTATATCTAACTAGTCAGCTATAATGCCTATTCAATGCAGTGTATTTGCATGTTATCACTTATTACCTTCGCAATCTTGCGGAAGGTTATACTTTCATCGGAATTTATTTATTTATTTATTTATCTATTTATCATCTTATTCGCTTAAATGAAAAAGTTTTCAACCAAATTGCCTGAAATTGGGTGAAACGATTGGTCCATGTCCAATGACCTGCTGCTAGTCTTTTGGGAGTGACCCGGTCAAATGTCAAGGTCACGGTCATTTATAACTTAAAAAGTATCGAACCATATTGCATGAAACTTGGTGGAACGATTGGTCAATATGCAGGAACCATTTTGATAGATAATGGGAGTGATCGGGTCAAAGGTCAAAGATCAAGGTCAAGGCCATTTGTAACTCAAAAAGTATTCAATCAAATTGTCTGAAATTTTATGGTACAATTGGTCAATGACCAAGAACGATCTGGTAGAATTTTGGAAGCGATCCGGTCAAAAGTCAAGGTCATGGTCATTTATAACTCAAAAAGTATTGTACCATATTGCATGAAACTTGGTGGGACGATTGGTTATTATCCAGTTAGGAGTTTCCTTATTTTTGGGAGAGTACGAGTCAAAGCGGAGGCGAAGGTATGCGCTCTACCGAGTGCACACAATCTAGTTTGTATTGCTTTAATTAATGCAAATATCAGAATTTGAGTTTATAAAAAAAATTCAACTATGTATATTATAGTTGCATGTATTCTATAATATATCCAATTCTGTAGCATTACTAGTTAATACTAGCTTTACTGTATACAGCTATTAGCAACTGTTGAGATAACCCTAAATTAATACTACCTACTTTATATTATTGTTTCTTTAAAGGTCCCCTCCAAGCAAATTTGGTTTATTGCTTAAAGGTATTGCCCCCCCCCCCCCCCCGAGCAAATATTTTTATAGCCATATTCAACGAAGCTAATGTTTCTTATCATTTTTCTGCAAACCCCATCGAATTTGATAGCATATTTTTAATTTTATATGCTTTTAAAGATTTTTATGATCAAAACTCTATAAAACCTAGTTTACTTCCGACTTTCTATTTTTCAGTCAGAGGAAGAAGAATGTACACCATTTGTTTTGATTGTCAACTAGGTATTAGGTTTAATAAAAAGTATTTAATATTCATGTAAAGGTATAAAATCGGATAAACTCATTATAGAAACGTTTATATACTTTAAGAAACAATTAATATCTTAAACGAAGGCCAAAAACTCATTGTTTGCTTAAAAATCTAAATTTACAATCAAAATAAAGAGTGTACAATCTTCTTCCTCAGCGTCAGGTTAGTGATTCGGTCAATTGTTGCTTTACACAAATATAAAAGCAAATAATAAAATGTTTACTGAACCGAATTGCATGCGGTTTACGGGATAATGATCGTAGACCTTAGTTCTATAATATTATGTAATAAACTCATTTTTCTCTCGGAGCCTGGAGAGGACCTTTAATGTCCTTGAATGACCATTATCACTTTCTTTGTCTATGTAACGCGCTTCTCAAATTTATTGTGTTACATGAACAAACAGTAATTTTATATGTAAACTTTAAAATATTTTTGGCAGTACGTGGAACTAAGAAAGTACTCTTCACTTTCGATGTGAAAAAAAGTAACCAAAAATATCCTCTGTATCGTTCAGATTCATTTTAGAATATCACATGCAACACTTAACTAAATAAAAAAACAATCTAAACGAAAGCGCTTAAGAAATGCAATAGACACCATATCGATATCAAATACACTTACATCTAAATTAAAAATATTTATTAACTGTTTCATTGGATGATTGTTACCGATATACAGTACTCAGTACTCTTTCTAAATGATGCAGTTATATTTCACTTATTGTTTCTAAATAGTAACGATAAAGAAAAATATGATGTTTCAGATACATTTTCGGTTGGCGATGCAACACTATTCTGATCATAAATGGTATGAAATTTTAGGTATCTATTCTAAAACAGAATTCCGTAATATAATATATATCCAATTACTGGTGTTGTTTCGATTCATTTAGGTAGATATCGGAATTGATCATAAATTTTACGAAATTTTAGATATCTATTCTGAAACGGAATTCAATAATATAATAGATATCTATGGTCTAGGAAAATTCGTCCATGGAAAATTCGTCCACGGAAAATTCGACCGCGGGAAATTCGTCCACGGAAATTTTGTCCACTGAAAATTCGTCCATTTTCTTCGATAATTGCAGTCGCATAAAATCTGGTTATATGAAAATGACACATATATTCAGCAGTTAGGGTAAGGGCTCCTTGTATCGCCACTCTCTATTTATTGTCACGTTTCAGTTAGTTCCGTCTATAACAAGACCTAGGAACATTTTCATTGTTTAGGTTTTTACAATTCGATGTTTTTATATATTTTTAATATCGTTACAAATATTTAAATAATTTCATTTAAAATTACAGTTAGAGTGTCAGTTTAACTGTTAAGATGTATGACGATACGGTACATTCAGGATAAACCTACCGAAATTGATTAGGTATAGAGAATTTGTTATGCCCGATTTTACGCTTCAAATAAAAAAAAATAAACAATAATGTTCATACAGTTTTGTTCGTGTTTAATTGCATTTCTTAAATATAAAATCAAAAATTAATTTGGTTACCAATATTTAAAATAAATCGATGTGTCGATATTTGGGTATCAATAAAGAGGGTTATCCATTTATCGTCATGGGGGTGACGATAAATGGTATTTTGATCAATTTCGAAATAGTGGTTTTAAAATATTTTAATAGTTAGTAAATATATTAATTCTCAATATTTATTCAATTTTTCATACTTTAGATAGCTTTTACCCATTTATCGACTCACTGGAACTTAATTAGGTTGGTAATTGCAAGGGGGGGGGGGGGGGGTGAGTATACATATGTAATAGAATCAGTATAGTGATTATACTATTCAATATACCTTGTTCATCTAAATAATGATAAATAAAAAAATAAAATTTTATTTTAATAGAAAAAGTGTCATCTAATTTGATAAAACGTACAAAATTTTCATAAGTTTTAGACGTCATGTTGTTGTATTGCCCAAAGAATGTTTGTACATCTGAGTGTGATATTAATAATTAATATATAGCTGATATTCATCTTTAAATAATTTAATAGGTAGTTTAGTGTTTACATTTCTCTGAGATTGTGTTAATTATTATTTACGCAGTATACGATGATAGATATTTTGTGATTTTCATCTATTGGGAAAAAGAAACAACGTGATCTATCAAAATTTCGATAAGACTTTGGTTATCTAAAACTTTTTCCTCTCAAAATAAATTGATTTCTGCTGAAATAATTAATAAATTGATCGAAAGGAAAATTGGTCGAAAGGAAAATTGATCGAATGGAAAATTGATCGCACAACAATTGATCGAAACGAAAATTGATCGAAACGAAAATTGATCGCACAACAATTGATCGAAACGAAAATTGATCGAATAGATCAGCTTCATTTTTTTCTTCCATCTGTGAAAGCAGCAACCGGTGCTTAGTGTCCCTTTTTTACATTCCTTGGTAAGTTACTGCACTCGTAGAGTAGCTTTTCTGCATCCATGAACATTTCACCGACGGTGTTAAGTGACTTTGTTCATGAATCCACTTTCATTTCTGACTGCTTCTTCCAGTTCCTTGTATTTAATCCCCTTTTGCCGTCAGTGATATGGCTTTTGGTTCCGAAACAGACGTTTAACCATATGTAATTTACCACATATCAATTACCATATGAATAACTGATGTTAACCATGTGTATTTTATCACATATCAATTACCATATGAATAACTGATGTTAACCATGTGTATTTTATCACATTACAAAACCACATATCAATTACCATTTCAATAACAGATGTTAACCATGTGTATTTTATCACATTACAAAACCACATGTCAATTACCATTTCAATAACAGATGTTAACCATGTGTAATTTATCACATTACAACCACATGTCAATTACCATTTCAATAACAGATGTTAACCATGATGTTAACCATGTGTAATTTATCACATTACAACCACATGTCAATTACCATTTCAATAACATATGTTAACCATGTGTAATTTATCACATTACAACCACATGTCAATTACCATTTCAATAACAGATGTTAACCATGTGTAATTTACCAAATTACAACCACATGTCAATTACCATATCAGTAACAGATGTTAACCATGTGTAATTTACCACATTACAACCACATGTCAATTACCATTTCAATAACAGATGTTATGAATATAATGAGGTAAATTACACATGGTTAACATCTGTTATTGTGGAAATTGGTTTGTTCCTTGGAAATCTTAGTCTTATGATAAAAAGGAGAACTATTGAAAAAATAAAAATCATTTAAAATGTTTTTAATTTTTTTTTCCTAAATCAAACTTTTCGGATTATTAAAAATCCATCATCAGTGGTAGTTATATACAATTGTGAAATTTTCTGTAAAATATGGCATGGTTAAAATATATTTGAAAATGCTTAAAAAAACATAATAGGCCTTAAAATACATTTATACAAGATTTCTAGTTTAAACATTTAAAAAATATATGTATAATTAAAATAACAAGAACGAGGAAGACACTCAGTGAAGTTATACTGTAATGCTTAATGGTAATGCGGATTGATCTTTATCGAGAATTGGTTTGAGTCTATTGATATAAATGGATTCTAAAATTATGAGGTCTGTTTCTGAACTATTGCATGAATCGAGTATGGAAAAGTTATCCATTTTTAAAATGTGTCTATTGCGGCTATAATGGTCTCTAATAGCTGATTTTTCTGGGTCACTGAGTGTCTTGCACGTTCTATGAGATAAACCAAAGTGACGCGCGCATCTGATAAACATCTGTAGCTTAGTGCTCCCGATGTATGACTGCTTGCAGCAATCGCAGGTATATTGGTAAATTACAGATGCTCGCGTCGCCTGGTCAGATTTACCCAAAATGCTGGGGTAAAAATTTGCTATTTTATTGATATTATTATAATAAAATTGTACATTAATCTGTGGGTAAAATTTTGTTAAAAGTCTTTATACTTCTTTTTTTCATTTCATAGGTTTGATTTCCTATGTTGGGCAGACTACAAAAGTTCAATTCAGAACTTCATATAGGCTTGAATGAATGTATTATTCTTTTTTTTGTTCAATAAAGTTTATTATTATTATTATTATTAGACTAATGAATACTTTGTCTCTTTCTACATTGATTTGAGGTGATTTTGGGGAATTAGTTTAGATTAGAAATTTACGTACATGGGAATTGAATAGTTTATATGGGTATAGATTATTGGTAAAAAATGATCTTTAAAAGTTAATCTCGGAGTTAAAATTTACCATTGAGGAGGAAAGTAAATAAGGCTCTATGAATTAATTTTTGGATACAGGATATTCATAGAGCCTATTCACTTTCCTGCTCAATTCCAGTACAAACTCAAGTTCTTCCAGTACAATTTTTTTAATGAAGTCATGTGTAGTGTGATCCGTTCTGATATTTGGAGTTCTGAGACATTAAATGCCCTGAATAATGAATATATTTGAAAAAGAAAGAAAATATTTTTGTAGTCTGCCATGGCTTACTTAATATACACCCCAATGATATACTCCAATGAGGTTCGGATTGTACAGGAGTGAAATCATTGGGATGCAGATTGTACAGGAGTGAAATCATTGGGATGCAGATTGTACAGGAGTGAAATCATTGGGATGCAGATTGTGCAGGAGTGAAATCATTGGGACGCGAATTGTACAGGAGTGAATTCATTGGGGTTCGGATTGTACAGGAGTGAAATCAGTGAGATGCAGATTGTACAGGAGTGAAATAATTGTTGGGGTGCAGATTGTACAGGAGTGAAATCATTGGGGTGCGGATTGTACAGGAGTGAAATCAGTGGGGTGCAGATTGTACAGGAGTGAAATAATTGTTGGGGTGCAGATTGTAGAGGAGTGAAATCATTGGGGTGCAGATTGTACAGGAGTGAAATCATTGGGGGTGCAGATTGTACAGGAGTGAAATAATTGGGGTGCAGATTGTACAGGAGTGAAATCATTGGGGTGCAGATCGTACAGGAGTGAAATCATTGGGGTGCAGATTGTACAGGAGTGAAATCATTGGGTGCAGATTGTACAGGAGTGAAATCATTGGGGTGCAGATTGTACAGGAGTGAAATCATTTGGGCGCAGATTGTACAGGAGTGAAATCATTGTTTCTTTCCTTGTAATTAGAGGTGGAGTAGAAAGAACGGAAACAAATCTTAAATTGTATTTTATAATAAAACTATAGAACCAAATTTGAAATGGTTTCCAGTTTTATAATCAGTAACCTTAGTTCTAATGAATGGAGAAATATAAAAAAATATAGTGGAGGGGACCTTTAACAACGAAGATATTATGATTGTTCGAGCATATTTTAAAATATTTTAAAGTAAAATTGAACTGGAAAAGGTTACTCGTATTCGTGACAATATGAAGGAAACATTTGGTTTGATTAGTGTTCAGGATTCTTCAGTATAAAATGTAAATCAGAAAGGTGTAGATTTAGTATAGAGTTTATGCTATCAAAAGATCGGTTATATTGAGTATAAACTTTGTATTTTGTATTGTTTGGAATCTAAATGATGTGTATATTTTTATTAATTTAAATTTAGGCTTAAATGTCTAGTACCATGAGATATATATATATATATATTATATATTAATTTTTGTTCAATAATAAGTTGCTATATTGATTTCACACTATATTTACCTAAATTTGTTTCATTACCCAAATTTTGTATAAAATTTAGTCCACATCCGAATAAGAATAAAATTTGTCATAGTTATCCCTCAAGACCAAAATTCTCTATGATTTTTATCATAGAAAACTATCACTGCACACGAGTTATGAAGTAACCAATACTTCATAACTCAAGAGTTTCACTGTATATAATTAGGCTTCTGTTCGATGCAGATTCTCTAACTATGTTGGACGTCGTAAAATATTTTTCTATTCAATGCTGTTATAACTAGGGTTGTGACTTTGCATATCTTGCATATTGGTGAAAAAATGCATATGCATATAAAAAAAGCATATGCAAATCTTAAAATGCATATGCAAATCTTAAAATTCATATGCAAATCTTGAAATGCATATGCTAATAGAAATTCCATATGCAAATAGAAAATGCATATGCATTTTTTATTTTGCAAATGCATTTTCTATTTGCACATGGAATTTCTATTTTATATACATATAAAAAGTGCTTATTAAAATTAATTGATTAATGATAAACTTCTAAATAAATAAATGATAAACATCAGGCGAATGAATAAGAGCTAGATATTTATTCTACTTCAAAAATTTAAATATTATAGATTAGGTTATATTGAGGTGGGGAACTTGGTTGAACTCTGCTTCTTAATATTCCAGATATTTATTAGAGAGAACTTCAAAAACTTCTACAGAGCAGAGAAATGATGAAAATATATCTTGCGTTCTTTGATTCAACATTCTCAGTAATTCTAGCAACAATAGAGCAAATTGAGGCGTGAGGCAGGTCAATCTCAAAAGTGATCACTCGGGTTGTGACAATATTCTTTATGAAAATTAGGATTTTATGCTTTAAGCTTGATAAATAGGCTTTTATGCTTTATATTTATGTGCATTTTATGCCTTAAAAATATATTTCTTTATGCTTAAAATATGCTTTTTATGCTTAAAATATGCTTTTCATGCGTTCAGGTTAGCGTTATATGCTCAACCGTATTTGCGTTCAGGTTAGCTTTATATGTTCTAATTTCTTTGAAATAAGGCCAATTGTAATTGGGAGTTTTCTTTGATGGTATATTTCGTTAATTAAACCAAAAACAAAATAAAAATAACTAATTTAATATCTTGATTTTTACTGGATTTTTTTTTTGGTGTAAATAAATGATATATATATTACTATAGAATATAGAATAGTTACAGCTTTTTAATTTCTATAGAACTTTCTAATCAAAGAAAACGAGGAGGAATAGGTTGACAAGATCAAATTACTGAAAAAACAATAAGTTAAGTGTTGGTTTTAAATTGTAATACCACTGAATATAATCAATTTTTGACTAGATACTAGGTAAACTAATAAAATATTTGTTAAATTATAAATAATATTATTTGAGGCGCCGTTGTAGGATTTGTATGGTCAGAAGAACGAATAATTTTGATCTTTTTTTAGTGGGTGACCGTTTAAAGATCGTGCGCTGTACGAGCTATACCTGTATAAAAGATGCTTCATATTTATGACTTGTTAATGTACTTTGAAGCAGACTTTATAAGAAGTGTTTTAATATATGAAAATTCACAATAAAAAGATATTAACTTTCATTCTACATTTCAGTGTTTTATTATTTTTACAATTAATAAAAAAAACATTTGGTGAAAAATACATGGGCTTCTTAGTAACAGCCTATATCGAGAAATAGATGGAAATCTAGAATGTCTACTTAACTGAAATACGTTTAATTTTTTTTAATTAAAATTATTTTCTGCATATCTTTTGTATATGCGTTTTATAAATGCATATATTTTGCATATGCGTTTTATAAATGCATATGCAATTTATAAAATGCATATGCAATTTATAAAATGCATATGCATTTTATGAAACGCATATTTCCAGCGAATATGCACTAATTTTTTATGTGCATACACTGCATAATATGCAGTGCATATTGTCTCAACCCTAGTTATAACGGTATCGCTTAGATGCCAAATATACTTGACATGGTGCCGTTTAGCGTTGCAAATGGATAGCGGGTTAATGTCTACTAGATGTCACCATGTCTAATTTGTTACTGGTGTTCGAAGTCGGAGAAGCCGTCATACAGAGATGTTTAGATATCGAATTGAAACTCTCATGTTTGCTTGGTACGCCATGAATTTCGTCCTATGTTATCCAACTGTATTGGGCCTGTGCTGTTTGGTAATTTCGTTTTCACGGCACTGGAGGAACACTGTTCAACAACCGAAGTTCCAGTATCGCTTACTTATCAACCAATGTTCCAGTATCGCTTACTTATCAACCAATGTTCCAGTATCGCTTACTTATCAACCAATGTTCCAGTATCGCTTACTTATCAACCAATGATCCAGTATCGCTTACTTATCAACCAATGCTCCAGTATCGCTTACTTATCAACCAATGTTCCAGTATCGCTTACTTATCAACCAATGCTCCAGTATCGCTTACTTATCAACCAATGTTCCAGTATCGCTTACTTATCAACCAATGTTCCAGTATCGCTTACTTATCAACCAATGTTCCAGTATCGCTTACTTATCAACCAATGCTCCAGTATCGCTTACTTATCAACCAATGTTCCAGTATCGCTTACTTATCAACCGAAGTTCCAGTGTCGCTTACATATCAACCAATGTTCCAGTATCGCTTACTTTACTGTTGATCTAGTATACAATACTCGATCGTATGATCGTATCTTAACAACCGCCATAGTCGAAACATTGAAACATCTTTATTGAACTAAAAAAGAAATAAAAAATATATATAAACTACATACAATATACAATGAATATACGGTCTAAAATTAGGATCAAGCCCTTATATAAGTACGTAAAATATACTTTTCGGGCAAAAGTGTATTAATTATTGGGTATACAGGGTGGCGCAAAAAAAAGGAAACCCATTTTCAAACTAGTATATTTTACAAACTATCAAACCTAGAAATTTTCTAAAAACACGGTTTTATTCGTTAACTTTTTTTGCTTCTATCGTGATGATCTGTTGAGAGTTACTAGTTAAACATCCTTCAGGGAATTAAAAAAGGTAAATAAAAAGGGTTTGCGTGAGGACGAAAAACACAAAAAGTTCACAACAGGAATAATTTATTTTCTTATGGTAGTAGTAAAAATTCAATCCTACTATTTTTCATTCAATTCACGTTTTTGTTATTGACTCTTTCATTCATGGAAATACATCTTCATCACCAATCACGACAAATGGTTTCTTTGCAGAAACCATTTGCAAAGTTTAGACGGTGCGGTAAATCAGTTCATAAGGGTTCGAGCCTAACATGCTTCTTGAAAGGATGATACTTCACATCGTGCTTAACTTTTTGGTGAAATGTCTTTTAAATTAAATCTAATCCTTACTTTCTGATTGATATTTTTGGGTTCTCAATAAACTGTTCATGAAAAAGATTAATGTTTTCATGTGTTCATTCTTCTCTCCTGCGACATGATCACTTTTTGTTCAAATTTAAAGTGGTTTCTTCAGTTTTGAACTTATTAACATTTGTCAATAGGGTTTTATAGTTGGTGGAAATCTTTCCAGAAAGCGTCGTTCAAAATGAAGTTGAACCTGTTTAAAGCTTCCAGTGTTCAAAAAAATTGTCACAACAAAAACTCTTTGTTCTTGTGAAAGCTGCATTTTGAGGGTTTCGAATAGGAGATAAAAATCAACGGCGAAATGATTTTATAAAGAAATCAATTTTATCTCAAAAACCAACTTTCAAATGGTAATTCATTTTTTTATTTGCTCTTATTTGTTACAAAAAGTAATATAATAGAATTTATTGTTTTTACATCCATAGAAAATGAATTATACCTCTTCTGACTTTTTTTCGTACATTTCGTCCTCGCGTGAGCCATTTTTATTTACTTTTTTTAATTCACTACAGGATGTTTTAATTTTTGCCGTAACTCTTAGAGGTCCCCTCCAAGCAAATATTTTTATTGCTTTATTCAACGAGGCTAATGTTTCTTATCATTTTGCTGCAAACTGCATCGAATTTGGTAGCATATTTTTAATTTTATAAGCTTTTAAAGATTTTTATAATCAAAACTCTACAAAAACCTATTTTACTTCCGACTTACTAATTTAAGAAATTTTCAGCCTGAAGAAAAAGAATATACACCATTTGTTTTGATTGTCAACTAGGTATTAGGTTTAATAAATCCATTTAATATTCGTGTAAAGGTATAAAATTGTATGAACTTATAACAGAAATGTTTATATACTTTAGGAAACAATTAATATCTAAAATAATTTAAATGAAGGCGGAAAACGCATGGTTTGTTTATAAAATTCAAATTTGTAATCAAAACAAAGAGTGTACAATCTTCTTCTTGAGCATCAGATTAGTAATACGCTCAATTGTTGCTCACAAAGTATTAAAAAAACTTTAAAAACAAATTATATAATATATACTGAACCGAATTGTATGCAGTTTGCAGAATAATGATCGTAGACCTTATTTCTATAATATTATATTATAAACTCATTTTTTTCCTGGAGCCTGGAGAGGATCTTTAACAGATTATCAAGATAGATGTAGAAAAAGTGAACAAATAAAACCGTCTTTTTAGAGAATTTCTAGGTTAGATAGTTTGTAAAATAAACTAGTTTGAAATTAATGGGTTTCCTTTTTTTTTGCGCCACCCTGTATATAGTTTTAAGGAAGCACTACGTACACTATATAGAAAGGTACAATCCAATTGAATAGAAGTAATTCCTGCATCTTCTATACGTATTATAAAACAGGGAGATGAGACAAGGAATTTCCAAAGTCAAAAACAGTCTTTTAAAACTACTTATCTGTTTTCGTACTTCTGGTCGAAGTGTAAATTGAGATATCGTTTGGAAACGGACATTCCGACTTCAAGATGATGCTGTTAAAACCATGTATCGGTTTTCGTGTTTCTACTCTACGTTTAATTTAAGATATCAATTAGAAACAAACATTCCGATATCTAATATGAGTCGAAATGTTTGCTAAGTCGATACCCACCGTTATCGCTACGAATTCGACAGCAACCAGCATCGAATCGACATTCATATGTTTGTTGGGCAGTTTTTTAAAAGTTCTCAATCCTTCAGTAAAACATAGGAAATGAATAAATTTAAACCTTAATATCTCAAAAAGTATTATTTTCTACAAAAACGGTTGAGATTTTCGAATTCTATGGACCAAAGTACTTAGAAAAAAATTAAATTAAATTTGGTTGAGCTCGTCAAATGGGAAAGATCCAAAATTGTTTCAATGTAATTAAACACATTTATGAGAAATAATAAGAGTCATAATCAAATCTAGCTACACGATGACTCGTTTTTATTATTACAACCTATTTTTAAAATTGCATTGAGAAATCACTTCAAACAGCATAAACTATACACTGCTACTCGCCCTTGGCAGGTGATGTTGATTTCTTTCATCCTCAAACCAGTATCAATTCCTAGAGAGACTATACTTAATCCTCACACTGTGATATGGTTTGTACAGTAACGTATCTACTCTCTTACAGTTAACTTTCAGTGTTAAATATTATATTTATATTTTGGAGATATGTGTTCTTCGGATGCTAAAACCAAACAATAGTGCTTCGCTTAGTCTATGTAGATGATTGTGGTTTGTCTGGTTTTCAAGTTTGTTTTATAAGCTTTTTCGATATCCTTATTTACTAATATTTGTTAAATTTATAGTTTTTCCCATGACTTCGGATAAGCACTGTTATTCTGAACTAATTTTCTTTATTTGGTATTCATGTCACTGTGACTAGAAATGGCTAAAGCTTATTAATATGAAGATAAAAAATTGTTTGCGAAGTGAATTGTGCAACAAGCATTATCTTAAGTGTCCTAATTTGAGGTATTAATTTTTGATGCAAAGAAGTAGAACCCGAGAGTCGAGGGTTAAAATATTAAATCTAATCTGAATTAAAATTATCTATTCCCAACAATATTTTAACATTACCATTGAGTTAAGAATACAGTAAAGTTTATTGAAATATTAATCTTTTTAATATCTTCATTAAAATGCTCCACCGTCCGTTACATTCTCTTGCCCTATATCCCTCTCATGCTCTACAGTTTGCTGTTCGTTGCGAATGAAAGTGTTCTAATTGTTTGTAGTTTCGGGAATCTATTTTTCGTGTTTGTTTACCACTTTTACATTGTCAGTTTTGGACTATTATTAAAAACTTAAAGTTGCCACTTTCCTTCTTAAGTGGGCCACCGATTTTCTATTCTCGGTATATTTTTTAGAGAATGGTCCTATATGAATATTGGCGAAAGTATCTAGTAGATTTTTATTTAAATGATAAACTTTCTAATCTGTATAATATACATTAACTAAATTACTCAGATTTATTGTACCTTATAAGATTTCATTGAGTACGTACTAATTTCCTAAAGCTCGTTACGAAAATGGCTAGCAACAGGGATTGTGGAGACGCTCTGAATCTTAAGATTGACTTTCATCATCTTTCTAACCTGATAGAGCTTTTTGGTCAAACTGGATGCTACGATTCGAATGCACACAATAGCAAGGTAATGTGGTTAGAGTTCAAAAGGTTAACTTATAGCTAATTCGAATTAACTGAATCTATTTTGAAAATGTAATTCATTTTAATACAGAATATTATCTAGTTTAGTGTTTTAAAGAGTACTATTTGAGTTGCAAATGATCTTAATTCAGAAAGAATGGTCTAATGTATCTTGTGCTGGAGGTCTGTTTCTAATTTTACTCCTGTGTCTCAAAATTCTATTTTTAGAGTTTGTACCTAAAAGTTAAGAACAAAGAATCCCTTTCTGCCCTAGAAATTTTAAATGTTCTTTCTTTTTTGTGAATACAACTAATTAAATTCTTCTAACTAATTCTTAAATTGCAGCATGATGTAGTACTGAAGACTGTGCAGATGTTGTGGAACGTAGATTACCAATGCATAGTGAGTATATTTTATATTCTTAATCTCCTGCTACTTTGAGACTCGTTGGTAAACTTTAATTACCTCTAAAATTGTATAAAAACCTTAATTTTCCCTATTTATTTAATGTGAAAGGATAGTATTTTTTTCATAAGTTAACTGAATCTAGCTATAAAATATTTTTCCTCTGAAACAGGAAGTTCACAATAAAGGGGAACTATGCGACAATTACCCTTCAACTATCATGGTGCCATTGAGGTACATGAAGAACTCCTTTGCATCTCCTGCAATCATTCCTACGAAGTCTTCTGATGAAGCACACGATGAGCTGTCTCCTGTATCTGATGATGCTGATCTTACGGAATTTTATACAGACACTATTTATTCAGCTCCCTTAGACGATGATATAGGTACATCTGAATAATTCTATTTAAATAAAAATTGCCTTATTCTTCAGCTCAGGTTTCAATCAAATTTTAATAAACTATTAATGTTTCTATTCTTGTTTAACAGCTAACCCAGAGGCTATGCGTAAGCTATTTCATGATGCTATGTATGGACGAAGCAGGAAGAGATTCGTTGTTCCTACAATTCTCTACAAAGGAAAATATGTTTCCAGGTGAATTTCCTTCAGTAATGTAGGTAGAAGTAATATTCATCGAATATTTGAGTTCGAAATTCTACCGGCATTTATTTATTTACCTTTTTATGAAACTAAATAGGCCTGTATTAATTGGCTCATTTACAGGTCCTCGACTGTGCCCCTCATAGGTGAAATTCTCCTTAGAAAAGGACAAGATGTCACTAAAAGCTTTCCTGATGCAAATGAATTCTTTGGAATGTTCAACAAGATGGTGTTTGAAACCTTTTCCGAAGCAGTTGCAGCTGTGTATGATAAATCCAAAGAAATGCTTGAAGGGAAAGAGTCCAATGGGTCTGAATCTCAAGAGAGGGAGATTTCCACCAGTAACATTGACGTGAGTTTAATTGTGATTTTAATCTAGTCTATTTTCTCTTTGAAGTTTTTTTCTGCCAAGGTGTAAATACTCAATTTTATGTATTGGAATAACTAGGTAAATTTGGTGCTTGTGCAAAACTCATTGCTGTTAGCTATTCTAAAATGTATCTTTTCAGGAAATGTCTTTACTTGTAGCTTATAATATTACATTTACCAATATGTGTAACAGTAGAGATATATTAAAGTAGTAAAAATATTATGACTTTTAAGCATTTTAAAACTTCAACAAAAAGTTAAATCTCTACGCTCAGACATTTTTTAAATGAAAGATAATGTTAATGAAAAGTTTATATTTTCAAATTCTAAATTTGAAAAATATAAACCATAATTTTAATACACTGAATGTTTTATCAATTACAGTAATTTATTGCAAGTATTTAAAAATAAATTATAATTTATTGCAAGTAATTATGGGATCTTTATTCAGGTAAATTATTTGAAGACCTACATCGATGATGCTCTAACTATCGGCACTAAGGCTACAGAAGCTGACGTTAAATTGATGAAGACGTTGAATATCAAAACTATTTTTGATTTGATGGTGGAACAAGGGAAAATTAAATATAATATACCGTAAGATCCTCTAAGATACCTGAATGATCACTTGCGTTCGAAGAGAATACTCTTCTAATTTATAATTTTCCAGGTGTTCTTCATCTGAAAAAGCAGAGACTGGCGATTTCTATAAGGATTTCTTTTTAAATTCTATTCCTTACCCTGGCTGTGAATTTTTCACCAAATTTAAGACTGATGTAAGGGGAGCACAGAATCTAAAGTTTAACTGGAGTCATAAAGAAGTTAATGCTATCTTGATTATAGCCAATGAAGAATTAAAGAGTATTCAGACAAACTGGAATTACCAGGTAATATTTATGCTGTTCTCATCCACTTCCCACCACTCAAGTTTTTCACATTTCCTAAGTGTATTTTTTCCAACAGGACTGGGGACTTGTTCATTTGACATCGGTTTACCTTCTTATGATGCTCAGTCACTTGAAGAACTCTGAAGATAAGGATGGGCTCTCTGTGCACTGCATTTCTGGTTGGGACAGAACTCCTCTTTTCGTGTCTCTTCTTCGCATTTCTCTTTGGGCTGACGGAGAGATTCACAAGAGTTTGGATGCTTATCAGGTTATTGTTCAGAAACTATTTTGTCATTTCAGCATATCTTATAAAGTTTTCTATTAACTTTTATTGCTTAGAACTTTGGAGTCATCATAGCAACTAAACAATATAACGCGATAAATTCTGAATTCACAATTCTCAATAATTAGCAATAGACTGCAATAGTTATAAATATTCTGTTTTTGCCAAAAGAGAAGAGTTCGAAGTCTAACATTTATGTAGTGTAACATTTCAACTTTCATATCAATTCAAAATTATCTTAAATTTGTTTTCGTAGTCTTTCGCACTGGGCTGACATGAAGATAGGTTTTTATCTAATGAATTTGTAGATTACATACTAATGTTTTTAGAAAACTACTATCCTCTTGGCATGAGTTCATATTCTACTTATCACATTTCAGATGCTCTATTTCACTATAGCTTATGATTGGATGTTTTTCGGACACAATAGAAAGAATCGTGAGAGGAAGGGAGAGGAAGTTATGTACTTCTGCTTCCATTTTCTTAAATTTATTGCTTGTGAGCACTACTCTGTGAATTCTGAGTAAGTTGTTTAGGTTAATCTTTTAAATTATCTGAATCATTGAAAGAGTTGTGGATAAACAAGCTCTATTTCTTTCTAGTGTATTTGGTGAAATTCAAGACGGAAAAGTAGAACAAGACTACGAACAATTCGTTAATGTTGACGGTTCTGGAAATGTTGAATCTAGACCGTCCTCTAGAACTAGCCAGCATTCCTCCTCTGTGAAATGCAGCACTCCGTTGCCAAGAGGTGATGATGATGATGATGATGATGACTCTAGGGAATTGTTGAGGAGATCTATATCGCCAACAGAGGAAGAAAGTTCTTGCAACTTGGAAGAGAATACGGGAAGTTATTCACTTCCTTCAACCAACACGAGTGGGGTAGGCAATTCTATTTGTCTAGAAGTCTGTGAAGATTGCTTGAAGAAACGAGACGTCATTGAGAAGTCTGACAGATACCAAAAAATTAGCGAGGTAATTTTTCTTAATTTATAATATCTTGGTTTCAGCTCATAATGTTTAATGAAATTATTTATCTATTTCTAAAATACTGCTGCTCTTTAATTAAGCAGGAGAGATTACTGTAATCAGATTCTGGGCTTAATATTAAATCGGTTCACTCAATTTGCAGAACCGTTTTAAAAAGAGTATAACAAAACCAGAATTTTTAAGATGTGTGATCACTTTCTAATAAATATTTCTTTTTTACCGAACAGTTGAGGAAGGCGTACTACTCTACAGGTTCCTCCAAACCATTAGGGTTAGGCCAATCCCTGATGGAAACCTCAAATTGAGCTGTTAATCTGATGATGGCGAAGGATTTGATTGATTAATTTTATTGGGATCTTGAATTTGTTCTTTAGTGTTTTACCAATAAAGTTTATTTAATAAAAATCAGTTAAGTAATTTCCCTTAAAGTGATCTAAATCGAATGCTTTCAAAGCTTCTTCCTCGTCAAGGGATATTGTACCATGTACGGAATGAAAATGCCAAATGATTATCTCCTGAGCGGAACTGTTTCTGTGAGCACATAGGACGCTATTTGGAATAATTAGATTCTTGCTTATAGATTACGATTAGCAACAAAAGCTTTATGCTGAAGCTTTTAACAGTTAAGTGTAATTTAAAAATTTGTTCAATCTGCTATTGATGGCACAAAAGAACAATGTTATAATCTTGATTTAGGTTGTGATTCATATATGCTTATACCACAAGATTAATGACGAGGGCTGGGACAATATGCTCTAAAAACTATAAATCCAAAAATATTATACTGAGAGAAATAAAGAGTATTGAATGGTTCTGGACCAGCTGTATATATTATTCGATACCATTTCATTTAGTTTCGTCTATGATATTTTCGAGGTCTATAGTTTTTAGAGCATATTTTCCCAGCCCTATTAATGACTAAAGCTAGACTCTAAAGATTCGGAATGCTTATTTTTGGTTATGCTGAATTTGGTAAAGGATCTATTGTATTTGACATTGAAAAATCCTTAATTTTAATGATTAGGGCAGGAACAATGTGCTTTAAGCATAACAGAAGATTCTTTAGCATATTTGTCGGTAGATCATATTTTTTATGTTCATTGAATTAAGTGTATTCTATTCTGTTTTTAGCTTATTCCAGAAGAATAGTCTTTTATCCACAGAAACGTGGCTGATGAATAGGGTTGTGACCTTGCATATTTTGCTTGTGCTTTTCTAAAACTCTTATGCTTATTTGATTCGCATGTGTTTTAATCAACATACATATGCAATTATAAATATGCATTTAGCAATATGCATATGCATTTACTATTTTTCATATATGCATTTAAAATATGCATATGCATTTATAAATATTAACCTATTCCAAAAGGCCTAACTATATATAGATGCTCCGAAAATTGGTCCCATTTAGCAGAGCGTCCATATGTAGTCTAAGTTTTTTTGCTTTATCAGTAGGGTTGTGACATTATGCATTTGCATATATGCAGTATATGCACTGGGAAATATACTGCATATGCAACAGGTTTTATGCTTTTTGAGAAGACGCATATGCATTTTAGGAAACGCATATGTTTTGCAGATAAAACATATGCACTTGAAGATATTGCATTTAAAAAAGGCATGTGCATTTGAAACTGAAAGGAAGGCAATATATGCACTTCCAGCATGTTTATATCTGGTGGGAGGTTGATCAAACACCCTAATTTATTTGTTATACATACAGTATACCTTTAGGTGTTCTATCATTTTGTTTACCTAATGAATATGATTTTAAATTTTTGTTCGAAAATTAAAGAATATTGTTAACTAAAGCTAAAAGTAACACTCACAGTAATGTAAATAAAGAATAGGATAATAATTAGGGTTGTGACAATATTCTTTTTGAAATATGCTTTTATGCTTTATGCTTTAAGCTTGTTAAATATGCTTTTATGCTTTATATATATGCTTTTTATGCCTTAAAATATCCTTTTTATGCTCAAAATATGCTTTTTATGCGTTCAGGTTAGCTTTATATGCCCAATGATAGGCGTTCAGGTTAGCTTTATATGTTCTAATTTCTTTGAAATAAGGCTAATTGTATTTGAGAGTTTTCATTGATGGTATATTTATATAGAAGGCAGGGCAGGAAACAATGTCAAATTGAGACTGTTTATTCTGTATGAGGTAACCAAAATAATAAATAGTGAACAGTTTTAGACAATAACTTGAACAATAAAGAAAGTATTTATTACATTTGATGAATATAGCTTGTTTTAAATTCTCGAAAATAATTCTAAGTCTGTTATCTGCTATAATTTGTAGTCTTAACTCATTTCGAATTTAAAAAATAAGGTTCGTCTGGGAACAAAAAATCTGGTACCGAATCGTCCTATAGTAACGAAACGTCCTAGCTCCGTTTACAATCGGGACGTGCCATTAGTCCGACAGTTACATCTTTCAGTGTTATTTCTCGTTTTATTTATTGATTAAAATGAAAAATATTAAATAATATACATTTTAGTTATACAAATTTAAATAATACAATATTTACCTTTATTTTTTTTAAATTATATATTCCTCTCTTATCTTACTTTATTTCTAATATTAGCTCATTTGTATGATGCATTCCCTCATTCAATTTAATGTAGTTTGTTGCGTTCGCTAGGTTGTTGTACTGCACACTTCATGATTTTTTTATGACCTGGCAGCGGGGTTCGGGGGGTAGCACGCTCCCCCCCCTCTGGTAACATATATTTTGATATTCAATCAGAAATAAACTGCAAAAATGTCTGACTAATGGAAGGTCGCACCAATGAATAGTAAGCGTTTACAATAGGTAAAGCGTAACACAAAATGGCAGCTCCTATTGTGTACTCCTTTTCAAAATTACTATTATTTATCGCCTTACAGGTTCCAATGATTCAATAAGGTAATTTCCACACCTAGTCTTTTAAACTTAAAACTTCTTGAATCATACATTCAAACCATAAGAATTAGTTTGCATTTCATTTGGACTATTTGATTAGCTAAAAACATATTTTGAGAATATTCTTTATTTCAAAAAATATGCTTTATTGCTAAAAAGCATAAAGAATAATTCTTTAAGCCAAAAGAATATTGTCACAACCCTAATAATAATAGTTACAGATTATAGGCACAGGTGGTCAGTATGGCAGTAGGAATTTCCCCCGCCGGACTATTCCCCGTCAGGACCTTTCTCCGCCGAATAAAATATCAGTAATTTAGGTTATTAAAGTATGATTTTGATAAAACACAAAATTAATTAATTAATTTATTAATAGAAAACACACTTTATTATCAAAATTTGATTCCCGTAATTATGTGTCCATTATGTTCGTTCGATTTTAAGACTGTGCCTTGGTATTTTCGTATATAATTAGGAGATGCAACAAAGTACGAACATTATTGCAATACTAAGGGTTACCAAGTGTTGCAAGGTACTCTAAGCAGCTTTGATTTGTTAAATATTGACCTATTTTTTAGAGTCCTTTATCTAATAAGTATATTTAATATTAAAGTATTTAATACCTAAGTAAGTTAGAGTGCAGAAAAGTCCGCGGGCGAGTAATAGTCCGGCTGGGAATAGTCCGTTTCCCGTGATTCTTAGTTTCTGTTCTTAAATAACTGGTAGCCATGAAAATTCACTTCACTAATATAGTATCCTACAGTGCAACAATATAATGTGTCGTTCTCTGAAACACTTTTAAGTGTTTTGAAATACTTGACATTTTAAATTTGGAACATTGCTATTAAATGCATAATAATTCATAATATATGCAAATTCATATTGATAATTAATTTAGTAGGGGTTTAACGTCTGCTTCTGAACCAAAGGCCATATCGCTGACATCAAAAGGAAATTAAATACAAGGGACTAGAAGAAGCAGTCAGAAAGGAAAGTGGTTCTATATGGAACAAAGTCACTTACTACTGTCGGTGACAATGCTCATGGATACAGAAAAGCTACTCAGTGAATGCAGTGATGAAAAGGGACACAAAACAACGGTGGCTGCACTTACGGATGGAAGAGGAAAATGAAAAGGGGATAGAAAATGAACCCTACGAGCCTACCAAACACAAAAATCAAAGACCTCGTAGTTGAAGAGCATAACCATCCTCTAAAACTGCAATTAGCGTTAAAAAATGATAAATATAATAAAAAAAAATCCATAATCCAAATTACAACAGTTCGGGGCCCAATGTACACCACCCACTTCTCTTCCACTCACCACAGACAGCTGCAGGATAGGCATATTTATAAAAGTATATGCATGCTTATAAATGCATATGCAAATTGGCAAATGCATATGCATATAGGTAAATGCATTTGCATATTGGTTAATGCATTTGCATATTGGTAAATGCATATGCATATTGCTAAATGCATATATGCAAATTAGTAAATGCATATGCATATTGTTAAATGCATATACACATTTATAATTGCATATGCATGTTGATAAATGCATATGCAAATCTAATAAGCATATGCGTTTTAGAAAAGCATATGCAAAATATGCAATGTCACAACCCTATTTATCAGTCAAACGGCAGAGTCAATATGTAGACAGTGTTTGGAAATATGACAAGTATTAACGTGTAAACACATAATTGCCGGTTATTGTGCAATGATGCACCCTATAGCTCAGTACTTGAAGAAGTGTTAAAGAGGGGAGGGGAGTAAAGGACAAACTGTATGTCGGCTCTAAGGAACGATGATGCATTTGAAATGGAAATATGTTGAGTGTTGAGTACATTGTCTATCCAACAATGAAATAAATACTCGAAAAACGCAGTGAAAAAGAAATAAAGATAACTATTTTTGATTTTTTTTTATAATTTATTTCATCAATATGCTTATATATATACGAATGAAAGTAACTAATTCAATTTATGCAACTTAAAAATGCTCACTTTCTTAACTTTAGTACAAAAAAAAATATTTATTTACAAAACTCATGTCACTACTCCAACAAGCGTCACAGTCTACATATATATAGACTCTATGTATAACCAACAAGCGGCACGTCTATATATAGACGCTTATCTGACTCCATGATTTAGCGTGGTAACTAAATAGTGTAGTTAAAATTGAAGACAGTCAATAGCGGCAGTGAATATATATAGACTATTTTTATTTATGTTGACTTCCATTCACCTACTGCATCCCGCTAGGAATGGGTTACTTAGAGGTTATTTAAACTCAACGTTGAAGGTTTTATCAGGTTTCGAGATTTCGAATAGAAAGTTTTCTCTTGATCATCAGGAGAATTTTCCACCTTCTCCTGATGATGAATAGAAATTTTTTTATTCGAAAGCTTGAAACCTGATAAAACCTTCAATGTTGTGTTTAAATAACCTCTAAATAATATGGATTTCCCGTTGAGTTTGAATCTTTTCTATCATTTATAAATATGCAAGTGCATTTGCCAATATGCATATGCATTTATAAACATGAAGTGTAGCACAAGAGAAACGACGAAAAAGTTGTACATCCTTTATTTTTAGAATAAAAATACATCCTTTTTCCCACCTTTACTGTCATCTGGTCTCATTTATAAATGCTCATGTGGACAGTGCCAGTCCACTTACATTGGTGAGACCATGATGCAGTTAAAGGAGAGAATTTCTCAACATAAGGGAATATCTTTTAGAACAAATAACCCCTATAGCTCCCCACCTTTCAGTTCAATTCGTAACCATTCTTTCGATTTTAATCACCCAATTAAAGAAGAAAATTTTAAAATTTTGCAAACTACTAACCAGTGTGATATTCGTACATTAGAATCTATATATATATTCATAAACAGTCTCCTACGCTCAATGAACAAGCGAGTTCTTTCAATTTAACTATTTTGAGTTAATAACTTATTATTTTTCCTTTTCTTTATTTTAAATTTTATTTGTATTAACTATTTAGGTGACTTTATTAATTTCGGTATCCAAAATACTTCTTATTTCTATATATTTCTTTAAAATTAGTCTTAATTAGGTTATTGATAATGTATATTCTATTATTCGAAAGCTCTAAACATAAAGGATGTACAACTTTTTCGTCGTTTCTCTTGTGCTACACTTCATAAATTTAGTAAGATTTCCCAGAAGGAGACCAATTAGTCAAATTTATAAACATGCAAATACTTTTATCATTATGCCTATCCTGAAGCTGTCTGTGGCGAATGGAAGAGACGGGGAGTGGCGTACCTTAGGCCCCGAACTGTTGTTATTTGGATTATGGATTGTCTTTTTCATTTTTATTGTTTATCATTTTTTAACGCTGCTCGCAGTTTCAGAGGATAGCACTAAGGTTATGCTCTTCAACTATCGATGTCTTAGATTTTTGTGTTAGGTAGGGTCGTAGGCTTCATTTACTATCACTTCTTCATTTTCCTCTTCCATCCGTAAGTGCAGCCACCGTTGTTTGTGTCCATTTTCGTCACTGCATTCACTGAGTAGCTTTTCTGCATCCATGAGCAGTGGTAAGTGACTTTATTCATATAGAGCCACTTTCCTTTCTGACTGCTTCTTCTAGTCCCTTGTATTTAATTTCCTTTTGATGTCAGCAATATGGCCTTTGGTTCCGAAGCAGACTTTAAACCCCTACTAAATTAATTATCAATATGCATTTGCATGTATGAATAGGGTTGTGACGTGGCATTAAACTCATGGTGCATGCATGCACTTATTCTTAAATGCATGGTGCATGCATGCCTCATACACTCATTCTTAAAAGCAGGCTACATGCATGCATTTTCTTTTTAATAGCATACTGCATATTTTTCTAGACTTATTTGTCTAGTCATAAAATGCAATGCTACTGAGATATAAGTTATTTGTTTTCTGCAGTTATGTTATTGTTATTTGAGTTTTACTTGGTTTCCAGTTGCATGTTTGCGGTACTATTTAAATTAATTTAATATTCACTATTTAGTATACTTTACTAAGGTGATACAAATTATTTAAGTTTCCCTCTGTTACAGAGAAATTTCTAAAAATAAATAAAAAAATGAATAATTGTTTCATTTAATGAAGCGTTTTCCACTTCAAAACTTCTATACCTAAAAATATTTCAAAAAAAAAAAAGATAATTTAGATATTTAATATCTGAATATTTTTATATAGTCCTACCAAACAATGTACCTACACTTTTTTCAAAGTACATGCAAAGAAAATGGCGAAAAAAGTGGACTAACTAACCTAAATGTAAATACAAAATGCATGCAAAAAAGCTTTAATAGCATGTTTCAGAGCTTAAGTGCATGCTTTCAAGGCATACGTGCAAGCTTTTCAGAGCATACGTGCATAGTTTTTAGAGCATAAGTACATTGCTTTTATGGCATGTTTTTAGTGCATGATGTCACAACTCTAGTTATGAATTATTATGCATTTAATAGTAATGCTCCAAATTTAGAATGTCAAATATTTAAAAAAACTCAATCGTTTCAGAGAACGACACATTTTATTGTAGGCATCATAGGATACTATATTAGTGAAGTGAATTTTCATGGCTACCAGTTATCTAAGAACAGCAACTAGATATATACTGACAGGAACGACTATTCTTCGCCCACGGACTATTTCCTGCCAAACTCTTCCCCGCCAGGACTTTTCCCCGCCAGATTTATTAAAAATTACACTCCGGAAGATAATTTAGTGTTGCGATTATTGATTTAATTTTCGAAAATAAATAGTTTTGACAAATAAATCCGTTGCCACGAAATTGTTTGCCGAAGTCTGCCGTCTCAAATAGCAGACCTTTTTTCGATAATATTATTGTCGCATGGGAATGAAATGAAATACTAGTTGACTGAAAATGGGTCACCACCAACTCCTTGAACCGAACCCGTTATGTATTGGTTACTTCTCGATAATTAGTTTTCATTGGAGAATTTTAGAGAAAATGTACTACTATATATATTATGTATATAAATCGTTCTGAAACCTGACTACGCGAAAAGTCTTGATTTAAGGATTTCTATTGTCATATACATATTAGAAAAAAAGGACACTAAAAAAGAGGTCAATATTTAGTGTAATAAAAATCTATCTAATTATGTGGTATAGTAATTAGGACTAATAAATTAATTAATAATTTTTTTTTAATTAGTAAAATTTATTAATGATCTGGAAAAACATAAATTTGAACGAGTAGTTAATAGATTGCCATTTTATGTATAGCTGAAAAATACAATAATATATTCACAGTACATTCAATTCCTAGGTTTTTACTAAAGTTACATATGTCATTGATAAAAATGTTAAAAATTATCGGCGAGATCACCGAACCTTGGGTGAGACCTACATTGATAATTCTAAAAGTTGATTTTTACTCATTGATCTGGACATATTGTTTTCTATTATTAAAATAACACATTAAAAATCGTTTAAATGTCCTCTAATTCCATAATGACTAAGTTTTGACGATAAAATGTCTAAATCCACTGTATCAAATGCCTTTTTCAGGTCTAAAAATAAAGCTATTGTGAATTTTCTTTGATTAAAAGAATCTAAAACGAATGAATTTAATTCCAGGATAGCAAGAGATACAGTGGATTTTTCTTAAAACCATACTGGTGGTCAGAAATGAAATTCTCTTTAGTTATAAAATTGTCAAGTCTAGAATAGATTAATTTTTCAAAAAGATATTAAAAATAGAAAGATTAGAAATGGGTCTAAAATTGTTAACATCTTCTGTACTACCAGATTTAAAAACAGGTGTCACTCTAGCTACTTTAAAATCATCTGGAAAAACTCTACTACTAAAACTAGTATCAAAAACATGACATAAAATTGGACAGATAAAATCTAGGGTTCCGATCAATAACTGTGGCTGAACTTCATTTTTAATTAAAATGTTTATTTTTAAGACAAAATAACGTTACGAATTTCTGTTTGAGTAATTGGGGGGAAAGAGCATACATTAGGGACAGGAGGAGCGTAAATGTGCAATGGAGAGTTTACAGTTGGTAACTCTCTAACTAATTTATTAGCAATGTCTGCAAAAAAAGTCATTAAAATAGTTTGTAGTTTCAACTTCATTTAAAAATAAACACCATTTCGCTTAATTTTAAAAGAATTCACCTTAAAATTTCTATTTAAAACATTATTGATTTGTTGCCACAGGCATTTGCTATTATTTCTACTATCATTATTTTTTTTCTGATAAAAAACCTCCTTAGCCTTCCTAACTAAATAATTAAGAGTATTTCTAAAAAATGTATAAGATCTACGAGTTATCACACTACGTCTAGAAAGTATTAAAAGTTTATTTTTCTTTCGAATTAATTGACATATCTCCTCAGTACACCATTCCTTGTGGTTTTTCTTTGTTTTGTTACGATTAAAATAAAGTAAAGGGAATTTAGAATTAAAAACATGGTATAATTTGTTAATAAAATTGGAGGCTAAAATATTTGGATCTTCAGAGCTATTGTCAAAAAATTCTATCTGACAAACTAATGAAATAAAATCGTTAACTCTACCTACATCATCAAATTGTCTAAAAGTGAATGGCTGAGAGGTAGTTCTAGATATATGTTTAAAGGAATAAAAAGCTAGTTAGTGATCGGCTACTTCAACATTGAACACACCTGATCTTGAATGTTCACTATTGGAAATAAAATTGCACCAAATGTGGTCTATTAGAGAATATTTAGTGATAGGGTTATTGGGTGATAATCTAGTAGGTTTATTGAGTACAGAGAAATAATTAAAACCGATCATAATAGAATTGAAACTATTTATGTTATGATCAGATTGTGGATTAAACAAGTTAATATTAAAATCCCCGCATAAAATTGAATTACTAGTACCTACAACATTTAAAACATCTATAGCTAAAATATTATTAAAAAAGTCAATTGAGAAGGAAGGTAGACGGTATATTGCACATAAATTAAAATTTTTGCCTGCACTACATATATTTAAGGACATTATTTCAATTTCATCCCTGATAAAAGATAAGTTTGGGATACTTAGAGCTTTGTGCTTTTTATTAACATAAACAGAAATTCCGCCTCCTCTCCGGCCTCTGTATATACTGAATTTGTTAAAACCTTCTAAATTAAAAGTGTGATCAGTGAGATCTGATTACCACGTCTCAGTTAAAATTATTATGTCAAAAGGGAGGATATTCAGGGCTAAAAAACTTTCTAATATAGGGAAATTTTTCCTACAGCTTCGAATATTGACATTTAAAATATTAAAGTGATTGGATTTTAAAAAGTTATCGTTAAAAAATGAACTCTTCTGCGACCTGATCGCTTTTTGTTCAAATTTAAAATCTTTTCTTCAGTTTTGAACTGATTAACATTTGTCAATATGGTTTCATAGTTGATGGAAATCTTTCCGGAAAGCAAGTTCCAAAATGAGGTTGAACCTCAGCTTTCATTGTTTAAATAACTTGACACAACAATAACCCGTTGTTCTTTTGAAAGCTGCATTTTGAGGGTTTCTATAATAGGAATTGATTTCATTAAAGATATAAAAAAAAAAAAAAATTCAAGTATAAACTCTCAAACGAAAATAAAGTTTTATTGTCTCTTATTTGAAACGAAAAATAATATAATTCAATGCTCATACATCCATATGAAATGAATTCTACCCAATGTGAATTTTTTTCTCATATTTCGTCCTCGCGCAAGCCCCTTTTAATTCCATTTTTTTAAACCGCTGCAGGATGTATAATTTTTGACGTAACTTAAACAGATTTTCAAAATATATGCAGAAAAGGTAAACGAATAAAACTGTGTTTCTAGGTTTTTTATCTTTGATAGTTTGTAAAATAAACTAATTTGAAAATGGGTTTCCTTTTTTTTTGCAGCGAACCTGTACATGTATAACCTTTGCATTTCAATCTTCCATCCGTGATTGCACCCGCCGGTCTTTAAATTCGGTCCTTTTTATTTTTTTCTAAGTGAATGCTTTCATGAATTAGCTTTCCTTTATCTAAGAGCATTGTCACCGACGGTGGTATGCAACTTTGTTCATAGAGCCACTTTCATTTCTGACTGCTTCTTCGAGTCCCTTCTATTAAATTTCCTTTCGACGTTAGCGATATGGCCTTTGGTTCTGAAGCAGACGTTACAACCCGACTAAAATTAACAGTGATTATTTATTGATAACTTAGTTTTTAACGAATGACGCTATGTAACTGTCATTAATTGACAGGTAAATTAATTGACAGGCAAAGGATTCTTCGTTACTAACTGTTAAAATTGAATGATAACCGTGTTTTCCTTTCATTTAAATTCAAAGTCTTGTTATATAGGGATAACAATAAAGTCTTCTAGACTTTTCATTAATTTACTTTGCCACAAGTTTCTGCTACCTGTTTGTTAATTTTCCTCTTTCATCCACGACTGCTTGTTTCTCTTTCCGTAACATTCCATTAAAGAGAATTAATTCACGAGTGTTCGTCTCTTTCCAACTGACTGCTAGATCTATATTTAGGTCCTTTGTTTTTATTTTCCGTTTGACGCTTGAACCCATTATATTCGCATCAAACCTATTATTCAGTAAGTTGTAAACTAATTTATTATCAAAATTTGTTTTCAGTTTAATGAAGAGAGCATTCGCTAGGTGGAACTCGAAATGCTGCTACCTATTGCACTACCAACTACCCTCACAAGAAAGCTGAGAAACAAACGATAGCAGTTCAAATCTCCCTTATCTTACTTGGTAAGGACAAATTTCAATTAATTCCATGCTTATCGTTTATTGTGGCTACTAGTAGTTTCTGAGGATAACGCTAGGTGGTTATGTTCTTTTACTATCAACTCTTCATTTTCCTCTTCTATTTGTGAGTGCTGCCACCGGTGCTGGTGACCCTTTTCGTCACATTCCTTGGTAAAGGTTCGTTTACACGAGGCTAGTTTACTCTCAATAGCTGGCGAGTTTACAAACTACTGCTAAACTTGCCCCGTGTTACCATGTTGGCTGGTTGAAAAGAGTATGAGTCATCAACACTATCTCACTTGCCAGCTAGCAGCAAGTAAACTAGCCTTAAAGGAGGGGTGCATCTAATTTTCATATCAAATATTTTATCATAATATGATAACCATTGATTAGTAACGGATGTGAAATATTTCGTCTAAATCACTGTATTTCAGATAAAATTGAATTTTTATTAGTCAACATAATTTTATGCGATCATCTCATAGATGGCGTAGATCACATTATTTCCAGAACGTTCCAGAACATTTAATCTTCACGAACGTTTATAGAATGTCTGTGTATCTTCGGAAATAAGCTATAAATAATTGGTTTTGTGATTTATATACAATATACTAACAAATAAAGTATTTTTAGAGTGATATTTAATAACACTACTCGCAGATGTACAAAAGTATTTTGCACAACGTTTTTGGTAATACAACAAGATGGCGTCAATGACTCGGCAAAGCTTGTGCTATTTGTCACTAGATGGCGCTTTTTTCAAAATAAATAAATTTTTATTTTCTTTAATAAGTATTAATTAGATAAACAGAGTATATAATCATACATAATTAAATACGCTGATTCCATTAAAACACTTATTAACAGATGTTTGATTTGATAAAATATAATCGTATGGACTTGTAATTTCGACCGATTTTGTCACTAAAATTGGTTCTTCTTCTTCAATAATGAATTGATTTGGTTGAAACAAGCTTTAATATGTAGCCTGGTGAATTTATTAAAAATTCTAGAGAGTAGACTTTCGAAAATTAAATTTTGAATAGTCTAAAAATTTAATTTTGTATATGGACTTTTTTTTTTATTTAAAAATCCCATAAAGGTGGCCTTCTTCAGGCCATTCGGGCAAAATATATAGTCTGACTTTAATTTTATTTATCAATGGAGGTAAGACAAACTTTATTTACAATCTACAAAAAAAATTAAAATTATAACAGATATACATGTGGTTTAAGTGAGGAAGTAATTCTTCAACTTTCTTTTAAAAAAAAATTCTATATCCCTAAATTCGATTGGTAAATTATTCCAATCATGAATAGTTTTAAAAATAAAAGATTGCTGACATTTTGATTTCCTAAAAAATGGAGGAATTAACTTTTTGTCTATTTGATATCTAGTATGGTAATTATGTTCTGCCTGATTTAAATTAATTTGATGTAAGAAATATGTGCTACTATGTTCATTTAAAATTCTGTGCAGCTGCAACAATGAAAAATATTTAACAGAATCGTCAAAATTAATTATTTTATGATGAATACAAGGATCAACATCTACAGGACATGGCAAAATGTTTACACCCCAAACGAACACCCTCCGGATCTCATCCTAAACAGTCTTACCAACATTGCCCCACACTGGTAGAGCATAAACAACATGAGTATAAACAAGAGAGAAGAATAAAGACTTCAGTGTTGAGAGGGGAAATAATGGCAACATCCTCCTTAATACACCAACTCCACGGGACATTTTCTTTGCAACACATTTGATATGAGAGGAAAAAGTAAGTTTAGCGTCAATAGTCACACCTAAAAACATTGCACTATTCACATGTGTCAAACTACTAGGACCTATTGAGACAGAAGGGTGGTTTGGAGGAATATCTTTATTAGTAATAATCATATAATTAGTTTTAAGTACATTAACAGATAACCTATTGCAGTTTAACCAATCTTGGACACCAACCAAATCTCCATTGATTCTGTCAACCGCCCTACCAAAAACTTTATCAGAGTAATAAAAGGTTGTATCATCTGCAAAGTGTACAACATTACAGTGATTAGAAACACGATGGAGGTCATTGATATACAAAATAAATAACAACGGACCAAGAGTAGATCCTTGAGGTACACCAATATTCACTCTTTTATGACAAGAATCTACTCCATTCACGACAACAAATTGTTCTCTATCAACCAAAAATGACTCCAGCCATCCCAACGGTAAACCTCTTATTCCATAACAACTTAATTTTTTCAGCAAGATTTGATGGTTCACAGTATCAAATGCACGACTAAAATCTAAAAAGACAGTGAAAAAGTAACTACTCTCATGTATACTCCGATATGCTTCACCTAGGTATTCCAATATAGCATTAGTAGTTGACAATCCTCTTCGAAAACCAAATTGACGATCAGTTAACACGTTAAACCTCGTTAGGAAGGAGTAAAGCCTAGAATGCATTAGCTTCTCAAAGATTTTTGAAAGGATGACTAAAGTAGTTATGGGTCTGTAATTTTTTACACACAATCTATCACCTTTCTTAAATAAAGGTACAATTCTTCCATTCTTCAAATAGTCAGGAAATCTACCTGCCTCTAGAGAATCATTAAATAGGCTAGTGATTATTGGAATGATAATAGACGAACAATTCTTATAAATAGACACAGGTACATTATTAAGATAGGTTTTTTTATTAGGCATATCTCCAACTAATTTAGACACCTCAATATCACCAGTGGGCGTGGCAAAGAAAGTCTGTGGTAGGCGGGGTGGCATATAATGAAGTGGGCAGTTATTGGACACTGGAATATTTGAATCAAGATCAGTCGCTACGGTAGAGAAAAATTCATTGAAAACTGTTGCCAGTTGGCCATTATCGGACACAGTTTGCCCGCCCACATTAAGAACAATATCATCACCTTTGCCAGACTTCCTGTGCAACAAATCTGATATTAGTTTCCATGACTTTCCAGAATTACTCTTTATTGCTTCAAATTTAGCTTTATAATACAACTTTTTAGCTTTTTTTAAGGATGCAGAAACCAAGTGATTCATAACATTATAAGTATTAAAGGAAACAATGCCTCTTTTATAAAATTTAAACAATCTATGTTTTTCATTAACGAGATCAAGAATATTTGGTGTTAGCCATGGTTTATTGAATCTTTTGAAAGAAATCTTCTTTGTTACTATGGGACAGCAAATTTTAAACAACCTAGACAAACTATCGCAAAACATTTTAACTCTATCATCCAAATCATAGTTATTATAAATATGAAAATTGTCGCAAAATTCAATGAGTTTAAGTTTTAAAGCCTCAATACGCTCGTAAGAGCAATCATGATATTTGATTGTCACTAGTTTTCTATTTGATACTATAGGGCACTTGATAAATACAGCATAATGATCAGACACCTTGTGAGGAATCACACCTGAATTAAAATCACCAAGAGAACTCGTCCAGAAGTGATCTATACATCTACTACTAGTTTCCGTTACACGAGTTGGTAGTGTTATCAGAGGTATTAAAGATAAAGAACAAAGTAAATTTACTACTCCAAGCTCACTATTTGACGGATCAATTATATCAAAGTTGAGATCACCACAAATGAAAGATATATCTCCTGCTTTCATCTTATCAATAACTGAAACTATTTCATTACAAGCAGCAGCCATCTGATCGCTTGGAGGCCTATAAACTGCAAGAAGACACATAGCAAAGCCACCAGGAAACAAAATATCTACCAAACAGTACTCAATAAGATCGGACACATTACTCTCTCTAAAAACACATTTAACATTTAAAGCTTTTCTTACCAGAACTGACACTCCACCACCAATTCTTTCAGATCGGTGGCAGTGATATTCATTATATCCCACAACACCCTCCACATAGCTGTCAGAAAACCAAGTTTCAGTAAATATTAAAATATCAATCTTACATTTAATTTGATTGAAGTAAGAAAAAAATTCATCAGAATTAGCTTGGAATGACCTAATGTTCTGGTGCAAAATCAATAAACTATCATCATCATCACCACCAAACTTCTCATTGAAATCAGTCAAATCATAATATTGGCAACAGTCATTGTTTATTATATTATCTGCAGGCAGAGCTTGGTTAGGAGAGGTTAGGACAGTTAAAATGATACATAATATAATTGGGATAAAACATAAACAAACAAGAATTGGCGGTGTAAAACACCGGTGAACAGATGCCTGGGTTCAAGAGAATGAAGTTACCGGAGTACAAAAGGCACATGTTCCATTTCAGATGGCAGCAGAGGACGAAGTGTAGAAGACAGGTGTAGTGCAGGAAGTAGAAGAGAACGAAGTACAGGTGACAGGAGAGAACGAAGCGTTGTGGATAGAAGACATTGAAGTGCAGAAGAAACTGTAGTGCATGAGGCAGGAGAGCAATAGGACGATGGGCAGGAGGCAGGAGAGGATGGGGTGCAGGAGGAAGGAGAGGATGGGGTGCAGGAGGCAGGAGAGGATGGGGAGCAGGAGGCAGGAGAGGATGGGGTGCAGGAGGAAGGAGAGGATGGGGTGCAGGAGGCAGGAGATGATGGGGTGCAGGAGGCAGGAGATGATAGGGTGCAGGAGGCAGGAGAGAATGGAGTGCAGGAGGCAGGAGAGAATGGAGTGCAGGAGGCAGGAGAGGATAAGGTGCAGGAAACAGGAGAGGATGACCTGCAGGAGGCAGATGAGAATGAGGCGCAGGAGGCAGAGTAGGATGAGGTGCAGGAAGCAGCAGTTGTGAGTGTAATAACCAGCAGCTACGACAAGTCAACTTGTATGACTGGCCATACGAGAGGTTGTACATAGAGCACCTATAATGCAGGTATCTACATACAATTAAGTACGTAGTCCTGTAGCTAGTGTTATTTCCCGCAGTATTTGCAAGAAAGAACATTATTACATGAAGTCACTTCCTCGATGATGAACCAAGTAAATCTGATGCCCGCAATCCGAGAGATTTCTCACAAATCTCATCCAGTCTCTGCCTATTGTTAACAAATACTTTGATATTCTTATTAGGTGCTTTTAACCATAAGTAAAGTTTACCGTCATGAGACCCACATTCTAGTACTTTATCTGAGCACCGCCGCTTAGCCTGTCTCAACGCGTAGAGTATCTCCGCCCTAGCTGGAGTTAGGCTATCATTGAGATAGAAATTATCTGGTTTCATGGATCTACATGCCTTCAAAAGATCATCCTTCACTTCATTGCGACACAGCTTCAAAATAATAACTCTCTTATCAGGGGCCTGAGTTGTTGGTTTCTTACCAGCACGATATGCCATGTAAATATCACTAGATTGTACTTCAACTTTAAGCTTATTCTTTATGATGTTCCGAGCTATCTGAATACAATTCTCCCCAGTTGTCGCCACCGGCAGCTGATCACCCGACAGTACAATCAAATCTCTTCTGTCATAAGTTTCCACTTCATCAATCTTGTCCCTAAGATAAATCACATCTCGCTTCAAACTAGTTACCTCCTGTTCAAGCGATTGAATCTTCTTATCTCTCAGATCCATCCTCTCAATATTCTCCTTTACAGAAGAATCAATAACTTCTGATAAGTATTGAATGATAGCTTTACTATCTTCAGACATTTTTTCTAGCTCTTTACTAGAGGAAGAAAGATCAGTTTTTTTTAGCTTTAGGCGGCATCCCACACTCAATTACCGGCCACAGTATCCAAGTAAAAAAAAATCACCAACTTCAATCAAATCACTATAGAATTGAATCAGTATATATTCACTCAAATGTCTCTTAGTAAATATAACTTTGATAACTGAAAAAAGCGTCAATATCATCACAGTTTCAGGAGCGGCACAAGACACACCACAACCGCACAGTAGGACAGGACAGTTGACTGATCCAGTTGACAGGACAGTTGACTGTTCATTCTTCTTCCTGGATTAGGTAGTGATTTTTCGGGATTGGGAAGAGATTAAAGATTAGGAACAAGTGTAAGGATTGTGTGAAATTTTTTTTAGATTGGGTGAAATTCTCAGGATTGGGTACAATTATCAGGATTTTGCACAATTTCAGGATTGGGTGCGAAAATGTGGTGATATCTCTGATTTGATAATTTACTCTTGTAAGTTTGTCACCAAATCTGAGTTGCCAAATATTTGATTGTTTGTATTATACATGTAAATTAACAACCGTAATGACACATAAATGTTTTTGTTTTATAAATGTTTGTGTAAATGGATGTCATTTATTGAATCGACCGCTAGGAGATCAGAGCTCAGCCTAAGAACATCTCCTGATTGTTGTTGGTGATTTTGGGAAAATCGTCGCTACTCCTTCAATAGTGATCCGATATGATTGAAACAAACTCTAAGTGGTAGTCTGGCTTTTTCACTACACTTTCTGTGCCCCTGACAAATTTGCCATAGTCGCAGCTCTCCCCGGGGAGGATCACCCAGAGTGTTATGTCTTGTTTTTGAAAGACTGAATCTTTAAATTAGTTCATATTTCATATCCACTCCATGGTGATAGTGATCATTTATTTGATAGTACTAAAATTTGCAAATATTTTAAGAGTACTTGTAATATTTAGTTAAACTCTTATACAGTTACTTGTATACAATTTTTTTAACTTCTATTGGTCGTTCTAAAGAAAGTAGTTCATAATCGTTTTATCAACTAATGTTGCACTGTTAAAAGGAGAGTTATGCTGTCCTTCTTAATAGATAACTTTACTAAGTTATTACTTCTAACAATTTCCAATTACTAAAATTTCCAATCACCTTCAATTGTTATACAAAAAACTAATAATTAGGAATAATACTAGAATTTAAAATTTAGGAATGATCTTTCCGTAATTTTCAATTAAATTAAATTTACTTTATTTATCAGGAGTTTAAGAATTAATTGACTATCATAATTTTAGAATTAATTTTTATAAGTAAATGAACTTCAGCAAACTATTAATTATCAATTTTAAATTGAAATGGCACAATATGAGATCAATGAAATAAAAGAATAGAAACTGCATAAATATATTGGTTTAAATATGCAGCTTGTAATCAGGTTGCTGACTATTTTTGAAGAGAATGGTTAGAGGGAAAGAGACTTCAAAGTAGTAATGGATGACAGTAAGTGGATCCAGGCTGATAACCGGTACACAACAGTAGCCACCCAAGAGACAATGTTTACTGCCTGTCACACACCGTCAGATCCGAATCACGCTAATAAAAGAAAACGAAAGGAGATGTGAAAAACAGAAAACTGAGGAAAAGGATACATAACTATTCTAAAACTATTTTGGAATAATTAAAAGTTTGTCATATTTTTAACCAACTTTTTATATCAGAATAAATAATCGTAGATGATTATAGTTTAGAATATTTTACTGTGAGAACAATAGTAAATCTTTCATCGTAATATCTTATCGTAATAGTTATATCTGATCGTAATAGTAATATCTGATCGTAATAGTAATATCTGATCGTAATAGTAATATCTGATCGTAATAGTAATATCTGATCGTAATAGTAATATCTGATCGTAATAGTAATATCTGATCGTAATAGTAATATCTGATCGTAATAGTAATATCTGATCGTAATAGTAATATCTGATCGTAATAGTAATATCTGATCGTAATAGTAATATCTGATCGTAATAGTAATATCTGATCGTAATAGTAATATCTGATCGTAATAGTAATATCTGATAATAATAGTAATATCTGATCGTAATAGTAATATCTGATAATAATAGTAATATCTGATCGTAATAGTAATATCTGATCGTAATAGTAATATCTGATCGTAATAGTAATATCTGATCGTAATAGTAATATCTGATCGTAATAGTAATATCTGATCGTAATAGTAATATCTGATCGTAATAGTAATATCTGATCGTAATAGTAATATCTGATCGTAATAGTAATATTTGATCGTAATAGTAATATAAAGATAATGTGAATGTTGTTATAAATAGATTGAAGATTTTCACTGAACTTTAATTAAGGTGAAAGAGATCCTTTGACTAAATCACACTTACATGAAAAGATGACATGCCCGATCACTCCCAAATCTGTTGGTCTCCGCTGCCATCTCTCTCCTCGTCTTCCACTACGAAGTCATCATATAGTTATACGGTAAATTTTGTAGATTCCCAGATGGACTTCTCCCATTGTCCACACTCCAAGTCGTCAGGGGAAACCTCTCAGGTATTCTACTCCATGTCCGTTCCAGACATTACACCGAGACTATGGAATTGCATAACATCTGATCTTTGAAGAGTTAGGAAAGGCTTTGATAGTTCCAGGCGTGCACTGTATGTCAATGCTACGGTATCTGGAACATAACTGACTGGCATGCTTTTCACAACGCTACACATTAGTTCTGAACGAAGTCTCTCGAAATTTCTAAGCATGAAAAAATCAAAAGACCTCGTTCACATGAAAGAATTATGAAAATATATGAGCATGAATAATTTTGATATTAATAAAAATAGATCTTATAATTTATTTTCTTCACTATGTAGCATATATTTATGAAATTAAAAGACATACGGAAATAAAAGCTAAAAATAAGACTGAATTATTGTGTAAGTTTGTTAATAAAATGTGTCTTCTATTGATAAATGGTTTGTTTTTCACGAAATTATAATTTAATAGCTCAAAATACTATTATTTTATTCTGCGGGGAATAGTCCAGGCGGGAAATAGTCCGGCGGGGAATAGTCCTGACGGGGAAAAGTCAGGCGGGGAATATTCCGGCGGGGAAAAGTCCTAGTGCCGTTGGAGATGCATATCATTTGAATTCATATTTTGGTTAACTGGGATTAAACATTCTTGAATACATTTTCGATATGATGCTCCCTTAATATTCTCAGTTTTCCCGTTCCAATCCTCAAAGAAATATGTACCGTTTATCCTATTGCATGTCGTACCCCACCAGACAGTAACCGTTTGAGGATGAAGTGTGAGTTCATGAATAATTTTCGGATTTTCATTACTCCAATATCTGCAATTTTGTTTTTTGACATAACTAGAAAATTGAAAATGCATCTCATCAGACAATATGAGGTGCGAAATGAAATCATCGTGTTCTTCTGTAAGTAGCAAAAACTGTGCTGCCAAATCTAAGCGTTTCTGATAGTCAGTGACTTCTAATTTACGGGCTAGATGGATTTTGTTTGGATGGGATTTCAGCTGTTGTGGAATTCGAACCAATGATCTAACAGACAACCGAAGTTGATTCGAACACTTCCTTAACGATGTTCTTGGGTATTCTTGAACATCATTCAGAACAGTTTGAATAAGTATTTCATATCGTGCTGTTCTTGGTGCTGCACAACGTTTTTTGCCAGAAAAAGTTCCATATTCCCGAAACTGAATTACTAAATTGACAATGCATTTATGGGATGAACTGCTCACCACGTTGAGAGTTCGCATCTAGATGTTTCAAACTGCATGTAACCGTGAATATGATAGTCACAACTGAGACATTGATAAACCAAAAAATGTAAAACCTACTCTTCTGTTTAAATTTAACCAAACAGTTCTATCTTTCATAGTTTTTGCATAATTAAGTTTTGAAAGTAGCACCTGACTTTTGCCACACCCAGTATATTTCTACCATTAAAAGGAAAGGCAATTAATTAAAAAATAAAATATTGATTAAGTGAGTTCTGAATTATCGGACGGTTTCAATATAATATATATATATATATATAGGAAAGAAAATGTGTATCAAGTGCCAGTGCTTCGTAACGTGTTTATATTATTCTAAACCACTTCAAGGTTAATTATTTATCTTAATTCAATGCAATTATAATTTCTAAAATGTCAATAGTACATTTTGAATTCGATATACAACATGTAGTATTCAATAACTACCGTTCCTAAGCAAAAATAGTTGTACCTAATCATTGCCAGTTGAAAACAAAGATGGCCGCTAACTCTTAATTCCACCACGTGAGGGCGCCACTTTCTATTTTTATTTCACTAATATCATTTGTAGTTGCAATTCGATAGCAAAATTACTTTCAGATTTTAGGGTTGATAATAATTCAAAGGAAAGAACAAAACAAATTCATATTAATAAACTAATATCTCAATAATAAGGTCTTATAGAATTAAAAGAAAAAATGTCAATATTTCACTAAAAGATGAAATTACAGATGATTATCAAACTACTTAAAATTCACATGAAAAAGTAGCATAATAATTTCATATGCATGTCAAAATATAATAATTGAATGTGAATGACATTAACTATTTCATTAAAAAAATGATATTACAAATGATTATGAACCTTACTAACTAAAATATTGTAATTAAAATTGATTATGAACCTAACTAATTAAAATATTGGAATTACAATTGATTATGAACCTAACTAACTAAAATATTGTAATTACAATTGATTATGAACCTAACAACTAAAATATTGGAATTACAATTGATTGTGACCTTACCTAACTAAAGAAGAAAAATAGTCGACATGATATCATCTACAAGTCAAAATTAGAAAATTGACATTTAAATTGAATATTTCAGCACTTAAATGTTAGAATTACAATTGATTAAGAACCTAACTAACTATAAAGTACATCTAAAAGTTCAAATTTTATCAACTAATATCAACAACGAAAACTTTAAAATTAAGAGAAAAATTGTCAAAATTAAACTAAAAGATAAAAATTACAATTGAATTACTTGCAGTGCACATAAAAAAGAAACATTATAATATGTTCTTCATGTAAAAAATGATAATTGACAATAATCCAGTACAAAATTGGAAATGCAGTTAATTAAGATATAAAATACCTAACTACCTAAAGTGCACTAAAATTAGATATAATTTTATTTGAGGGTCAAAATGAGATACTAATTCTAATGACAAACAACTGAATACAAAACAAATGAAACACACCTAATAACATGAATATAACAATAATTACAGCTTATTCAATACAGACTGCTTTGTGTTTATTGGACGCAGCAGACATCTGCATATTCTTGGAATGATGGCCTCTAGTTTTCGGCCTCCTTACTGCCGGTGCTGGCTGGTCAGGAACAGCGACATCCTTTTCCAAAGAAGGATTTCTATTTGCAGGAGGCTTGTAGAAGAGAGTCCTCAACAAATCGTAATAAGTGTGAGGAGAGAAGGAAGACTTCATTCTGTACAGAAGGAAAAAGTCTCCGAAAGAAATATCATTCAACCTTTCGTGGATACCTTCGATCTCTTCTTTCTTCGCTTTCAACGGTTTGGTGAAACGGAGCAATTGAAGGCGTAGTTTTGGCACGAAGAACAACGAGAGATAGACGATGTAGAGAATTCCAATGACGGATGTTGCTATCATCCACACCCAGAGGACAATGAAGTACTTCTCATAGAGTTCCATGTACGTCAGATGACAACCGTATCTCTCGGTTCTGGCATTTGTCAGCTTGTTGAAGGGAGTGATTTCGCATTGGGCAAATGGAGGAAATCTTAAGGAGAGTTCATCCTGGAAATTGATGATATCTCTGTTGAAAGGATATGTTGCGTATCCTAAATCCTTAAATTTCCCCAAGAACACGAAGTCAATTACAAAGTAGCAGAAGAAGTTGATGGCCACAGCTACAATGTGTATCAAGAAACTCATGACGAAAACATTGTTGTGTGTGCCGCTGTTGACCATGTAGTATTGGCAGGCTTCCTTGTAGCTCACTTCTTCTTTGGGTGAGGCGAGGAGGTCGAAGAGTTTCTTAACCTTAGGATTCTCAGCTCTTTTGCTCATCTTATGAGGAATATAAAAGACTAGAGCAATGAAGAAGAGCACCCAGTGAACCCATCTGTAGAAGAGTAGGTAAGTCTTTCCAGAAATAAATCCATTGGCATCTTCAACATAGAGATAAGATGCACAGATGTTGAGGTAATCTGGTCTGATTTGCGAGTCTGCATTGTACTTGCTGGTACAGGTGAGGATGTCTTTATTCCACCAAGAGTAGGAAATGGCGGCATATCCTCCAAAAATCAGCCAGAAGGTGTAGGTGTAGAACAGCTTGAGGACTGGGCTGTCGCAAAGACCTACACCGACAGAAACTGTCCTCTTGTTGAAGGCATTCATGACTATGCCTCCAATGTTTTTCAGCAGGTCAAACTGCCTGGTTGTTGGTCCTAACCCCATTTTGGATTGTGAGGCTGAAATAGAAGAAAAGATGCTACAATCTTATTTGAATTTAATGGCTTATGCAATTAGCAACAAATGATAGAAACTATACTGAAAACTAAAAGTTTTAAAGGATTGAAAATAATCGATTGTATTTGACGTTCAAACTGTTCATATCGAGTAAAAGATATACTTTTATGTATTTAATTATCCTCTGATCAAATATTCTGACTTGATTCATTTGCAATTATTTTATAATGAAAATGATAATAAATTATTTTCTAGAAGTGATTTAGTATTATAGAAATTGTCAACATTATTAAGAGTATGGAAAAAAATCCAACTAAGACGACTGCGAAACTGGAATTTATTTCAGCCTCTTTTAATGATATTATTATTTAATATTGTTATAATATAGTTCATTTATTTAGACAGATTTCAAGGATATGTGCCATAAATTATAAATTAATCAACAACTATTATGGAAGTAAAGAAATAAAATAACTCACCTTAATCAACAAAGAAAAATGTCCAAAATGTAATTCACCAGTCAAGGTAGTTTTCAAATCGTGAACTCGTTGAAAATAATCTGAAACAAAAAAAAACATTATTAGAAAAAGTTAACTAATAAATAATTTGAATGAAGTGAAATAATAAAACTAATTTACCTTCAAAGCATAATAAAAAAGTTACAAATAATATTATTTATTGATTTAGTCAATCATCATATCTTAATGTACTCAATTATCATATATTTATGTAATCTATCATAGATTCAAGCTGCCAATGTTCTTATATTTTAAGTAATCAATTATCTTATTATATATCATCATACTATATATTTTCCAATTGAATTTCCTCCAAATGAATAACATTTCATCAAAGTGAAATAGCATTTCATCAAAGTGAAATATAACTTCATCAAAGTGAAATAACATTTCATCAAAGTGAAATAACACTTCATCAAAGTGAAATATCATTTCATCAAAGTGAAATATCATTTCATCAAAGTGAAATATCATTTCATCAAAGTGAAATAGCATTTCATCAAAGTGAAATATCATTTCATCAAAGTGAAATATCATTTCATCAAAGTGAAATATCATTTCATCAAAGTGAAATATCATTTCATCAAAGTGAAATATCATTTCATCAAAGTGAAATATCATTTCATCAAAGTGAAATATCATTTCATCAAAGTGAAATATCATTTCATCAAAGTGAAATATAACTTCATCAAAGTGAAATAGAATTTCATCAAAGTGAAATAGCATTTCATCAAAGTGAAATATCATTTCATCAAAGTGAAATAGCATTTCATCAAAGTGAAATAGCATTTCATCAAAGTGAAATAAAACTTCATCAAAGTGAACTAGCACTTCCACCATAAGAAATAACTATTCCTCCAAGTGAACTATCAATTCCTCCAAATGAAATATCATTTCAGCAGAATAAAAATCGAATCAATATGTAGCCAAATTGATTTATTACGTGAAATTTATTTACATGAAATTTATTTACATGAAATTTATTTACATGAAATATATTTTTACATGAAATTTCTTCACATATAAATTTATTTACATATAGATTTAGGTTCTAGGTATATTCCACCGCGGTATATTCCATCCCGGTAATTTTCACCCCTGTGACATTGCTCATTTGGGTGACAACAAAAATCCAAAGATTTTATTTTTAGATTGCCATTTGTTAAATAATTCGTACCGATGAAAAAATAACTTAGACGATATCCTTAGACATTTGGACAATATTTAGAGGTAGCTCAAGTCAATTGAAATTTTATCCTAATAAAATTACAAATATTCTAAATATGGTAGTTTATTTCAAAGTATACGTGTTGAAAAAGTTAATGTTAATACCTTTTTAACATGAAACTGCACATGTGCTCCCACAAAAATGGTTGGATGAGTTATAGAAAGGGTTGACTGGCAGAGACAACCCATTCAATGTTTTCGCTCTTTGCCTATAAGTTGCTGTTTTGGATTCTAGGACCAAATTCCCCGTGATCAAAATCTCTCAATGTACACAGAGAAAAAAGTTTACTCATATTTAATGGGTCATCAATTTATGCTTTGAATCAATTTATTACGTGAGTTGGTTTGACTATATTCATGTTTTCACGTGTGTCAAAACAACTATGACGTGGTGTGTCACCAAACATAGTTAATTCAAATCATTTTATGCATTGAATCAACTTACTATGAGAGTTAGAGTTACATTTTGGGAGTTCGAACATATGTTAAAACAACTATGACATAGTGTGTTGAAATAACTTACAAAGATTGTCAATTCAATGTATCTGGTGTATGAATTAACTTACTATGAAAGTTGACGTTACTTTTTTTAAGGATAGGTGCGAGTTAAATCAACTATGACATAAGGCCTTGTTACACGGTGCGAGTAAACGTGCGAGTTGGCCTAGCCAGTTACTATAGTGCAGCTACTCGCACAGTGTGACCGCATCAGTAGAGTAACTCTCATGAAAATTCAGTGCTATTAACATTGAGCTACTGGCATGCGAGTACACAGGGACAGCTGCTGTCCACTGTCATGACAGTAACTCGCACCGTGTAACACGGCCTTTAGTGTGTTATAGTAACCCACAAAGACTGTTAATCCAAAGTATTCTGCAGTGTATGAATTAACTTACTATGAGAGTTGGCGCTACTTTTTTATAAGTTTAGGTGTGAGTTAAAACAACTTTGACATAGTGTGTTAAAGTAACCCACATAGACTGTTAATCCTATGTATCTGGTGTAAAAATTAACTTACTATGAGAGTTAGTGCTACTTTTTTTAAGTTTAGGTTTAATTCAAATGAGTATGTGGCAACTTATGCTTTCCTCAAAGCCAATTATTCGGTTGACACTTTACAGTTCAAATCTTGTTTATAAGTGTGTTACTTGTCGAATGTGAACGCTCCTCAATACCATTTTAGTTCAAGTGCAAACAATAGTTTTATGTGCACTGAATAGTATTATCGCTGCCGATCGATTATTAATTATTAATTAATTCCATTAATAACTTGATAAATGTCTGCCTAAATATTCTAAAATTTTGGGGATTGATAGGCTGGTGGCTAGGTAGTTATTTGAAGAGCTGAATATCAGTATATAACTTTTCTTAATAATAAATTTTGATTACTGCCTTCCAGTTTGAAAACTGATATCCAAACAAATTTTCTTAGATTATTATATGTTAACTTATTTAAGCATCATACCTACCTAGCTGTGTTTTTCCAGTGCCAATACCTTCTACATAGGCTAGGCAGTTACTGCGCTGTCCTCAGATAGGGAAAGTTCCAAATTATTAGGCGATTTCAAATTTCGGTCACGTATGAAATATAGTATATAGCTACCTAAGAGCTGATTAAATAAAAAGTTGATTAATTATTTTATATAGTTTTTCTTAGGCGACCGAAAATGTGAAACCGTCCGATATTTCGGAACTTATCCTAGTATCTTAAGTATAGTGGTCTGATAATTTATATATTTTAAATTATACCTTTTCCAATTGAAGTTCCTCCAAATGAAATAACATTTCATCAAAGTGAAATATCATTTCATCAAAGTGAAATATCATTTCATCAAATTGAAATATCATTTCATCAAAGTGAAATATCATTTCATCAAAGTGAAATAACATTTCATCAAAGTGAAATATCATTTCATCAAAGTGAAATATCATTTCATCAAAGTCAAATATCATTTCATCAAAGTGAAATATCATTTCATCAAAGTGAAATAGCATTTCATCAAAGTGAAATAGCATTTCATCAAAGTGAAATAGCATTTCATCAAAGTGAAATATCATTTCATCAAAGTGAAATATCATTTCATCAAAGTGAAATAGCATTTCATCAAAGTGAAATATCATTTCATCAAAGTGAAAAATCATTTCATCAAAGTGAAATATCATTTCATCAAAGTGAAATATCATTTCATCAAAGTGAAATATCATTTCATCAAAGTGAAATATCATTTCATCATAGTGAAATATCATTTCATCAAAGTGAAATAGCATTTCATCAAAGTGAAATAGCATTTCATCAAAGTGAAATATCATTTCATCAAAGTGAAATATCATTTCATCAAAGTGAAATAGCATTTCATCAAAGTGAAATAGCATTTCATCAAAGTGAAATATCATTTCATCAAAGTGAAATATAATTTCATCAAAGTGAAATATCATTTCATCAAAGTGAAATATCATTTCATCAAAGTGAAATATCATTTCATCAAAGTGAAATATCATTTCATCAAAGTGAAATATCATTTCATCAAAGTGAAATATCATTTCATCAAAGTGAAATATCATTTCATCAAAGTGAAATAGCATTTCATCAAAGTGAAATAGCATTTCATCAAAGTGAAATATCAATTCCTCCAAATGAAATATCATTTCAGCAGAATAAAAATCGAATCAATAAGCAGTCAAATAAATTTATTACGTGAAATTTATTTACATGAAATTTATTTACATGAAATTTATTTACATGAAATTTATTTACATGAAATTTATTTACATGAAATTTATTTACATGAAATTTATTCACATGAAATTTATTTACATGAAATTTATTTACATGAAATTTATTTACATGAAATTTATTTACATGAAATTTATTTACATGGAATTTATTTACATGAAATTTATTTACATGAAATTTATTCACATGAAATTTATTTACATGAAATTTATTTACATGAAATCTCTTTACATAAAAAAAATGTATATGAAATTTGTTTACATGAAAAAAATTCACATAGGCAGAATTGTTGCATAATTTTTCATTAGTTTTTTTAGTAATTATTTTTGATACATTGTTCATATATTTTATTTATTATTATTTTACATATGTTTTCTTTTACTATTAATACCCCACTAAAATTAATAATGGGGTAGTATAAAAGTAAACTTGAAAAATATGTAAAATAAAATAAATATAAAAAATATTATGTAGTTAATTGATGCAAAGAAGACTAAATGAAAATAAATTCATGTAAATAAAAATCATGTAAATTAATATCATGTAAATAAATTTCATGTAAATAAATTTCATGTAAATAAATTTCATGTAAATAAATTTCATGTAAATAAATTTCATGTAAATAAATTTCATGTGAATAAATATCATGTAAATAAATTTCATGTAAATAAATTTCACGTAATAAATTTAATTGACTGCATATTGATTCAATTTTTATTCTGCTAAATTGATATTTCACTTTGATGAAATGCTATTTCACTTTGATGAAATGATATTTCACTTTGATGAAATGCTATTTCACTTTGATGAAATGATATTTCACTTTGATGAAATGATATTTCACTTTAATGAAATGCTATTTCACTTTGATGAAATGATATTTCACTTTGATGAAATGCTATTTCACTTTGATGAAATGATATTTCACTTTGATGAAATGCTATTTCACTTTGATGAAATGATATTTCACTTTGATGAAATGCTATTTCACTTTGATGAAATGCTATTTCACTTTGATGAAATGATATTTCACTTTGATGAAATGCTATTTCACTTTGATGAAATGCTATTTCACTTTGATGAAATGCTATTTCACTTTGATGAAATGCTATTTCACTTTGATGAAATGATATTTCACTTTGATGAAATGATATTTCATTTGGAGGAACTTCAATTGAAAAAGGTATAGTTAGTCTACTTATAGGTAGAGTTACACAGGTAAATTCGGTTCTTTAATTTCTGATTGTGGCCCTATAAAGAGAGTCTAAAAATCATTCTGAAATTAGTTTAGATATTTGTACATATATTGAATTGCTGAATATCATAATTAGTTTATTTTATGATAGGTACTATTTATTTCACGAGTGCCTTGAAGCTATAATAGTTATTAATGTTTCTGAGATAAGAGACCGCAGTTAGTAAAAGTGCTCCAATTTACCTACTTGACCCTAGTTTTCTATGACCGGGAGAACTCCATCCAGGGAGGTAGTCGGAGGAGAACACCGTCCAGGGATTTGACAGGGAGAACTCCAACCAGAGGTGAGCCTTTTGATATATTAAACTTTTTTGGTATTTAATTTAAGTCTAAATTAAGAGTGTATAATGAACAAAATTATGAGGATTAGCAAGGAAAATCCATTGCATTCATTAGAGCTAAATTCATGCTACACCTGAAGATTTATTAATAGTTTAACATTTTATATAAATGATTTACATATATGAAACAATTCTCAGTTAATAATTCTCTTCATTTCCTTATTAATATATGGTTTTCTATATTTTCTGAATCTACTTTCACATCTTTATGAAGAATTGATGGAGTAGATCAATGTCATCAACCATCGGAGTCCTCTTCAATTCCTTTGAATGATTCAGGAACTATTATGCTAGGTCAAAGTAGGTATTTGAAAATATTTGATGATTTTTAAATGTGTATTTGCAATATGATTAGCTCTTACTCTTTCATATGCTTTTAGGGATTCCAGACATGAAAAGAATATCGAAGCTGTCGCTATCTCATCACAAAAGAAAAATGAGTAGGTATGTTAATGATAATGTATATAAACGATACTATAAATTTCCATTATATATAAATATACGAATCTCTTATTTCAGGAATTAGCAACCTATAGTCGTGACAGACAGTGACGTTGTTTCAAATTGTACTTCTAAATAAAAAATCTAAAACTTAAATGTTTATATTTCGTTTTCAATTTGACCTTGGTAATTCTACTATATAGCATATTTCTATATCAGTGCCTATTAGTAAGATGAATTGCACTAAAATATGGTTTAGAAGATAAAGGCTTTATTATTATAAATTAAGTTATAGTATAATTGCAGCATATCAAAGATTTATTCTATCAACTTTTGTTTTTGTAATCTAGCCTGGTTATTTAATTCATCTTGCTTACCTATTTATCACTACGTAAAGTTATTTACGTCATCTAACTACTTATTTATAAACAGACCTGATGAAGTTATTTATTCAATCTAATCTATTAATTTACAACTAATAACCATATATCAATTCATCAGATCGAGAACATTTCAAAAAGCAAAGATTAGTATAGGTAATCGATCATTTTTTTAAATCAAAATAGTATGCATATCACAGAAGCAAAAGTAGGAAAATAAATGAACATGTTTGATTTGGTCGTAGAGAATAAATAGTCTAATCTAATTGATACCGGGACCAAACTCGAGATTATGATTTAATAGGATAAATATAGTGAATGAAAAAGTCATGTAAAAAGTCTGGCTACTGCTAACCGGACCTAGATTTCAACCTACACTAATAGTTGATATACATTTACTTAGTTTAATGGTAGTTGATATAACCAACACGAGATGTTGATATAACCTACACGCAGAGATGGGCGAAAAGTACATCGAAAGTACTTAAGTACTAAGTACAAGTACTCGTAAATCAAAGTACTTGAAGTAGTTGCCCAAGTACTCAAATAAGAAAGTACTTTCAAAGTAAAAGTACCAAGTACTTTTTAAAGTACTTTCAAGTACCAAGTACATTTACTATATATTTTAAATATTATTAATTCATATAGTCTCCGTTTTTCATGTAAATTAGACAAAATGTTTAGTTGAATTAGATTATAGCAATTTCTCTGATCATCACAGTGACTCTTTTCTCTGATAGTACATCCTCACAGTGACTCTTTTCTCTGATAGTACATCATAACAGTGACTCTTTTCTCTGATAGTACATCATCGCAGTGACTCTTTTCTCTGATAGTACATCATCACAGTGACTCTTTTCTCTGAGAGTACATCGTCACAGTGACTCTTTTCTCTGATAGTACATCATCACAGTGACTCTTTTCTCTGATAGTACGTCAACACAGTGATTATTTTCTCTGATAGTACATCATCACAGTGATTCTTTTCTCTGATAGTACATAATCACGGTGATTCTTTTCTCTGATAGTACATCATCACAGTGACTCTTTTCTCTGATAGTACATCATCACAGTGACTCTTTTCTCTGATAGTACATCATCACAGTGACTTACTGTACAAGTCCACACGCTTATAATTCGTCTATGTGTTTGGCAAATATTGGTTGTGATAGCTAGGTATCACAAAATAATTGAATGCAATGTACTTAAATTGGTCAATATAACTCATAGTCTCATATATGTACATGATTGTATGTCAGAATACATAAATAATCAACTTCTCATAAGATTATACAATATTTTAGTTTTCGATTCTATTGTTTGACAAACAATTTTCCAATATGTTGGCCCTCTTCAAACTCTAGATTTTATCCAGTTTACTACTGTGTACGGGGCTGTAAATACATTTTTGGATGAGAAAAAGATTCAATTTTGTAGAGATTTTAGAACTAATTTTTTAAGATATCTTAACTGAAATGAAAAAATGTACTTTGCAATGTACTTTTTACTTGGGAAGTAACAAGTACTTGTAAAAAGTACTTCTAAGTAATTATTCAAAGTACTTTTCAAAATGCACTTAAAGTAGTACTTGAAGTAATTACTTGTTACTTAGTACTTTAACTTGGTACTTGGGAAGTACAATCCCGCCCATCTCTGCCTACACGAGTAGTTGATATAACCAACACGAGTAGTTGATATAACCTACACGAGTAGTTGGTATAACCTACACGAGTAGTTGATATAACTTACACGAGTAGTTAATATAACCTACACGAGTAGTTGATATAACCTACATTAGTAGTTGTTATAACCTGCACGAGTAGTTGTTATAACCTGCACGAGTAGTTGGTATAACCTACACAAGCAGTTGGTATAACCTACATGAGTAGTTGTTATAACCTGCACGAGTAGTTGGTATAACCTGCACGAGTAGTTGGTATAACCTACATGAGTAGTTGGTATAACCTTCACGATAGTTGGTATAACACATAGGAGTGATTTGAGAAACATACACAAGTAGTTGATGTAACCTTGTTCTGTAGTTGTTTTAACTATTACATATAATTGGTTCAACCATCACGAGTAGTTTTGACTATAACAGATAGCTGTTGTGACCATCGGGAATTAAAAATAATTAACTCACATATGTGTTGTTTTAACCAACGTCAATTTAACTCATTTTAAATAGTACCTGCAACTCACCACGTAGGTAGGCGCACAGATAAACCATAAAATGTAGTCAAAACAAATCAAATATGATTTGATTCAACTAATCCTTTCTCTGTGTGTAAAAAAGGCAATAATCTCCCAGTATTGAAACATTGTGCAATAACCCCCTCCCCTCACCATCAAAAAAATTCTGGTTAAAAAAACATGTAAAAAAAGTCTTCGGTCAAAAACCACCACCTTTACAAGAAGTAAAAATTCCAAATTCCAAATGAAATAAATATAACAATAAATACTATAATTATTATGACATCATCATTCAATTAATATCACTGTTGTGTTGGCGGTAGTGTAAAAAATCAGCTTGAGATTGAAAATCTAAATACCTCAACTGATAAATGCGTTCACACAACCGTTCTTTCTGCTGTTCTATCACATGTGTAGTGAACATTTTTAATTTTTTGTGATTAGCCAGCAAAAGGTTTAATTTGATACAGTGAAAATGCAAGTTACGTAGCATTACATTTAATATTAATAAATGACTAATATTAATAACTAAACAAACCTAACCCGTGAAGTGGGGTGGAATTTACCGTGGTGGAATATACCGGGGTGGAAAATACCGAGGTGGATTATACCGGTCACCATAAATTTATTCACATGAAATTTATTTGCATGAAATTTATTTACATGAAATTTATTCACATGAAATTTATTTACATGAAATTTATTTACATGAAATTTATTTAGGTATGTGAAATTTATTTACATGAAATTTATTTACATGAAATTTATTTACATGAAATTTATTTACATGAAATTTATTTACATGAAATTTATTTACATGAAATTTTTTACATGAAATTTATTTACATTAAATTTATTTTCATTTAGTCTTCTTTGCATCAATTAACTACATAATATTTTTTCTAATATATTTTATTATACATATTTTTCAAGTTTACTTTTAAACTACCCCATTATTAATTTTAGTGGGGTATTAATAGTAAAAGAAAAAATATATAAAATAAAATATATGAAAATATGCATCAAAAATAATTACTAAAAAATTAATGAAATATTATGTAAAAATTCTATGTGAATTTTTTTCATGTAAACAAATTGTATATACATTTTTTTATGTAAATAAATTATATGTAAATAAATTTCATGTCACTAAATTTCATGTCAATAAATTTCATGTAAATAAATTTCATGTAAATAAATTTCATGTGAATAAATTTCATGTAAATAAATTTCATGTAAATAAATTTCATGTATATAAATTTCACGTAATAAATTTAATTGACTGCATATTGATTCGATTTTTATTGTGCTGAAATGATATTTCATTTGGAGGAAACGCTATTTCATTTGGAGGAATTGATAGTTCACTTTGCTATTGTTATTTCACTTTGATGAAATGCTATTTCACTTTGATGAAATGCTATTTCACTTTGATGAAATGCTATTTCACTTTGATGAAATGCTATTTCACTTTGATGAAATGCTATTTCACTTTGATGAATTGATATTTCACTTTGATGAAATGATATTTCACTTTGATAAAATGATATTTCACTTTGATGAAATGATATTTCACTTTGATGAAATGATATTTCACTTTGATGAAATGATATTTCACTTTAATGAAATGATATTTCACTTTGATGAAATGATATTTCACTTTGATGAAATGATATTTCACTTTGATGAAATGATATTTCACTTTAATGAAATGATATTTCACTTTGATGAAATGATATTTCACTTTAATGAAATGATATTTCACTTTAATGAAATGATAATTCACTTTGATGAAATGATATTTCACTTTGATGAAATGATATTTCACTTTGATGAAATGATATTTCACTTTAATGAAATGATATTTCACTTTGATGAAATGATATTTCACTTTGATGAAATGATATTTCATTTGGAGGAAATTCAATTGGAAAATGTATAGTGGTTACCCGTGCAAAATGCACGTAAACGTTCGTATATAATATTTAAGGACGTTTCTTTTTGTTTTTAGCATTTCACATCCCATTCTCCATTTCATTTCACATTAATTAGGTACCAATAAATAGAAATTTTCTCCCCGTGACGTCATCAATTTGTGTAGATTCGTAGAATGATATCGTATAAATCATAATTATCATATGAGATAGTATATAAATTACATCATCTTACAAAATATTAAACATTATTCAAATAATCACCTTATGAATAGTAAAATATGTAGCTACATCGATTATTTCAAAGAATGATATAATTATAAATAGGTATGTATCATTGGAAAATAAGTAAATATGTACCTACCAACCCATATTTACAAATATTGAATATTCTAATGAACATCTAAATTACATAGGAATATATGTAATATATTTATTCTGTATTATTTAATATTTGAGGACATTACTTTCTGATTTTGGTCATACACTTCCCATTTTCCATTACATTTCATGAGAATTAGGTACCAGTAAAGAGTAATTTTTGTGTCCCGTGACGTCATCAATTTGTGTAGAATGATGTCGTATAAACATCATAGAAAATAAGATAGCTGTATAATTAACTACAAAATTAGAAACATTAATAAACAATATTCAAATAATCATATCAAAAAATAAAATGTGTAGCTATATCGATCAGTTCAATGATTGAAATAGAAGAAATAAAATCAACATATACCTAGGTATATATGTAGCAGGTGATATTTTATTCATTTGAATTAATTAATTTAATTGTGTAAAATTCATTATTAAATTCGATTGAATGTAAATTAACTATCATTTCTTTCGGATATATATTCATATTCCCACCCGTCAAAATCAATATTAATTATTATATTTTAAATCGTACAAAATATGTCATTTATTTTCGTGAGGAAAAATGATAACCAGCTTAGAATTAAATTTTTCTTTTTCTAACTTTCGTTATATCTCGAAAAATATTTCGAAATTCGAAAAATGAAGCAGTCATTTTTGTAGACCATTTTTACATTTAGTAGATATTTCTTCGATTCAATTAATGCAAATTTTATTTTTCTAATTATTTCGTATGTTAACATGTATTTGCCGATTTGAATTAAATCCCTATCTATTCCATTAAAACTTAAAATTTGAATAATTCAAAAAATCGTTCGAATTTCGTTAAACAAATCAATCGAAACAAGTCTGTAGGACCATAGGCCGGAGGTTTCCAGAAAACTTAAGCCCATTCGATTGGATAGGCTCTGAAAATATCCTGGAAAGTATGTCTAATTAATTCCTATCTATCCCATTATAAATCAAGTGTTAATAATTCGAAAACCCGTTTGACTCTCAAAAAATTCTTTTAACACGTTAAATTCGACACGACTTTCTAAAAAGTTGTGAAGTTTCAAATCTCCAGGTCTAACCGTTTGTGAGTAATATATTGCTCCAAGTAACACACATACAGACACACACACAGATCTAGAGTATTATATTATAGAAACTAGTGAATACCCGTGCAAAATGCACGGTAACGTGCATATTTATATATATTATTATATATTATTCTATTATTAAACCATTACTTATTGTGTTTGTTCATATATATTACACAACCCGCTATCCATTACATTTCTTATTAATTAGGTACAAGAAAAGAGTAATTTTTCGTCCCGTGACGTCATCAGTTTATGTACAATACTATCGTATGTATCATAAATTATTATATGAGATAACCTCATAAATAACTGAAAATTACATACATTAAAAATTATTCAAATAAATAATCACATTATGAATAATTAAAATAATTAGCTACTTCGATCAGTTCAATGATTTAAATAGAAGAAATTTGAAATCCCCATATATAGGTAGCAGCTGATATTCCATTCATTAATTTCAATTAATTTAATTAATATAATTATGTAAAATTCGTTATAATTTGATTGAAAATATTTTAAATATCATTTAATTCGAATATTTATTCATATTCCCATCCGTCAATATCAATATTAACATTTTAATCGTGCATAATTTCTGATTTATTTTCGTGAGGAAAAATGATAACCAGCGTATAATTTTATTTTATTTTTCTAACTTTCGTCATATCTCGAAAACTATTTCGAATTTCGAAAAATGGTTTACGCAGTTATTTTTGTAGACCATTTTTACATATAGTACATATTTTTTCGATTCGATTATTGCGTATTATATTTTTTCATTTATTTCGTATGTTACCATGTATTTAGCGATTTGAATTAAATTCCTATTTATTCCATTATAAATTAAAATTCGAATAATTCAAAAACCCGTTCGAATTTCGTAAAACAAATCAATAGCGTTCTGTAGGAACATAGGCCGGAGGTTTCCAAAAATTTCAGCCCATTCTGTCGGATAGTCTCTGAAAATATCCAAGAAAGGATGTCGAATTAATTCCTATCTAACTAATTTTAAATCAAGTGTTAATAATTCAAAAACCCGTTTGAATTTCGAAAAATCCTTTTAACACGTTCAATTTGACACGACTTTCTGAAAACTTGTAAATTTTTAAGTCTCTAGGTCTAACCGTTTGTGAGTAATATCGCTCCAATTAACACACAGACAGACAGACTCACACACACAAAGATGTAGCATATTATATATAGAGATATCTAATAATCATATATTTAATTATCACATCATTAAGTAATAAAGCAATTCTAGATAACTAATCTGTATCTCAAAATGAATCTCAAGTATTTAATAATTAGTCATTTCAACAGTATTTGTGTAGTTATTTAATTGTTTTAATAAATGAAATACATTTAAAAACAAGAATATATCAATTGGGAATAATTTACTGTTTATATAATTGTAAAAAAGTGATTAAGAAGTATAATTATTAGACCGATCAGAAATGGATACCTATTGTATTTCATTTACATTAAAAACGTATATATTATAAATGATTATAATACTTAACAATATTAATAACATGTTATAGTATGTATTAAACCAGAAATATATAAACTGCTATCTTATCTATAAGATTAACTATAATCACAAATGAATAATTATATGAAATATACTAAATATAGCATTAATATTAATTGATATCTGAAAATCTTCCTAATTAATTGACTAATTACATTAGTTTCAACAGTATCTCCAGTAATTAACTAATTACTGAAGAATATAAAAGCAGTAATGAATTATCTTGTATTTTATTAATTAATTGACTAATAAACTAATTGCATAATTAGTTAAAGTATAGTTATTGTCTGAGATGCGCCTTCTAGGCCCAACACTCTGGTAAATTAGATACACGAAATAAAAAAATGAACTTCGACTCTTCTGACCGATCAGAAATGGAATCCTCAAGAATTCAGACCACATTCAAACTTGCATACACTAAATAAATATTGGTGACCTGACCATTCGCCATGGGACAACTCGCTCCCGAAATATTCGCCATGGGACAGCGTGATTTATGTTCAACAGTATAATTAATTTAATTTACAATATAATAGATGCATCCAATTTTAAATGTATAAGATTAGGTTAGTACAGATAATGATTATCCTAAGTTATTTTTATATGTAGATGATGCACAAGCCGGTAGAAATTTATTAAAGATATATTACCTAAATAAATAGTAAAACAGTAAATTTAAGCTCTCAAAGAACATTATCTATATCTGTCTCTAGTTTCAGACAACCACATTCCATCTACTTATTCCTAGAGGAGAACCTCAAATTCTGAACTGTACTAGAATTCACTTATTATGCAGTTGTGGAAGTAAAACAAAGAGAAGGTAATTACAAACCAGACACAGTAAATAGATCAACAAAAGATGAATGAAAGAAAAGAAGAATGGAGACAAGGAAGATAAGCTGTTAGGGTTTGAAAAATAACGAGAAAGCCAGTCACAAAGTAAATGAATCTTATGTACGAAAATAGATAAGGAATTACCGCCAGCTTCTTTTTGGATAATGGATAATATTATATGAGAAAAAAAATTATTACAATTTTTTTTTTATTTCCCTCAAACCCTTGTATGAGGTAAACTTTTTGGAAAGGTTTGGCCTGGAAAAACAAAGAAAACTGTGGTGGGCTAGGATGAACTGGTCGGAAATGGTTTACATAGATCTAATATCGAAACCTACTTCCTGTATCGTCAAGAACCTGATATTTTCGTAACAAAACTATTTGAAATCAAATAAGAATTTTCTGTTGTATAAATAAATTTAGAAAATTAACATGTATCATAGTGATATAGAATTCAAACCAGAACATATTGAATTCAATTGTTGGTATAAGTAGACAAAGTAATAAAACATAAGTAATAAAACAGTAAATTCCAGCTCTCCTATTTAATGTCATCTATATCTGTCTCGGGTTTAGAGACCTACATTCCATCTACCTATTCTTAGAGGAGAACCTCAAATTCTGAAATGTTCTAGAATTTCAGTTATTACGCATTGGTAGAAGTAAGACAAAGAGAAGGCAATTACAAACCAGATACAGTAAATAGATCAACAAAAGATAAATGAAAGAAAAGAAGAATGGAGATGAAGAAAATAAGGTTTTGGAGTTCGATAACAATAATATATGAAATCAAATAAAATTTGTTGTTGTTTAAATGAATTTAGAAAATTAACATGTATCATAGTGATATAAAATTCCAAACGATAATTTAATGAATTCAATTAATCTTTAGAAAAAACTATATACCTAATATCTAACTGAATAAATTGAATTTTCTCGCCTAGGATTTGACAAAACACAACTATATATGTTTTTCGCATTTTGTTATACTAATATATTTAAGCTTTATTTTTCAAGTGACCGTAAATTAAATTCTTTTCTCAACAAAAAAAAACAGTCCAATCGCTAAAATAATAATATCCAGAATATTGAATAAGTAAAAGCTAAATAGAACTAGAAAAACCTAAGAATAACAAGAGCTCATTGTTACTAACCTCGTTTTAGGACGTTCCAGCTAGCACTGTGGTCTTTTTTCGGATCTCACGAGCTTATATACCCTATCGTGCTGTTGTGCTGGTCTCTGAGTTTCAATGATTTGATTTCAGCGTATAGACTTTTGATCTTGGACAGATAAACGGTCATAACCCTATTATATCTTTATCTGATTTAAATTAAACTAAATGAGATACAAACTTGAACTGAATTCGAAGTGATTTTTAAGTAAAGATATTTCCAGATAATAGAATATGAAAAAAGATTTCAGATAACAGAAAACATGTATAATTCAAACAAAATTGTGCCAACGAACTATACTTATAGCATCTAAACCAAGTTTTCTAATATCTAAACCTACTTTTCTTGAATATTCAATATTCGAACCAGTTTGATTTTACTTTAAAATTAGTTTAATTTAAGATCCTAAGAATAGAACAACATTAATCATGTTAAATGTAATTGAATGTTTGTCTCATATTGGAATTTATTTGTAATCTTCATATACAGGCATCCCCCGCTTTAGTTACCAAATCACGACTCAGTTTAGTTACCCAACGGTAACTAAAGCGAATAGAAGTAACAAGAAATTTATAATTGTCACTCCCTGATTTAGACCTCATTTTCTATGAGTAATAGAAAGAAAATTTATTATTAGAGTGGAACGTATATAAGCATATTACTAATAATATACACTATACAGTCTTTCATTGTCTTTGACTGTGATGAAAAAGTTTAAATTCGTGCAATTATCCATCCATAGCTTAACTCTCCTTCAGTATTGGTTAGTAATTAATAGATACTCTGATACTTAGACATCTCTATTTATTGTGCTACATTTAACAAACAGAAAGTTTATGCTCTATGAAATAATTATGGTAGTAGGGTACTAAGTTCCAAGTTTTTGGTTTGTTCTACAATTTCGGACACGTCAGAAAAAAATATTAGAATTTTTATTTAACTTCCATTCTAATTGGTATCAAATATATGTATATTCATTATCGAAGATGGAAATGAGATACGAATCTAATTTTTATTACAGATATTTATTCAGATATTATAATATATATTCATGAACTACTCAATGTCTAAAACCATTTCTACCTATTTATTCGACTATTAAATAGTAATTCGAAGTTCACTCGTGTGCCGGTTAACCAACAGTCAAAGTCACGTGGTGGACCTCTAGAAAACATACGTAGTAGAAACTAGGAGGTACTATTTCGAGAAGGTAGGAAATGTATGTATAGCCACTGAGATAAAAATCTATATATACATTTTATTAATCAAATGATAATCTAAAGATGGTATTAATGTAAAGTACAGTATAGAACACCTCTATAGTGAGAAAATGCTTCCCTACATTGGACCTAATGGTCATGTTTACTATATAGGTTACTTCATTACTACTCAGGATGGTTCACTATACAGGATTTCAATATAAAAGAGTTGCACTGTACATGAAAAGGCTTTTAATCAGTTAAATGCCTTTAAGTTTCGCTCAATGAAGTGCCAGATAAAAAAAGAATTCGGTGCTAGAAGGCGTGGTAGCTGGAATAAGCATGTTGCACACGCACAGTATTGGCAATGTGATTTTGTTGTCTATGTGACGTCATCACAGCAAAACTTAAAAAAGATCATTAACGTAAATAAAATTACACAAATTGATAAGCTATCATTATTTTACTTGAGAATTTATATAAATTCATTTGCGCTACATTTGTTATTCTCTGTAGTGAGGTCTGGACCCACGCATGTGGGCGGAGCTTCGCTGGAGTATAAATTTTTGTTCTTCCAGCGAGAACCATTCAGTGCTATGTTCGCAGCTTCCAGAAGCGGTTGGTTAATGAACAGTGTCCTGTGCTTCAGGTGAAAGAAAACAAATCCAAGAGTGACCATCGGACATTGAATTTTACAGTTATTGGACTAAGAAGAATTTAGTGTCGTGAGTACCCTTTTTATGGTTTATTATTAATATGTGTTTATGGATTGTCATTGTTATACCAATTCTGACTATTGAAGTCTATGCCGTTGTTATGGCATCGTTCACAGGACAAAATCATTCCTTATTAAATTAATATATATTTCTACAGTTACCATGGATATCAATGAAATAAAGAATCAATAACAATGTTAATTACTCATTTCTCACATGATCGGAAATGTAGAAATGTTCAATAACTCGTAATTTACCCTATATCCTTGAACTAACTTAGAATTGGCTTGAAATAACATTAAATTATTGTAATTTGGGTGCCACTTAATAGGAATATCCTTATATAAATAACATCCTACTAAAATTATATGAATATAATGTGAAATAGGAAATCAATTTATGAATATTTATAGCTTTAATGATTTATGGGTATTTTTTTTTACTCACAGTAAATTAGAACAATTTGATGTTAGTTGAACAGACCACACGTGGTACATATACATAAATTGGATTGTGATTAAGCATAGCCGTGTATGCATGTATTATAATTCTGATGTAACGTGACAATCAAGCAGATGTGGGCAAAAAGTTATTTTTTATTATTTCAACAAAGCTACTTTATTAAACACTCAGTAAACCAAATTTCAGCACACATAAAGATTTTATAATTAATAGTTGTAACTTATTTTCAAAATACGTAAATTTTAAATACATTTTCAGTTACGTTGACGTCAGCAATGTAGCCTTAGGTTCCGAAGCAAACGTTAAACTCTGTGTACTGATTTGTGAAAACTAGATAATTAAATATTCTCACATTAATATAATTATAAATTTTACAATAAATTAAGTTAATATTAAATCAACTTATATGTAAGTTAGATAGTTATTACATTTACATTTTTATTCTACATGTCATTCATTTTAACAATTTTCATTTATATGTAAAAAGTATTATTAATTAACAATATTAAGTTTCCCTACAAACAATTCCATGTGTATACCATGTGACACTCACACATTTAAATCATGTGTATACCATGCATATTTTTGGAATGGATACCATATTTATTACATGTTGTTTTACGTGGTAATATGCTAAATTATATGTGATTACCATTTGTTATAACTTATAAGTATGGTATTTATTATGTAACATGTTGCTAAGAATGTAGTAAATAACAATTGGTAAACACCTGTTATAAGTATGGTAATTTACAAGTGGATATGATGTGGTGCATACAATCTATTTGATATATTAAGGTTGAAGACTTGTTCAATTCTCGAATTATAAACACAAAACGAAATAATTAGACAAGAAACCCGTTATGAACTGATACTGTAAAGAAAGTTGTGTAAACGATGAAATTGTACTCAGTCCCTAATAAAATATTCTTTTGTTTCTTCTCTTAGTATTTTCTAAGAAAGGTTATATTTTCAATTTCTATATTGTAATTGATTAATTTCTGTAATATTTATCTATAAATATGTATTTTATATATTCTTCTAATCAATTTGTTTATATTTAACTATTATTTTTATTTTGTAAAAATGAATATCCCTTTAACTCCTTAACGAAAGGAGAACGGCTTTTTCATAAATTTAATGTCATTATTGACTGAACTGATTAAATTGTCAATAAGTGACTGGCAGTTTTCCGCTTCGGTAGTTTTCCGCCTGGCAGATTTCCGTGTACCGCTGCTACATATATATATTTATATATATATATTCACCTTCACATAAAAGTATACAATGTCTTAGTTTTCGATTCCATTGTTTGACAAATAATTCTCTAACATGTTAGACCTCTTCTAACTCTAGTTTTCATCAAGTTGCGGTAAATACAGTTTTTGATGAGAAAAAGAATTAATTTTGTAGAGATTTTAGAACTAATGTTTCAACTTAACTGAAAGGAAAAAATGTTCTTTGCAATGTACTTTTTACTTGGGAAGTAACATGTACTTGTAAAAAGTACTTCAAAGTAAATATTCGAAGTATATTTTAGAAAGTACTTCAAGTAGTACTTTAATGAAGTACTTTTTTGTTACCTAATACTTTAACTTGGTACTTGGGAAGTACTTTCTCCCAATCTCTGCAATCAAGGTAGTATATTAGCCTTGGTGACAATATACAATAATATTTTTCTTAGATATTAATACCTTTTATCTATTTCAGATCTAAATGAATAAGATGGCTAGTTCAAGGCGGCACACGTTTAAATGTTCAACAAATTTGATCACTGAATGTGTTCAAAACTGCTTCTTGCGAGATGGAGCGTTCTCAGATCTCGTTTTATTAGCCAGCAATGGAAGAGAGAGACGAGCATTTAAAGTACACAAAATGATTATATGTACAGCTATGTCGCTGATAAAAGATCTTATCAGCGAAGAGGAAGATAAGATCGACATGGTAGTCCTTCAGGACTGCAAACCAGCTACCTTAGAAGCTGTTCTGAAATACGTTTATCTTGGATCAGCTAGTATAAAAATTGAAAACATTTCAGAGTTTATCGAAATGATTACGTACCTGGGTGCCCCTCGTTCTAAAGAGTATGCAAAAGATTTCGAAACTGCTACAATTCTGACAGATCTAGGATCTGGTATTCCCAGGACTCAACAACATTACAATAAAGAAGGACCTCCTACTCCTCTCCTGAACTATAGAATTCTTTACCCACGACAACAGTTTACAGTACCTCTTCAAACACAAGATTCTACCACTCCTTCTTCATCTGCAGCAATTCCCTGCAATAAGAAACGGATGGCAGCCTCCGAAAGAAGACACTCCGTGTCGCCTCTTTTACGAACTAGCTGCCCACCCGATTCAAGAGAAAATGGCTATGTAAGTATCCTCCCATAGCGCTTGCAATGATTCCAAATATGCCTAATTTGATTTAAAATGCACAGCATCATTTTTAATTACTAATTATATATTTTGTTTACAGGAAAGTTGTTCTTCCGATTGCAAACTTCTAATTGTTGAAGTACAAAAATATGGTAAGTTCAAATTTATAGTTGTAATTTTAAAAAAGATTACCAATAGTGTATTACCACGAGCATTCCTATTGTTATAACTGTTATATGTGATGGTTTATTACATTAAGCTTCTATTACAGAACCCATGTATGATGATGAAGAGCCCAAAGACGTCATGATTGATTCTGAAGACGAATTGAACGAGAATTCTGCTAATTTTTCTGGCTTCCTCCACCTCGATTCTACCGATGAATACAAGAGAGAACAGCCAACTCCTAACATGAAAAATCTTCCAGTTCCGGAAAAGAAAATATTCGGTAGTTTGACTCCGAACCTATCTGGTCCAATACCAGCTGGCGCTCTTGCGTATTTTCCAAACCTTACCAATTATACTGGTAACAATAATATAAGGAACAAAGTCCTTGCAACCAACGAAGAAAGAGATTCCAAGTCTGAAATGAAGCTCTCTGGGGTGAAAAAGAAACCCATGAAAGCAAAAGTCACCAACAAATCTGAGAAAAAATACACGCCTGAAGATCTTGCTAAGGCTATAATGATCGTCATTAAGAAAGAAGATAAGCCAATCAATGTCATCCAGAATTTTAGTATCCCTAGACGTACTTTTTTCAGACATCTGAAAGATAAGAAGATTGAATTGGGTATAGAAATACCCGATAGGAAGAAGAAAAGATGTGAAAATTCTACTGGGTCATTCTCGTCAAACGGAAATTCTTCCGCGGAGGATGCTCACATGTCTTCAAGTCTTAACCCCACTTGTGCTGATGACTTGTCTATTAAACGAGAAAAATTAACCGATGAAGTAAATAGTGCGTGTTCTTCCTTCAATGACCAATCACAATCCTCATCGTCCACCAATCAGTCACCTGATTCTTCTGTACCAGACAGAAACTGTTCTTCTGCTTCTCCAACTCTCCACACACAGATTATTTCCGACCAAGATGTTCTGTAATTGGAAAAAAATGTGAAATTAGAACCAAATGATTCTTCTTCTCAATTTAAAGTAGGAAACCTAGGAAATAATTATTATTTTGTGAATGACCAGAGCATTTGATATTTCAGTTTTCTTCGGAGCTCATTAAAGCACACATTCACTACTGTGCTCCTGAGTACCTAATCTGTAATTTATGATCTCTCAAAGTTATTCAAACTACAGAAAGTTCTGCAAAAATGTACCCCGTTTTTGGGGGTACATAAAAAAAATTGTGAATATTTACTGAATTATGAGTGCACAATAAATTGTGTAAAGACAGGGTTAATTTATTCTTGTACCAACCCAATTCCAACAATAACACAGAAAATTTACTTCATGAAAATACTAATCAATCTTCAATTGTTATTAATGTGTACTTGAATGTTCAAAAGGCAAATAAAACATCATGCAGTTTCTGCCCCTTGACTACGCAAAGCGAAGAGCGCTTTGCAATTAGATTTCCGGTCAACAACCTAGATTCATCGAATGATTTGTAGTCACAACTCTCAGATTAGGCTGCATTTTCACGTTAATATTCGAAATACAAGAATGTGGTTTATTAATCAAACTTAAAAATAATGATTTTGAAAACAGCATACGCAGAGAGAACTTCTGTGTTTGCGAGTCTTTGCGGCAATAGTTTATGATGCAAACTTTATTTTATAGATGTTAAATGCGTTAATCTTCCATACTTGGAGCTGGCTTAAAACCGCAATGAATTCAGGCATATTTGGTTTCAGCAAGTGGAATCACAAGCTCATCGACACATCACACTATAACAGTTTAAAACTAATTACGAGAAGTATTTGGAAAGCGGCTGCTAGCACTAGGATGTTCAGTGACCACCAAGCAGCCCAGACCTAACATCATGTAATTTTTACTATTGGGATTTGTTTAGAATCTCTCATTTAAAACGCCACCTCCGACATTTGAAATAATAGGAGAAAGGGTGGGGGATGCATTTCAGACATTGAAGAGAGATCGAGAGAGCAGTTGGTGGTTTAATGAATCGTGCTAAGACTTGTCTTGAGAGGAATGATGGTCATGTTGAAGGATTCTAAAGGTTGATTACATTTTATGTTTATTAAAGTTTTTTTTGTTCATCTATTGTTGGAATCAGATTTCGTTGTTTGGAAAACTTTGATGGAGATAAAATTTGTTCACTCATAAAATATAAAAATATTCACAAAAATATTCATTCTTAGAAAGATTAAATTGCCTTTAGTATGAAATAAACAGATTTAAAATATTTTAATTTTAACTGGAGATATAATTTATACAAAAATGGGGTACATTTATGTGGAACGCTCTGTACAATGTAATGCGTGAGTTGATGACCTCAGGTGTGTTACTGTCACCTGTCCTACTTATGTAGTGGTCCGTTTATATATCCATGATATATAATTTTACGCCTTTTCTTTGTTCATTTATTCATTAATAATACACATTGTACCTTAAAGTTTTCTTTCATTGTCATTTAAATACCTAACTCCAGTTTCTTGGTGTCTCTTGAAACATATATGGCTAAATATAAATGTCATTAAAAGAACTAACAAGTTAAGTCATAAACCAATTTTTTGTGTTGAAATTCTCAAAAATAGTGGCTTTTGATGAGAAATTCAATTCCCGGTTTTGTTTCATTAGTTTTGACGTGATATTAAAGTAATTTTATTTGAATCTAGAAATGTACAGAGGAATCTAAATTTACGAAGACGTAGTCTAATATTACTAATATTGCCTGAACTCACGGATGGAAGAGGAAAATGAAGAGGTGATAGTAAATGAAGCCTACGAGTCTATCTAACACAAAATCTAAGAGGAAAATGAATAGGTGATAGTGAATGCAGCCTACGAGCCTACCTAACACAAAAATCTAAGACCTCGTAGTTGAAGAGCATAACCCTAGCGCTATCCTCTAAAACTGCAAGTAGCGTTAGGAAAATGATAAACATGGTAAAATGGAAAAAAACAACCCATTATCCCAATTACAACAGTTCTAGACCCAAGGGACGCACCCCCTACTTTTTCATTCACCAAAGAAAGCTTCAGGATAGAGCCCCTGGGGTGCGGGGGACCTTAGATGTAGAATAGTAGGATGAGTCAAATTGACTAACATTTTTGATCTGGTTTTGGGATAAACTGAAAACTCAAATTTTGATTCAATTTGACTCATATTTTTCTCAGTTTAGGATGACCCTTGAGAAAGATCCAGATTAAGAGTCCGTGGTAATCAATAATTATGTAACCGTTTGATTACAGCAAGGAAATGAAGCGTAGGAGTAAATGAAATACTTGGAGGTCTTTCCCAGGACTTAGGCACAATTTTGATAAAGACAGCATCCCTAGATTCCGTATATCTTTTTCAAAAATTTCCAATATTCTTCTTCCTGTCAAAAACTGCAATAAACTATGTTGATAGATTATTTCATTCGACAAATTGACGCAAAATTTGAGTTTTCAGTTTGCCTCAAACCGGCTCAAAAATATTAGTCAATTTGACTCATCCTAATATTTACTCAAAAACAAGAATCACATTAACTCCTAATTCATAATCAGATTGACTCAGGAAGAGTCAATCAAGAAAAGAAACTTCAATATTGAAGTTTTGTCAGCCCTGACTCAAGCGATGAGTCAGGTTGACTATCAATTGTTTCTCACTGTGAACACTATATGAAATGAATTCATTAGAATCAGTAGAGGTTACATTGATATTTCTATCTAAGCTAGAGGCAATGATACAGAGAAAAATCATTTAAAATATCAGCATTTGCATCATCATTCACAAATTCGACATCATTTTTCACTAGCAAATCAATATTAACCTCACTCGAGTTCCTACCCAAAATTTTCTGAATTTCTCCAACGTTTGACCCTCTTTTCAATAGCGTATTAAATTGTTCAGTTTTTTTCCAAACATTTTACTATAACACTCACTCAAAATACCCAGTTTACACAATTTAAAAATTGAGCTATTTTTACTTTATTACTTTTACTCTTAGTATGCCTTGAGTCTGCCAGGGTTTTTCTAATAGTTTACTCGACACACACTTATTTCTATAATGGAAACATTTACAATAAACAGAATTAATGATGTCATTGAACGAATTAGCCATGCAATCAACATCACCCAACATTACACCATCCCATTCAACAAAAACAATTTAAATTTGTTAATGTGGCTACTGAAAGCCTTATTAATGGTGTGAAGCATTACACTATCAATGTGTCTGACCAAAAAAACAGCTGCACGGGAAACCCCGCTCCTGTTGTGTACGAAGAAATGGAATTCGAAGTATTGTCTGCATTTGTTAAAGATCTGAGACCTGTTATCACTAATAATAAATTTTGCAGAATTGTCTTCCCTGCATTCAAGAAAATTAATTCAAAATGTGACCAAGAACTTGGACTCTCGGCAGCATTCAAGATTTTGCAAACCTTTACGACAACTACTGGAAAAATGCCCTTGTCCAGATCTATAAGAGGCTCCAAGGTGACTATCAGTAGAGACAAAAACTTGTCGGAGGAAACTCTAAATCATATGGCTATAACCATGTGTCATTCCAGGAAAACCGCAGACTCCTACTATGATTTTGCCTCTTCTCTATTCAGAATTCAAACACTTCAGGAACAGAGCCACAAGTATCCACCCCTCTGAATTATGAGCTTTCTTCAGCCGATTTCAGCATTACTGGCTCTCCAATTCCAGGACCATCAGGCTGTTCTAAAAGGACCCTATTTTCATCTTTAGATTCTTCTGAAGAAGACATTGATGAGACGATTATGAACTTGCGTAACAAAAAGATCAAAATGTTGAGGAAACTAAAACTGAAATTAGGATGTTGGTTTCAAAGTTGATAAAAGAAGGTCTCAAAGATGAAATTCAAATGAAATCGGGAAAGATTTCAGTTAGGCCTGTCACTAGACTTCTTTCTCAAAACATGAAACATTTGTCTGTGAAATTTGTGAGGGAAATAATTAAGGGTTGTCTAAAATAGTAATTTTCAAAAAAATTAATTTACATATTATTTATTATGTATGTTATTAATTGACTATAATATTTCTTCATTCCTCTCTAATATATGAAAGATTAAATTGTTAAATGAAATGTTTAAACACATATTTACGATTATTATCCACACATCAGAGTCTTTGACTTAAACTATTTTGTTGCGTTATTATCGTCGATTAAATATTAATTAGTTTCCTCTTTTGAGGATTCAAGTCCCCAGTGTTTTAATTTTTGTTTTAACTGAAACTTAATTCATGGAGTAGCTTTTCTGCTTCCATAAGAACAACGTTTTGGTTTTGAGTTAGTTTTCCATGAAATTATACTTCTGTTGTACTGTACACTATATAGCACTTTCACTTATCAATCTTTTACTTCGTAGATACATTTGATTTGAAAGCAGATTTCAGCTCTAACCGTAGACTTGTATGAATAAAATTACCTGTAAATGGTTCGGATAGCGAAATTTCAAACTAAATTAGAGTCCTGATCATTACAAATTAAGACTTGTGCAAGATTATTAGAAACTGCTTTGATTTTTTAGATAAAATTGGAAATTACTAAAGTATTTCGTGTTCATAGCAAGACGTCCGGCAAAAAAGGTAGAGTATGTTAGCGTTTTAGGATCGGTCTTGTTCGGCTAGATAGTGGAAATATCCTGACCGTTTCTAGTAATTTCAGAAAATGTCCAGCTATCTTTAATCTAAGGTCCTGATATCCTAGTAGTTTCCATTGATATATCAGTAAGCAATTTACCTTTAGAAATCTTGCACCAATCATATGGCAACACTTTGTTTGCAATTGCATCATTATTATTATTTGTGAATCCCGACAACTACAACAGTCGTAACTTCCCCCTTTTTATTTATTATTTGCAATTTATTAACTATTCTATGCTATTCTCATTAAACAAAAATATAGATTATGAAAGTGTATAGCTAGAGCTATTAAATTTTGTTAATATACTTTACATTCTTTACTTAATGATTGAAATTTCATATTTGTCATATTGCAACCCAGCTTAGCCTAAAATTTATCAGATTCATTTTTTGCCTTTAATTTAAATTTGCAATATTAAACTTATATCTTATAGGTTCATAGCATTTCGCTAAGTTTCCTAAAATATAATTACCTATTTATTAATATTAAAATCCTAAATGCCAGCTTTTCAAATGTGGTTAAATTACCTAAATTAGTCTAAAAAACTTTTACCCATGCATTTATAACCACATATACCTCGTTATTATTACATTGCAAAGTATTATTAGATTCTGTTTTCGCAGAAAAAAACGATTACAAATGGAGAAAAGTCTAGGATTTTTTTTCATCCTCACAGCTGCCCTCCGCAGCCACAACGCCATTGTGGAAGGAATAAGACAACAGTTGTCCTGATAGAGCAAATTTCAAGAAACCAACTGATTACAAGATGAATATTCAGTTACTTTTTCAAGTCGTATAACAAACAGAATTGAAGAACCACCGATAGTCTCCTACCTTCTATTGTTACTTGGTTAAGGTTATTTATTATTTCAATTGGTATCAAATTATCAATGATATCTGCAGTTATCGTGAATTTAATTTAAAATAAAGGTTAAATTTTAACGATTACATAGTTTTTCTTATAATTGATTATGTAGAATTGTTGTTAGTTAAATTAAATACTTACACTTTTTTTAATTACGGTGATGAGTGAATTCTAAAATACTGTCAGAAACTATAACAGATAAATTAAAATATGTTCTGTAATTTATTTTAAGTAAATTCAAATTAGTTTTACTTTCCATTTCGTGGCTATTTAACATTACTTAAATAAAACTTGATAAACAATAATATTAAAAAATGTATATATATGTAAATTACATTTCACATCACAATTTATCAATTAAAACCTTAAAATTCACAATCCGCCTGGCAAAATTCCACACTGGAAAATTTATTATTTAATTTGGCAGAAAATCATATTGATTTCAGGAGAAATTTGACTGTCATTTCCATTTTTTTAGAGACCAAGTAGGATTTATTTATATTGATTCATGGAGTTCGATATAGAGTATATAAGAACCGCTATATTCGTTATCTATATAGATTACCGTAGAGCTCCACTAAAGTGAAATCCTCTATAGTGAAGGCAGTGCCCTGAGTAAAGAAGCATCCTCTATATTGTGAACACATTTTCTTTAGTCTGTCATTAAATGGCTATCAGTTTTCTATAACTGATGGCCATTTAATGACAGACTAAAGAAATTTTGTTCACTACACAGGATATTTGATTACTCAGGACTATACTTTCTCTATACAGGAATTCATTATAGAGGAGTTACTGTACTCTATTACTACAATCAAAAGAAAAAGCAATCACCTTAAACTAATCATTTTCTTTGATAAAGTGAGTTATCGGATAGTTTATCATTTTCATTCATAGGAGAAACAAAATGTGTAATAAGTGACAGTGCGAATGGCTAATCAGCTCGTCTGACATAGTCTAGGTGATCAAGCGTTCGGTTGTGCTAAAGATGAGCTTTAAAATGAAATTTTAGGGTTGATAATAATACAAAGAAAAAACAAAACAAATTCATATTAATCAACTAATATCTCAATAATAGGGTCTTATAGAATTAAAAGAAAAAATCTAAATATTTCACTAAAACATGAAATTACAGATGATTATCAAAATACTTAAAATACAAAAAAGAAAGTAGCATAATAATTTGATATGCATGTCAAAATATAATAATTGAATGTGAATGATATTAACTATTTCATTAAAAGAATGATATTACAATTGATTATGAACCTAACTAACTAAAATATTGGAATTATGAACCTAACTAACTAAAATAATGGAATTACAATTGATTATGAACCTAACTAACTAAAATATTGGAATTACAATTGATTATGAACCTAACTAACTAAAATATTGGAATTACAATTGATTATGAACTTAACTAACTAAAATATTGGAATTACAATTGATTATGAACCTATCTGACTAAAATATTGGAATTACAATTGATTAAGAACCTAATTAAATAAAATATTGGAATTAAAATTGATTATGAACCTAACTAACTAAAATAGTGTATTTACAATTGATTATGATCTTAATTAACTGAAATATTGGAATTACAATTGATTATGAACCTAACTAACTAAAATAGTGTAATTACAATTGATTATGAACCTAACTAACTAAAATATTGGAATTACAATTAAATATGAACCTAACTAAATAAAATATTGGAATTACAATTGATTATGAACCTAACTAACTAAAATAGTGTAATTACAATTGATTATGAATCTAACTAACTAAAGTAGTGTAATTACAATTGATTATGAACCCAATTAACTAAAATATTGGAATTAAAATTGATTATGAACCTAACTAACTAAAATAGTGTAATTACATATGATTATGAACCTAACTAACTAAAGTAGTGTAATTACAATTGATTATGAACCCAATTAACTAAAATATTGGAATTAAAATTGATTATGAACCTAACTAACTACAATAGTGTAATTACAATTGATTATGAACCTAACTAACTAAAATATTGGAATTACAATTAAATATGAACCTAACTAAATAAAATATTGGAATTACAATTGATTATGAACCTAACTAACTAAAATAGTGTAATTACAATTGATTAGGAACCTAACTAACTAAAATATTGGAATTACAATTAAATATGAACCTAACTAAATAAAATATTGGAATTACAATTGATTATGAACCTAACTAATTAAAATAGTGTAATTACAATTGATTATGAACCCAATTAACTAAAATATTGGAATTAAAATTGATTATGAACCTAACTAACTAAAATAGTGTAATTACAATTGATTATGAACCTAACTAACTAAAATATTGGAATTACAATTAAATATGAACCTAACAACTAAAATATTGGAATTACAATTGATTAGGAACCTAATTAACTAAAAATTACATTTCAATGTTCAAATTTTATCAACTAATACAACAATCAAAAACTTATAAATTAAGAGAAAAAATGTCAAAATTGAACTAAAAGATAAAAATTACAATTGAATTACTTGCAGTGCACATAAAAAAGAAACATTATAATGTGTTCTTCGTGTAAAAAATGATAATTGACAATAATCCAGTACAAAATTGGAAATGCAGTTGATTAAGATATAAAAAACCTAACTACCTAAAGTGCACTAAAAGTAGATATAATTTTATTTGAGGGTCAAAATGAGATACTAATTCTAATGACAAACAACTAAATACAAAACAAATGAAACAAACCTAATAACATGAATATAACAATAATTACAGCTTATTCAATACAGACTGCTTTGTGTTTATTGGACGCAGAAGACATCTGCATATTCTTGGAAAGATGGCCTCTAGTTTTCGGCCTCTTTACTGCCGGTACTGGCTGGTCAGGAACATTGATATCTTTTTCCAAAGAAGGATTTCTATTTGCAGGAGGCTTGTAGAAGAGAGTCCTCAACAAATCGTAATAAGTGTGAGGAGAGAAGGAAGACTTCATTCTGTACAGAAGGAAAAAGTCTCCGAAAGAAATATCATTCAACCTTTCGTGGATACCTTCGATCTCTTCTTTCTTCGCTTTCAACGGTTTGGTGAAACGGAGCAATTGAAGGCGTAGTTTTGGCACGAAGAACAACGAGAGATAGACGATGTAGAGAATTCCAATGACGGATGTTGCTATCATCCACACCCAGAGGACAATGAAGTACTTCTCATAGAGTTCCATGTACGTCAGATGACAACCGTATCTCTCGGTTCTGGCATTTGTCAGCTTGTTGAAGGGAGTGATTTCGCATTGGGCAAATGGAGGAAATCTTAAGGAGAGTTCATCCTGGAAATTGATGATATCTCTGTTGAAAGGATATGTTGCGTATCCTAAATCCTTAAATTTCCCCAAGAACACGAAGTCAATTACAAAGTAGCAGAAGAAGTTGATGGCCACAGCTACAATGTGTATCAAGAAACTCATGACGAAAACATTGTTGTGTGTGCCGCTGTTGATCATGTAGTATTGGCAGGCTTCCTTGTAGCTCACTTCTTCTTTGGGTGAGGCGAGGAGGTCGAAGAGTTTCTTAACCTTAGGATTCTCAGCTCTTTTGCTCATCTTATGAGGAATATAAAAGACTAGAGCAATGAGGAAGAGCACCCAGTGAACCCATCTGTAGAAGAGTAGGTAAGTCTTTCCAGAGATAAATCCATTGGCATCTTCAACATAGAGATAAGATGCACAGATGTTGAGGTAATCTGGTCTGATTTGCGAGTCTGCATTGTACTTGCTTGTACAGGTGAGGATGTCTTTATTCCACCAAGAGTAGGAAATGGCGGCATATCCTCCAAAAATCAGCCAGAAGGTGTAGGTGTAGAACAGCTTGAGGACTGGGCTGTCGCAAAGACCTACACCGACAGAAACTGTCCTCTTGTTGAAGGCATTCATGACTATGCCTCCAATGTTTTTCAGCAGGTCAAACTGCCTGGTTGTTGGTCCTAACCCCATTTTGGATTGTGAGGCTGAAATAGAAGAAAAGATGTTACAATCTCATTTGATTATAATGGTTTATGCAATTAGCAACAAATGATGGAAACTATACTGAAAACTAAAAGTTTTAAAGGATTGAAAATAATCGATTGTATTTGACGTTCAAACTGTTCATATCGAGTAAAAGATATACTTTTATGTATTTAATTATCCTCTAATCAAATATTCTGACTTGATTCATTTGCAATTATTTTAAAAATGAAAATGATAATAAATTATTTTCAAGGAGTGATTTAGTATTATAGAAATTGTCAACAATATTAAAAGTATGGAAAAGAATCCAACTAAGACGACTTCGAAACTGGAATTGATTTCAGCCTCTTTTAATGATATTATTATATTATATAGTTATAATATAGTTCATTTATTTAGGCAGATTTCAAGGATATGTGCCATAAATTATAAATTAATCAACAACTATTATGGAAGTAAAGAAATAAAAATAACTCACCTTAATCAACAAAGAAAAATGTCCAAAATGTAATTCACCAGTCAAGGTAGTTTTCAAATCGTGAACTCGTTGAAAATAATCTGAAATAAAAAAAAAACATTATTAGAAAAAGTTAACTAATAAATAATTTGAATGAAGTGAAATAATAAAACTAATTTACCTTCAAAGCATAATAAAATAGTTACAAATAATATTATTTATTGATTTAGTCAATCATCATATCTTAATGTATTCAATTATCATATATCTTTGTAATTTATCATAGATTCAAGCTACCGATGTTCTTATATTTTAAGTAATCAATTATCTTATAATATATCATCATACTATAACTTTTCCAATTGAGTTTCCTCCAAATGAATAACATTTCATCAAAGTGAAATAGCATTTCATCAAAGTGGAATAGCTTTCATCAAAGTGAAATAAAACTTCATCAAAGTGAAATAGAACTTTATCAAAGTGAAATAGAACTTCATCAAAGTGAAATAGCACTTCCACCATATGAAATAACAATTCCTCCAAGTGAACTATCAATTCCTTCAAATGAAATAGCGTTTCCTCCAAATGAAATATCATTTCATTTGAATAGAAATCGAATCAATATGCAGCCAAATTAATTTATTACGTGAAATTTATTTACATGATATTCATTTACATGAAATTTATTTACATGAAATTTATTTACATGAAATTTATTTACATGAAATTTATTTACATGAAATTTATTTACATGAAATTTATTTACATGAAATTTATTTTTACATGAAATTTATTCGCAAAGCAAAATTTATTTACATATATATTTAGGTTCTAGGTATATTCCACCCCTGTAAATTCCACCCCAGGTATATTCCACCCCTGTGACAATGCTCATTTGGGTGACAATAGAAATTCAAAGATATCACTTTTTGATGGCCATTTGTTAAATAATTCGGACCGATGAAAAAATAACTCAAACGATATCCTGAGACATTTGGACAATATTTAGAAGTAGCTCAAGTCAATTGAAATTTTATCCTAATAAAATTACAAATATTCTAAATATGGTAGTTTATTTCAAAGTATACGTGTTGAAAAAGTTAATGTTAATACCTTTTTAACATGAAACTGCACATGTGCTCCCACAAAAATGGTTAGATGAGGTATAGAAAGGGTCGACTGGCAGAGACAACCCATTCAATGTTTTCGCTCTTTACCTATAAGTTGCTGTTTTGGATTCTAGGACCAAATTCCCCGTGATCAAAATCTCTCAATGTACACAGAGAAAAAAGTTTACTCATATTTAATGGGTCCTCAATTTATGCTTTGAATCAATTTATTACGTGAACTTACTATGAAAGTTGACGTTACTTTTTTTAAGTATAGGTGCGAGTTAAATCAACTATGACATAGTGTGTTATAGTAACCCACAAAGACTGTTAATCAAAAGTATTCTGCAGTGTATGAATTAACTTACTATGAGAGTTGGCGCTACTTTTTTATAAGTTTACGTATGAGTTAAAACAACGATGACATAGTTTGTTAAAGTAACCCACAAAGACTGTTAATCCTATGTATCTGGTGTATAAATTAACTTACTATGAGACTTAGTGCTACTTTTTTTAAGTTTAGGTTTAAATCAAATGAGTATGTGGCAACTTATGCTTTCCTCAAAGCCAATTAATCGGTTGACACTTTACAGTTCAAATCTTGTTTATAAGTGTGTTACTTGTCGAATGTGAACGCTCCTCAATACCATTTTAGTTCAAGTGCAAACAATAGTTTTATGTGCACTGAATAGTATTATCGCTGTCGATCGATTATTAATTATTAATTAATTCAATTAATAAATTGATAAATGTCTGCCTACAGATTCTAAAATTTTGGGGATTGATAGGCTGGTGGCTAGGTAGTTATTTGAAGAGCTGAATATCAGTATATAACTTTTCTTAATTATAAATTTTGATTACTGCCTTCCAGTTTGTAAACTGATATCCAAACAAATTTTCTTAGATTATTATATGTTAACTTATTTAGGCATCATACCTAGCTAGCTGTTTTTTTTCCAGTGCCAATACCTTCTACATAGGCTAGGCAGTTATTGCACTGTCCTCAAAAGGGGAAGTTCCAAATTATCAGGCGATTTCAAATTTTCGGTCACGTATGAAATGTAGTATATAGCTACCTAAGAGCTGATTAAATAAAAAGTTGATTAATTATTTTATATGTATAGTTTTTCTTAGGCGACCGAAAATGTGAAACCGTCCGATATTTCGGAACTTATCCTAGTATCTTAAGTAAAGCCATGATCTGATAATTTATATATTTTAAATTATACCTTTTCCAATTGAAGTTCCTCCAAATGAAATAACATTTCATCAAAGTGAAATATCATTTCATCAAAGTGAAATATCATTTCATCAAAGTGAAATATCATTTAATCAAATTGAAATATAATTTCATCAAAGTGAAATAGCAATTCTTCCAAGTGAACTATCAATTGCTCCAAATGAAATAGCGTTTCCTCCAAATGAAATATTATTTCAACAGAATAAAAATCGAATCAATATGCAGTCAAATAAATTTATTAAGTGAAATTTATTTACATGAAATTTATTTACATGAAATTTATTTACATGAAATTTATTTACATGAAATTTATTTACATGAAATTTATTTACATGAAATTTATTTACATGGAATTTATTTACATGGAATTTATTCACATGAAATTTATATACATGACATTTATTTACATGACATTTATTTACATGAAATTTATTTACATGAAATTTATTTACATGAAATTTATTTACATGAAATTTATTTACATGAAATTTATTTACATGAAATTTATTTACATGAAATTTATTTACATGAGATTTATTTACATGAAATTTATTTACATGAAATTTATTCACATGAAATTTATTTACATGAAATTTATTTACATGATATTTATTTACATGAAATTTATTTATATTAAATTTATTTTTATTTAGTCTTCTTTGCATCAATTAACTACATAATATTTTTTCCAATATATTTTATTTTACATATTTTTCAAGTTTACTTTTATACTACCCCACTATTAATTTTAGTGGGGTATTAATAGTAAAAGAAAAAATATCTATAATAAAATATATGAAAATATCAAATATGCATCAGAAAAAATTACTAAAAAATTAATGAAAAATTATGTAAAAATTCTATGTGAATTTTTTTCATGTAAACAAATTGTATATACATTTTTTTATGTAAATAAATTATATGTAAATAAATTTAATGTCAATAAATTTCATGTCAATAAATTTCATGTAAATAAATTTCATGTAAATAAATTTCATGTAGATAAATTTCATGTAAATAAACTTCACGTAATAAATTAATTTGGCTGCATATTGATTAGATTTTTATTCTGCTGAAATGATAGTTCATTTGGAGGAATTGTTATTTCATATGGTGGAAGTGCTATTTCACTTTGATGAAGTTCTATTTCACTTTGATGAAGTTCTATTTCACTTTGATGAAGTTCTATTTCAGTTTGATGAAGTTCTATTTCACTTTGATGAAAGCTATTTCACTTTGATGAAGTTATATTTCACTTTGATGAAATGATATTTCACTTTGATGAAATGATATTTCACTTTGATGAAATGATATTCCACTTTGATGAAATGATATTTCACTTTGATGAAATGCTATTTCACTATGATGAAATGATATTTTAATTTGATGAAATGATATTTCACTTTGATGAAATGATATTTCACTTCGATGAAATGCTATTTCACTTTGATGAAATGATATTTCACTTTGATGAAATGATATTTCACTTTGATGAAATGATATTTCACTTTGATGAAATGATATTTCACTTTGATGAAATGATATTTCACTTTGATGAAATGATATTTCACTTTGATGAAATGTTATTTCACTATGAAGAAATGATATTTTAATTTGATGAAATGATATTTCACTTTGATGAAATGTTATTTCACTATGATGAAATGATATTTTAATTTGATGAAATGATATTTCACTTTGATGAAATGCTATTTCACTTTGATGAAATGATATTTCACTTTGATGAAATGATATTTCACTTTGATGAAATGATATTTCACTTTGATGAAATGCTATTTCACTTTGATGAAATGCTATTTCACTTTGATGAAATGCTATTTCACTTTGATGAAATGATATTTCACTTTGATGAAATGATATTTCACTTTGATGAAATGCTATTTCACTAAGATGAAATGATATTTTAATTTGATGAAATGCTATTTCACTAAGATGAAATGATATTTTAATTTGATGAAATGATATTTCAGTTTGATGAAATGATATTTCACTTTGATGAAATGATATTTCACTTTGATGAAATGATATTTCACTTAGATGAAATGATATTTCACTTTGATGAAATGCTATTTCACTTTGATGAAATGATATTTCACTTTGATGAAATGATATTTCACTTTGATGAAATGATATTTCACTTTGATGAAATGATATTTCACTTTGATGAAATGATATTTCACTTTGATGAAATGATATTTCACTTTGATGAAATGATATTTCACTTTGATGAAATGACATTTCACTTTGATGAAATGATATTTCACTTTGATGAAATGCTATTTCACTTTGATGAAATGATATTTCACTTTAATGAAATGATATTTCACTTTGATGAAATGATAATTCACTTTGATGAAATTTTATTTCATTTGGAGGAAATTCAATTGGAAAATGTATAGTGGTTACCCGTGCAAAATGCACGGAAACGTTCGTATATAATATTTAAGGACGTTTCTTTTTGTTTTTAGCATTTCACATCCCATTCTCCATTTCACTTCACAATAATTAGGTACCAGTAAATAGAAATTTTCTCCCCGTGACGTCATCAATTTGTGTAGATTCGTAGAATGATATCGTATAAATCATAATTATCATATAAGATAGTATATAAATTACTTCATCTCACAAAATATTAAACATTATTCAAATAATCACCTTATGAATAGTAAAATATGTAGCTACATCGATTATTTCAAAGAATGATATAATTATAAATAGGTATGTATCAGTGGAAAATAAGTAAATATGTACCTACCAACCCATATTTACAAATATTGAATATTCTAATGAACATCTAAATTACATAGGAATATATGTAATATATTTATTCTGTATTATTTAATATTTGAGGACATTACTTTCTGATTTTGGTCATACACTTCCCATTTTCCATTACATTTCATGAGAATTAGGTACCAGTAAAGAGTAATTTTTGTGTCCCGTGACGTCATCAATTTGTGTAGAATGATGTCGTATAAACATCATAGAAAATAAGATAGCTGTATAATTAACTACAAAATTAGAAACATTAATAAACAATATTCAAATAATCATATCAAAAAATAAAATGTGTAGCTATATCGATCAGTTCAATGATTGAAATAGAAGAAATAAAATCAACATATACCTAGGTATATATGTAGCAGGTGATATTTTATTCATTTTAATTAATTAATTTAATTGTGTAAAATTCATTATTAAATTCGATTGAATGTAAATTAACTATCATTTCTTTCGGATATATATTCATATTCCCACCCGTCAAAATCAATATTAATTATTATATTTTCAATCGTACAAAATATGTCATTTATTTTCGTGAGGAAAAATGATAACCAGCTTAGAATTAAATTTTTCTTTTTCTAACTTTCGTTATATCTCGAAAAATATTTCGAAATTCGAAAAATGAAGCAGTCATTTTTGTAGACCATTTTTACATTTAGTAGATATTTCTTTGATTCAATTAATGCAAATTTTATTTTTCTAATTATTTCGTATGTTAACATGTATTTGCCGATCTGAATTAAATCCCTATCTATTCCATTAAAACTTAAAATTTGAATAATTCAAAAAATCGTTCGAATTTCGTAAAACAAATCAATCGAAACAAGTCTGTAGGACCATAGGCCGGAGGTTTCCAGAAAACTTAAGCCCATTCGATTGGATAGGCTCTGAAAATATCCTGGAAAGTATGTCTAATTAATTCCTATCTCTCCCATTATAAATCAAGTGTTAATAATTCGAAAACCCGTTTGACTTTCGAAAAATTCTTTTAACACGTTAAATTCTACACGACTTTCTAAAAAGTTGTGAATTTTCAAATCTCCAGGTCTAACCGTTTGTGAGTAATATATTGCTCCAAGTAACACACATACAGACACACACACAGATCTAGAGTATTATATTATAGAAACTAGTGAATACCCATGCAAAATGCACGGTAACGTGCATATTTATATATATTATTATATATTATTCTATTATAAAACCATTACTTAATGTGTTTGTTCATATATATAACACAACCCACTTTCCATTACATTTCTTATTAATTAGGTACAAGAAAAGAGTAATTTTTCGTCCCGTGACGTCATCAGTTTATGTACAATACTATCGTATGTATCATAAATTATTATATGAGATAACCTCATAAATAACTGAAAATTACTTACATTAAAAATTATTCAAATAAATAATCACATTATGAATAATTAAAATAATTAGCTACTTCGATCAGTTCAATGATTTAAATAGAAGAAATTTAAAATCTCCATATATAGGTAGCAGCTGATATTCCATTCATTAATTTCAATTAATTTAATTAATATAATTATGTAAAATTCGTTATAATTTGATTGAAAATATTTTAAATATCATTTAATTCGAATATTTATTCATATTCCCATCCGTCAATATCAATATTAACATTTTAATCGTGCATAATTTCTGATTTATTTTCGTGAGGAAAAATGATAACCAGCGTATAATTTTATTTTATTTTTCTAACTTTCGTCATATCTCGAAAACTATTTCGAATTTCGAAAAACGGTTTACGCAGTTATTTTTGTAGACCATTTTTACATATAGTACATATTTTTTCGATTCGATTATTGCGTATTATATTTTTTCATTTATTTCGTATGTTACCATGTATTTAGCGATTTGAATTAAATTCCTATTTATTCCATTATAAATTAAAATTCGAATAATTCAAAAACCCGTTCGAATTTCGTAAAACAAATCAATAGCGTTATGTAGGAACATAGGCCGGAGGTTTCCAAAAATTTCAGCCCATTCTGTAGGATAGTCTCTGAAAATATCCAAGAAAGGATGTCGAATTAATTCCTATCTAACTAATTTTAAATCAAGTGTTAATAATTCAAAAACCCGTTTGAATTTCGAAAAATCCTTTTAACACGTTCAATTCGACACGACTTTCTGAAAACTTGTAAATTTTTAAGTCTCTAGGTCTAACCGTTTGTGAGTAATATCGCTCCAATTAACACACAGACAGACAGACACACACACACAAAGATGTAGCATATTATATATAGAGATATCTAATAATCATATATTTAATTATCACATCATTAAGTAATAAAGCAATTCTAGATAACTAATCTGTATCTCAAAATGAATCTCAACTATTTAATAATTAGTCATTTAACAGTATTTGTGTAGTTATTTAATTGTTTTAATAAATGAAATACATTTAAAAACAAGAATATATCAATTGGGAATAATTTACTGTTTATATAATTGTAAAAAAGTGATTAAGAAATATAATTATTAGACCGATCAGAAATGGATACCTATTGTATTTCATTTACATTAAAAACTTATATATTATAAATGATTATAATACTTAACAATATTAATAACATGTTATAGTATGTTAAACCAGAAATATATAAACTGCTATCTTATAAATAAGATTAACTATAATCACAAATGAATAATTATATGAAATATACTAAATATAGCATTAATATTAATTGATATCTGAAAATCTTCCTAATTAATTGACTAATTACATTAATTTCAACAGTATCTCCAGTAATTAACTAATTACTGAAGAATATAAAAGCAGTAATGAATTATCTTGTATTTTATTAATTAATTGACTAATAAACTAATTGCATAATTAGTTAAAGTATAGTTATTGTCTGAGATGCGCCTTCTAGGCCCAACACTCTGGTAAATTAGATACACGAAATAAAAAAATGAACTTCGACTCTTCTGACCGATCAGAAATGGAATCCTCAAGAATTCAGACCACATTCAAACTTGCATACACTAAATAAATATTGGTGACCTGACCATTCGCCATGGGACAACTCGCTCCCGAAATATTCGCCATGGGACAATTTTCCCCCGAAACATTCGCCATGGGACAACTCGCTTCCGAAATATTTGCCATGGGACAGCGTGATTTATGTTCAACAGTATAATTAATTTAATTTACAATATAATAGATGCATCCAATTTTAAATGTATAAGATTAGGTTAGTACAGATAATGATTATCCTAAGTTATTTTTATATGTAGATGATGCACACGCCGGTAGAAATTTATTAAAGATATATTACCTAAATAAATAGTAAAACAGTAAATTTAAGCTCTCAAAGAACATTATCTATATCTGTCTCTAGTTTCAGACAACCACATTCCATCTACTTATTCTTAGAGGAGAACCTCAAATTCTGAACTGTTCTAGAATTCACTTATTATGCAGTTGTGGAAGTAAAACAAAGAGAAGATAATTACAAACCAGACACAGTAAATAGATCAACAAAAGATGAATGAAAGAAAAGAAGAATGGAGACAAGGAAGATAAGCTGTTAGGGTTTGAAAAATAACGAGAAAGCCAGTCACAAAGTAAATGAATCTTATGTACGAAAATAGATAAGGAATTACCGCCAGCTTCTTTTTGGATAATGGATAATATTTAATGAGAAAAAAAATTATTACAATATTTTTTTTATTTCCCTCAAACCCTTGTATGAGGTAAACTTTTTGGAAAGGTTTGGCCTGGAAAAACAAAGAAAACTGTGGTGGGCTAGGATGAACTGGTCGGAAATGGTTTACATAGATCTAATATCGAAACCTACTTCCTGTATCGTCAAGAACCTGATATTTTCGTAACGAAACTATTTGAAATCAAATAAGAATTTTCTGTTGTATAAATAAATTTAGAAAATTAACATGTATCATAGTGATATAGAATTCAAACCAGAACATATTGAATTCAATTGTTGGTATAATTAGACAAAGTAATAAAACATAAGTAATAAAACAGTAAATTCCAGCTCTCCTATTTAATGTCATCTATATCTGCCTCGGGTTTAGACACCTACATTCCATCTACCTATTCTTAGAGGAGAACCTCAAATTCTGAAATGTTCTAGAATTTCAGTTATTACGCATTGGTAGAAGTAAGACAAAGAGAAGGCAATTACAAACCAGATACAGTAAATAGATCAACAAAAGATAAATGAAAGAAAAGAAGAATGGAGATGAAGAAAATAAGGTTTTGGAGTTCGATAACAATAATATATGAAATAAAATAAAATTTGTTGTTGTTTAAATGAATTTAGAAAATTAACATGTATCATAGTGATATAAAATTCCAAACGATAATTTAATGAATTCAAGTAATCTTTAGAAAAAACTATATACCTAATATCTAACTGAATAAATTGAATTTTCTCGCCTAGGATTTGACAAAACACAACTATATATGTTTTTCGCATTTTGTTATACTAATATATTTAAGCTTTATTTTTCAAGTGACCGTAAATTAAATTCTTTTCTCAACAAAAAAAACAGTCCAATCGCTAAAATAATAATATCCAGAATATTGAATAAGTAAAAGCTAAATAGAACTAGAAAAACCTAAGAATAACAAGAGCTCATTGTTACTAACCTCGTTTTAGGACGTTCCAGCTAGCACTGTGGTCTTTTTTCGGATCTCACGAGCTTATATACCCTATCGTGCTGTTGTGCTGGTCTCTGAATTTCAATGATTTGATTTCAGCGTATAGACTTTTGATCTTGGACAGATAAACGGTCATAAACCTATTATATCTTTATCTGATTTAAATTAAACTAAATGAGATACAAACTTGAACTGAATTCGAAGTGATTTTTAAGTAAAGATATTTCCAGATAATAGAATATGAAAAAAGATTTCAGATAACAGAAAACATGTATAATTCAAACAAAATTGTGCCAACGAACTATACTTATAGTATCTAAACCAAGTTTTCTAATATCTAAACCTACTTTTCTTGAATATTCAATATTCGAACCAGTTTGATTTTACTTTAAAATTAGTTTAATTTAAGATCCTAAGAATAGATCAATATTAATCAAGTTAAATGTAATTGAATGTTTGTCTCATATTGGAATTTATTTGTAACCTTCATATACAGGCATCCCCCGCTTTAGTTACCAAATCACGACTCAGTTTAGTTACCCAACGGTAACTAAAGCGAATAGAAGTAACAAGAAATTTATAATTGTCACTCCCTGATTTAGACCTCATTTTCTATGAGTAATAGAAAGAAAATTTATTATTAGAGTGGAACGTATAGAAGCATATTACTAATAATATACACTATACAGTCTTTCATTGTCTTTGACTGTGATGAAAAAGTTTAAATTCGTGCAATTATCCATCCATAGCTTAACTCTCCTTCAGTATTGGTTAGTAATTAATAGATACTCTGATACTTAGACATCTCTAATTATTGTGCTACATTTAACAAACAGAAAGTTTATGCTCTATGAAATAATTATGGTAGTAGGGTACTAAGTTCCAAGTTTTTGGTTTGTTCTACAATTTCGGACACGTCAGAAAAAAATATTAGAATTTTTATTTAACTTCCATTCTAATTGGTATCAAATATATGTATATTCATTATCGAAGATGGAAATGAGATACGAATCTAATTTTTATTACAGATATTTATTCAGATATTATAATATATATTCATTAACTACTCAATGTCTAAGACCATTTCTATCTATTTATTCGACTATTAAATAGTAATTCAAAGTTCAATCGTGTGCCGGTTAACCAACAGTCAAAGTCACGTGGTGGACCTCTAGAAAACATACGTAGTAGAAACTAGGAGGTACTATTTCGAGAAGGTAGGAAATGTATGTATAGCCACTGGGATAAAAATCTATATATACATTTTATTAATCAAATGATAATCTAAAGATGGTATTAATGTAAAGTACAGTATAGAACACCTCTATAGTGAGAAGATGCTTCCCTACATTGGACCTAATGGTCATGTTTACTATATAGGTTACTTCATTACTACTCAGGATGGTTCACTATACAGGATTTCAATATAAAAGAGTTGCACTGTACATGAAAAGGCTTTTAATCAGTTAAATGCTTTTAAGTTTCGCTCAATGAAGTGCCAGATAAAAAAAGAATTCGGTGCTAGAAGGCGTGGTAGCTGGAATAAGCATGTTGCACACGCACAGTATTGGCAATGTGATTTTGTTGTCTATGTGACGTCATCACAGCAAAATAAATAAAATTACACAAATTGATAAGCTATCATTATTTTACTTGAGAATTTATATAAATTCATTTGCGCTACATTTGTTATTCTCTGTAGTGAGGCCTGGACCCACGCATGTGGGCGGAGCTTCGCTGGAGTATAAATTTTTGTTCTTCCAGCGAGAACCATTCAGTGCTATGTTCGCAGCTTCCAGAAGCGGTTGGTTAATGAACAGTGTCCTGTGCTTCAGGTGAAAGAAAACAAATCCAAGAGTGACCATCGGACATTGAATTTTACAGTTATTGGACTAAGAAGAATTTAGTGTCGTGAGTACCCTTTTTATGGTTTATTATTAATATGTGTTTATGGATTGTCATTGTTATACCAATTCTGTCTATTGAAGTCTATGCCGTTGTTATGGCATCGTTCACAGGACAAAATCATTCCTTATTAAATTAATATATATTTCTACAGTTACCATGGATATCAATGAAATAAAGAATCAATAACAATGTTAATTACTCATTTCTCACATGATCGGAAATGTAGAATTGTTCAATAACTCGTAATTTACCCTATATCCTTGAACTAACTTAGAATTGGCTTGAAATAACATTAAATTATTGTAATTTGGGTGCCACTTAATAGGAATATCCTTATATAAATAACATCCTACTAAAATTATATGAATATAATGTGAAATAGGAAATCAATTTATGAATATTTATAGCTTTAATGATTTATGGGTATTTTTTTTTACTCACAGTAAATTAGAACAATTTGATGTTAGTTGAACAGACCACACGTGGTACATATACAGAAATTGGATTGTGATTAAGCATAGCCGTGTATGCATGTATTATAAGTCTGAGGTAACGTGACAATCAAGCAGATGTGGGCAAAAAGTTATTTTTTATTATTTCAACAAAGCTACTTTATTAAACACTCAGTAAACCAAATTTCAGCACACATAAAGATTTTATAATTAATAGTTGTAACTTATTTTCAAAATACGTAAATTTTAAATACATTTTCAGTTACGTTGACGTCAGCAATGTAGCCTTAGGTTCCGAAGCAAACGTTAAACTCTGTGTACTGATTTGTGAAAACTAGATAATTAGATATTCTCACAATAATATAATTATAAATTTTACAATAAATTAAGTTAATGTTAAATCAACTTATATGTAAGTTAGATAGTTATTACATTTACATTTTTATTCTACATGTCATTCATTTTAACAATTTTCATTTATATGTAAAAAGTATTATTAATTAATATGCAATCCAATTCGATCGAGTAAAATTGTCAGAGAATTAGGTGAGTAATAGGAGTTTAATAATCATTGATGTTGGGTTGCAAATTCTAAATATTTCACGAACATCGATCAAAGTTTTTTTTATTGTGAGTACAAGTGAACAATATTAAGTTTCCCTACAAACAATTCCATGTGTATACCATGTGACACTCACACATTTAAATCATGTGTATACCATGCATATTTTTGGAAATGGATACCATATTTATTACATGTTGTTTTACGTGGTAATATGATAAATTATATGTGATTACCATTTGTTATAACTTATAAGTATGGTATTTATTATGTAACATGTTGCTATGAATGTAGTAAATAACAATTGGTAAACACCTGTTATAAGTATGGTAATTTACAAGTGGATATAATGTGGTGCATACAATCTCTATTTGATATATTAAGGTTGAAGACTTGTTCAATTCTCGAATTATAAACACAAAACGAAATAATTAGACAAGAAACCCGTTATGAACTGATACTGTAAAGAAAGTTGTGTAAACGATGATATTGTACTCAGTCCCTAATAAAATATTCTTTTGTTTCTTCTCTTAGTATTTTCTAAGAAAGGTTATATTTTCAATTTCTATATTGTAATTGATTAATTTCTGTAATATTTATCTATAAATATGTATTTTATATATTCTTCTAATCAATTTGTTTATATTTAACTATTATTTTTATTCTGTAAAAATGAATATCCCTTTAACTCCTTAACGAAAGGAGAACGGCTTTTTTATAAATTTAATGTCATTATTGACTAAACTGATTAAATTGTCAATAAGTGACTGGCAGTTTTCCGCTTCGGTAGTTTTCCGCCTGGCAGATTTCCGTGTACCGCTGCTACATATATATATTCATATATATATTCACCTTCACATAAAAGTATACAATGACTTAGTTTTCGATTCCATTGTTTGACAAACAATTCTCTAACATGTTAGACCTCTTCTAACTCTAGTTTTCATCAAGTTGCGGTAAATACAGTTTTTGATGAGAAAAAGAATTAATTTTGTAGAGATTTTAGAACTAATGTTTCAACTTAACTGAAAGGAAAAAATGTTCTTTGCAATGTACTTTTTACTTGGGAAGTAACATGTACTTGTAAAAAGTACTTCAAAGTAAATATTCGAAGTATATTTTAGAAAGTACTTCAAGTAGTACTTTAATGAAGTACTTTTTTGTTACCTAATACTTTAACTTGGTACTTAGGAAGTACTTTCTCCCAATCTCTGCAATCAAGGTAGTATATTAGCCTTGGTGACAATATGCAATAATATTTTTCTTAGATATTAATACCTTTTATCTATTTCAGATCTAAATGAATAAGATGGCTAGTTCAAGGCGGCACACGTTTAAATGCTCAACAAATTTGATCAATGAATGTGTTCAAAACTGCTTCTTGCGAGATGGAGCGTTCTCAGATCTCGTTTTATTAGCCAGCAATGGAAGAGAGAGACGAGCATTTAAAGTACACAAAATGATTATATGTACAGCTATGTCGCTGATAAAAGATCTTATCAGCGAAGAGGAAGATAAGATCGACATGGTAGTCCTTCAAGACTGCAAACCAGCTACCTTAGAAGCTGTTCTGAAATACGTTTATCTTGGATCAGCTAGTATAAAAATTGAAAACATTTCAGAGTTTATCGAAATGATTACGTACCTGGGTGCACCTCGCTCTAAAGAGTATGCAAAAGATTTCGAAACTGCTACAATTCTGACAGATCTAGGATCTGGTATTCCCAGGACTCAACAACATTACAATAAAGAAGGACCTCCTACTCCTCTCCTGAACTATAGAATTCTTTACCCACGACAACAGTTTACAGTACCTCTTCAAACACAAGATTCTACCACTCCTTCTTCATCTGCAGCAATTCCCTGCAATAAGAAACGGATGGCAGCCTCCGAAAGAAGACACTCCGTGTCGCCTCTTTTACGAACTAGCTGCCCACCCGATTCAAGAGAAAATGGCTATGTAAGTATCCTCCCATAGCGCTTGCAATGATTTCAAATATGCCTAATTTGATTTAAAATGCACAGCATCATTTTTAATTACTAATTATATATTTTGTTTACAGGAAAGTTGTTCTTCCGATTGCAAACTTCTAATTGTTGAAGATCCGCTTGAAGAGGCAAGAGGCTATGTACAAAAATATGGTAAGTTCAAATTTATAGTTGTAATTTTAAAAAGATTACCAATAGTGTATTACCACGAACATTCCTATTGTTATAACTGTTATATGTGATGGTTTATTACATTTAGCTTCTATTACAGAACCCATGTATGATGATGAAGAGCCCAAAGACGTCATGATTGATTCTGAAGACGAATTGAACGAGAATTCTGCTAATTTTTCTGGCTTCCTCCACCTCGATTCTACCGATGAATACAAGAGAGAACAGCCAACTCCTAACATGAAAAATCTTCCAGTTCCAGAAAAGAAAATATTCGGTAGTTTGACTCCGAACCTATCTTGTCCAATACCAGCTGGCGCTCTTGCATATTTTCCAAACCTTACCAATTATACTGGTAACAATAATATAAGGAACAAAGTCCTTGCAGCCAACGAAGAAAGAGATTCCAAGTCTGAAATGAAGCTCTCTGGGGTGAAAAAGAAACCCATGAAAGCAAAAGTCACCAACAAATATGAGAAAAAATACACGCCTGAAGATCTTGCTAAGGCTATAATGATCGTCATTAAGAAAGAAGATAAGCCAATCAATGTCATCCAGAATTTTAGTATCCCTAGACGTACTTTTTTCAGACATCTGAAAGATAAGAAGATTGAATTGGGTATAGAAATACCCGATAGGAAGAAGAAAAGATGTGAAAATTCTACTGGGTCATTCTCGTCAAACGGAAATTCTTCCGCGGAGGATGCTCACATGTCTTCAAGTCTTAACCCCACTTGTGCTGATGACTTGTCTGTTAAACGAGAAAAATTAACCGATGAAGTAAATAGTGCGTGTTCTTCCTTCAATGACCGATCACAATCCTCATCGTCCACCAATCAGTCACCTGATTCTTCTGTACCAGACAGAAACTGTTCTTCTGCTTCTCCAACTCACCACACACAGATTATTTCCGACCAAGATGTTCTGTAATTGGAAAAAAATGTGAAATTAGAACCAAATGATTCTTCTTCTCAATTTAAAGTAGGAAACCTAGGAAATAATTATTATTTTGTGAATGACCAGAGCATTTGATATTTCAGTTTTCTTCGGAGCTCATTAAAGCACACATTCACTACTGTGCTCCTGAGTACCTAATCTGTAATTTATGATCTCTCAAAGTTATTCAAACTACAGAAAGTTCTGCAAAAATGTACCCCGTTTTTGGGGGTACATAAAAAAAATTGTGAATATTTACTGAATTATGAGTGCACAATAAATTGTGTAAAGACAGCGTTAATTTATTCTTGTACCAACCCAATTCCAACAATAACACAGAAAATTTACTTCATGAAAATACTAATCAATCTTCAATTGTTATTAATGTGTACTTGAATGTTCAAAAGGCAAATAAAACATCATGCAGTTTCTGCCCCTTGACTACGCAAAGCGAAGAGCGCTTTGCAATTAGATTTCCGGTCAACAACCTAGATTCATCGAGTGATTTGTAGTCACAACTCTCAGATTAGGCTGCATTTTGAAAACAGCATACGCAAAGGGAACTTTCTGTGTTTGCGAGTCTTTGCGGCAATGGTTTATGATGCAAACTTTATTTTATAGATGTTAAATGCGTTAATCTTCCATACTTGGAGCTGGCTTAAAACCGCAATGAATTCAGGCATATTTGGTTTCAGCAAGAGGAATCACAAGCTCATCGACACAACACACTATAACAGTCAAAAACTAATTACGAGAAGTATTTGGAAAGCGGCTGCTAGCACTAGGATGTTCAGTGACCACCAAGCAGCCCAGACCTAACATCATGTAATTTTTACTATTGGGATTTGTTTAGAATCTCTCATTTAAAACGCCACCTCCGACATTTGAAATAATAGGAGAAAGGGTGGGGGATGCATTTTAGACATTGAAGAACGATCGAGTTATGATCCAGAGAGCAGTTGGTGGTTTAATGAATCGTGCTAAGACTTGTCTTGAGAGGAATGATGGTCATGTTGAAGGATTCTAAAGGTTGATTACATTTTATGTTTATTAAAGTTTTTTTTGTTCATCTATTGTTGGATTTAGATTTGGTTGTTTGGAAAACTGTGTTGGAGATAAAATTTGTTCACTCATAAAATCGAAAATATTCATTCTTAGAAAGATTAAATTGCCTTTAGTATGAAATAAACAGATTTAAAATATCTTAATTTTAACTGGAGATATAATTTATACAAAAATGGGGTACATTTATGTGGAACGCTCTGTACAATGTAATGTGTGAGTTGATGACCTCAGGTGTGTTACTGTCATTTGTCCTACTTATGTAGTGGTCCGTTTATATATCCATGATATATAATTTTACGCCTTTTCTTTGTTCATTTATTCATTAATAATACACATTGTTCTTTAAAGTTTTCTTTCATTGTCATTTAAAAACCTAACTCCAGTTTCTTGGTGTCTCTTGAAACATATATGGCTAAATATAAATTTCATTAAAAGAACTAACAAGTTAAGTCATAAACCAATTTTTTTTGTTGAAATTCTCAAAAATAGTGGCTTTTGATGAGAAATTCAATTCCCGGTTTTGTTTCATTAGTTTTGACGTGATATTAAAGTAATTTTATTTGAATCTAGAAATGTACAGAGGAATCTAAATTTACGAAGACGTAGTCTAATATTACTAATATTGCCTGAACTCACGGATGGAAGAGGAAAATGAAGAGGTGATAGTAAATGAAGCCTACGAGTCTATCTAACACAAAATCTAAGAGGAAAATGAAGAGGTGATAGTGAATGCAGCCTACGAGCCTACCTAACAAAAAAATCTAAGACCTCGTAGTTGAAGAGCATAACCCTAGCGCTATCCTCTAAAACTGCAAGTAGCGTTAGGAAAATGATAAACACGGTAAATGGAAAAAAAAAACCATTATCCCAATTACAACAGTTCTAGACCCAAGGGACGCACCCCCTACTTTTTCATTCACCAAAGAAAGCTTCAGGATAGAGCCCCTGGGGTGCGGGGGACCTTAGATGTAGAATAGTAGGATGAGTCAAATTGACTAACATTTTTGATCTGGTTTTGGGATAAACTGAAAACTCAAATTTTGATTCAATTTGACTCATATTTTTCTCAGTTTAGGATGACCCTTGAGAAAGATCCAGATTAAGAGTCCGTGGTAATCAATAATTATGTAACCGTTTGATTACAGCAAGGAAATGAAGCGTAGGAGTAAATGAAATACTTGGAGGTCTTTCCCAGGACTTAGGCACAATTTTGATAAAGACAGCATCCCTAGATTCCGTATATCTTTTTCAAAAATTTCCAATATTCTTCTTCCTGTCAAAAACTGCAATAAACTTTGTTGATAGATTATTTCATTCGAGAAATTGACGCAAAATTTGAGTTTTCAGTTTATCTCAAACTGGCTCAAAAATATTAGTCAATTTGACTCATCCTAATATTTACTCAAAAACAAGAATCACATTGACTCCTAATTCATAGTCAGATTGACTCAGGAAGAACCAATCAAGAAAAGAGACTTCAATATTGAAGTTTTGTCAGCCCTGACTCAAGCGATGAGTCAGGTTGACTATCAATTGTTTCTCACTGTGAACACTATATGAAATGAATTCATTAGAATCAGTAGAGGTTACATTGATATTTCTATCTAAGCTAGAGGCAATGATACAGAGAAAAATCATTTAAAATATCAGCATTTGCATCATCATTCACAAATTCGACATCATTTTTCACTAGCAAATCAATATTAACTTCACTCGAGTTCCTACCCAAAATTTTCTGAATTTCTCCAACGTTTGACCCTCTTTTCAATAGCGTATTAAATTGTTCAGTTTATTTCCAAACATTTTACTATAACACTCACTCAAAATACCCAGTTTACACAATTTAAAAATTGAGCTATTTTTACTTTATTACTCTTACTCTTAGTATGCCTTGAGTCTGCCAGGGTTTTTCTAATAGTTTACTCGACACACACTTATTTCTATAATGGAAACATTTACAATAAACAGAATTAATGATGTCATTGAACGAATTAGCCATGCAATCAACATCACCCAACATTACACCATCCCATTCAACAAAAACAATTTAAATTTGTTAATGTGGCTACTGAAAGCCTTATTAATG
>CANNZV010000489.1:367339-383783 GCA_947561585.1 Caprella mutica | reverse complement strand
CTTGCAGTGTCTTTCAGCCGGTCACGGTATCAGGCAAGTCGCTGAGTAGGTCAGAGTCCGCAGCAATGACACCCCAATGCCCTTCGCCAAGGTTTTGGAGCGCGGCTTCCCGGCTCGTGATAATTTCGTCGTCCTCAACCCGCAATCCAAGACGTTTGAACTTTGCGATGGCACCCGCTCGGTCGTAGCTGGCGGCGTTGGTGAGAATGCGGATGGCGCAGCCCCTTGCGCGCAGCTGATCCAACCGCGTATCTGCACCGGGGATCATCGTTTCGCCCACGTTCAATACGCCAAATGCGTCAAAAACAAAGGCATCGACTTGATCGGCGATGTCCAGCAATGACGTGATCTCAAGCGAGGCTTCGCGGGCGGTAACGTTTGGAAACCGAGCCCGCACCTCTTCGTAACGATCGAAAATCGACTGCGTTGTCAGCATGCTTCCCCATTTCGTTTTTCTGATCGCCCACTTGGGGAACACCTTAAAGAAATATTCCATAAGCGAAAGCAAAAACAACAAAACAACATATTTGTAGAGGCCATTGGCAGATTAAACTCTTTTCTTCCAGGATATTAGAGCTGAAGCACTAGAACGCGCCAGCCATATCGCGCAAATAAAATGTTGTTTTGTTGTTTTTCACGGATTACCCTTGCAGAGACTCAGGGTCGCGGGGGGTGGAATGTCATCAAAAAAACAAAGAAGGCGCGAAGCGATCTCGGCTTTGGTGCTTGAACAGGGCGCTGTGACCATTGGTTCATTGGCTGACCGGTTTAATGTGTCCATGCAGACGATCCGGCGCGACGTGGATACCCTTTGTGAAGGCGACATGCTGCACCGTGTCCATGGCCGCATCGAGCTGAGTGAGGAATTTCTCAACACGCCCTTCGATCAACGTGCTGGCACGAACCTTATCGGTAAGCGCGCCATCGGAGAGGCCGCCGCAGAGCTGATCCCTGACGGTGCCACCTTGTTCATCTCCATCGGCTCGACGCCGCTGAGCGTTGCGCAGGCCTTGCGCCGCCGGAAAGGGCTGACTGTCATCACAAACAACCTAAGTGCCGCGATGGCGCTGAGCGAGGACGTCTCGAACCGGATCATCCTGCCCGGTGGTGAGGTGCGTTTGCCGGACCGTGATATCCTGGGCGACGAAGTGCTGGATTTTTTTGGACGGTTCCGTGCGGATTTCGCCGTGTTTGGTGCTGCCGGGATCGCGGAAGACGGCGGGTTGCTGGAATTTCACACAACTGAAGTCAGCGCGACACAAAAGATTTGTGAAAATGCCAAACAGTCTCTTCTGGTGATCGACGGGTCAAAGTTCGGGCGTCAGGCTCCCGCATTGGGCGACAATATTGCGGATATGGACCGGATCATCATCGACCGACGGCCGGGGGCGCAATTTGTGCCTTTGCTGGACACCCTCAAAGATCGCCTGCTTGTGGCTGAAGGACATGCAACATGACGACAACACCGTTTGTGAAGCTTGACGGCGTGGCAAAGCGTTGGAACGGCCAATTGGGCGTTGAAGGCATCACACTGGATATTCCAGAGGGCAGCTTTACTGCCCTTCTGGGCCCGTCGGGGTGCGGGAAATCAACAACGCTGCGCTTGTTGGCAGGATTGGAGTTGCCCGATGAGGGCAAAATACTGATCGATGGCAAGGACGTGACGACAAGTGCGGCATCGGACCGGAACTTGTCGATGGTGTTCCAGTCCTACGCCCTTTTTCCGCATCTATCGGTTGCTGAGAACGTAGTGTTTGGCCTCAAGGTCAGGCGCGTCCCAAAGAAAGAGCGTTTGGAAAAGCTGCGCCGCGCTTTGGAAATCACCGGCCTGCTTGGGCTTGAGGATCGCAAGCCCGGCGAACTGTCAGGTGGTCAGCGCCAGCGTGTCGCCCTGGCCCGCGCCATCGTGGCGGGGCAACGCCTGTGCCTGATGGACGAACCACTGTCCAACCTTGATGCCAAGCTGCGCAACGCCGTGCGCAAAGACATCAAGAAACTGCAACGCAATCTGGGCATCACGGTCGTCTATGTGACCCACGACCAGACAGAAGCGATGAGCATGGCCGACACGGTTGTGCTGATGAAGGACGGCCATATCCAGCAGGTTGGCGCGCCCGAGGACTTGTACAGCAGGCCCGACAACACCTTTGTCGCCGAGTTTGTCGGCGCGCCGCCAATGGCCTTGCTGCAGTCGTCCGTTTTGGACGGATTTGGCGAAGACAAGACAATCGGAATCAGAGCCGAGAATATCCAGATTGTGCCAGAGGGCGAAGGGCGGATGCGCTGCACCGTCGTTGAAAGCGAATTTCTGGGGGCAGAGACCCTGATCGGTCTGGATCACGCGGGCTCGACAGGGCTTTGCGTGCTCAAGCCGGGTCTTTCGATGATGGCCGATGGCAGCGAAATCGACATTACCTTTCACGACGAAAATCTGCACGTCTTTGACGCTGCGGGCCAACGACTGGCTGGGTGAAACCCCCTGCCGACATACCAACAAACGAAAACCAAGGGAGAGAGACATGAAACTATTTTCGACAACTGGATTGGGGCTGGCCACTGCGATGGCGGTTGGCCTGACCGCTCCGGCGAGCGCTGAAACCGAACTGACGATGTATTACCCGATTGCTGTCGGGGGTGCGCTCACCGAAGTGGTCGACGGTATCGTTGCCGATTTTGAAGCTGCAAACCCCGACATCAAGGTGAACGCAATCTATTCGGGCAACTACGATGACACGCGTGTGCGTGCCTTGTCCGCACTTGCTTCCGGTGAACCGGCGCAACTGGCTGTGATGTTTTCAATCGATGCCTACGACCTGATTGAACAGGAGTTGGTCGTCCCGTTTGAGGATGTCGCAACATCTGATGCGGACAAGGAATGGCTGAACGGTTTCTATCCTGCGCTCATGGCCAATGGTAAGATCGAAGGCCAGACATGGGGCATCCCGTTTCAGCGCTCAACCATCGTGGCGTATTACAACAAGGATCTCTTCCGCGCCGCGGGTCTTGACCCAGAAGCCCCGCCAACCACGTGGGATGAGATGATCTCAATGGGTAAGGCGCTGACAAAGGACGACACCTATGGTCTGATGATCCCCTCAACAGGCTACCCCTATTGGATGTTCCAGGCGCTTGCGATCCAGAACGGCAAAGAAGTCATGTCTGGCGATGGCCTGACCACCTATTTCGACGACCCAACCGTTGTTGAAACACTGGAGTTCTGGAAATCCTTGTCAGCCGAGCACGGCATTATGCCAACGGGCACCGTTGAATGGGGCACATTGCGCCAAGCATTCCTTGAAGGTCAGACTGCGATGATGTGGCATTCAACAGGCAACCTGACAGCGGTCAAGAAAGGCGCAAGCTTTGACTTTGGCGTTGCTGAATTGCCCGCCAATGTGCGCAAAGGCTCACCCACTGGCGGCGGCAACTTCTACCTCTTCAAAGATACATCTGACGAGGAGAAAGCCGCTGCAATGAAGTTGATCCAGTTCATGACGGCACCTGATCAGGCTGCTGCATGGTCCATCGGGACAGGCTACATGGGTGTGTCACCTGCAGCTTATGAGACAGACGCGTTGAAGGCCTACACGGCTGAATTCCCGCCTGCCTTGGTGGCGCGCAACCAGCTGGAAAACGCTGTTGCTGAATTCTCAACCTTCGAGACAGCCCGAGTGCGCGATGGTCTGAACAATGCGATCCAATCCGCTTTGACCGGCGCGAAAGAACCAGCTGAAGCGCTGGCCGAGGCGCAGGCCGCCGCTGTGCGCCTGCTCAAAGACTACCAGTAACGATACGCTTAGGGCCGGCGCGCTGTTTGTGCCGGCCCATCTCTTTTCACGCAGCGGAGACGCGTCATGTCAACCCACGCCAATCTTGAACGCCGCAGACAGGCCATCTACGGCTGGCTGTTGCTGTCGCCTGCCGCTGTTCTGCTGACGCTGTTTGCGTTCTATCCCTCGGTCGCGACCCTGTGGTCGAGCCTGTTTTCCCGCGGCACCCGCCGCAAACCCACCGAATTTGTTGGCACTGAAAACTACACCGATCTTTTTGCCGATCCGACGTTCTGGATCGTGGTCAAGAACAACCTGCTTTACGCGGGTATCACAATCCCTGTGTCGATTTTCATCGCACTCTCGATGGCGCTTTGGGCAAATGGCAAGATCCGCGCCCGTGGATTTGTGCGCACTGCCTATTTCACCCCGACCGTTCTGCCGATGATCGCTGCTGCGAACCTGTGGTTATTTTTTTACACTCCCGGCCTTGGCGTGTTGGACCAGATCGGCAGCCTATTTGGCCTGCCGTCCGTCAATTGGTTGGGCCAACCGGAAACTGCGCTTTGGGCCATCATCATTGTGACCATCTGGAAAGAGGCAGGATTTTTCATGATCTTTTACCTCGCCGCATTGCAGACGATCCCAGAAGACCTGAAAGAAGCCGCCGACATCGAAGGGGCCAGCCGCTGGACCTACACACGCCGCATCGTGTTGCCGCTGCTGATGCCCACAACTCTGTTCATCGCGGTGAATGCAATGATCAACTCGGTCAAACTAATCGACCACCTGTTTATCTTGACCAAAGGCGGGCCGTCAGATGCCTCCAAACTGATCCTCTATTACATTTACGAAATGGCATTCGCCTTCTTTGACGCGCCAAGTGCGGCTGCCATGACGATGATGGTCATTGGGGTGCTCGGGATCGTCGCTGCCGTGCAGTTCCTCTACCTCGACAGAAGGACGCACTACCAATGAAGAGCTTGACCAAATTCATGGACAGCTTTGGTGCTATCCTTCTGGCGATTATCTGGATCTCACCATTGGTTTTTGCCTTTTGGGCTGCAACACACTCCACCTCAGATGCGGTCAACCTGAACCTGTTCTCACCATGGACGCTGGATAACTTCCGCGTCGCTTGGGAGGGTGCCCCATGGCTGAAGTATTTTATCAATACCTTCATGCTGGTGACGGTGATCCTGATTGGACAGTTCGTGCTGACGACTTTGGCAGGTTTTGCCTTTGCGCAACTACACTTCCCCGGCAAGGATTTCGTGTTCATTCTGGTGCTGATGCAGCTATTTATCCTGCCCGAAGTCCTGATCGTGGAAAACTACGCGATGATCTCTCGGCTGGGGCTGTTCGATACGATCCTTGGCGTTGGCATGCCTTATATGGCCAGCGCGTTTGGCATATTCCTGATGCGTCAGTCGTTTAAGGGCGTCCCCATTGAGTTGCACGAGGCCGCGCGGATTGAAGGCTGCGGATTGCTGGGCATTCTGTGGCGGGTCTATGTGCCGCTCGCAAAACCCACATACCTAGCCTACGCGCTGGTATCGGTCTCAACCCACTGGAACAACTTTCTGTGGCCATTGATCGTCACCAACTCTCCGGAAACGCGGCCTTTGACGGTGGGTTTGTCGATCTTTGGTGCGCCCGAAAACGGTGTTGATATCAGCATCATTTCCGCCGCGACGCTGATGTCAGTCGCGCCGTTATTGATCGCCTTCCTGATCTTCCAGCGACAGTTCGTGCAAGCCTTTCTACGCGCAGGGATCAAATGACGACGATCCTACAAATCTCCGACACGCATATCGTGCGAAAGGGCGGGTTGGTTTCAGGGCGGCTCGACACAAGCGACGCTCTGGCGCGGCTGGTCGTCCGGATCAATGGAATCCGCGACCAAATCGGGCCTATCGATGCACTGCTGGTGAGTGGCGACTTGAGCGATGACGGCAGTGCAGAGAGCTACGTGCAGTTCAAAACGCTCATTTCTGCTTTGGGCCTGCCACTCTATGTCATTCCGGGAAACCACGACTCCAGAGAGCCGATGCGTACCGCATTTTCCGAAGATCTGCCAAAAAGCGGTCCGTTGAATTGGACACGCCGTATTGGGGCGATCCATCTCATCGGCCTTGATACTTTGGTAGAGGGGCAAAAGCAGGGTACGCTATCCTCGGACAGTCTTTCATTCTTGCAAGTAGCGCTTTTGAAGGCGGATGGCGCACCGGTGCTTTTGGCGCTACATCATCCACCTTTTCTATGTGGCATCAACTTTATGGATGATATCGGGTTGACCAATCAGGATGCTTTACACAGTGTTTTGGCGGGTTATCACAGCGCGATACGGATCGTCTGCGGCCACATCCACAACATGATGGTAAGCGATGTCGCGGGTCACATTGCCATCTCGGCCCCATCACCCAGCAGCACTTTTGCCTACGATCGCAGGCCAGATGCCCCGGTTGGATTTATGACCTACGAAGACGGCTGCCTGCTGCACCGTTGGGATGCTGAGTTTCAATCGATCCGGATTGGTCCAACGGCCGGGTCAGGTCCCTTTCCGTTTTGATTGTCAGACCAGACAGAAAGCAAATCGGTGAGTGAACCGCACGCGATCCAGATGGGTGTGGATGCCTAAGCGGCAAAGCACCAAGCGCACATCACTTCTGAGGAAGTATCGCTGCGAAGCGTTATTTCATCTGAAGTGATGTACGCCTTTTTGTGTATTTGTGTGCCGCGTTGTCCTAAGAATTTGCGTCAGTGCGTTTGAGCAATGTCGTCGCGGCCAGCCTGCCGAAATCATTAGCAGCTTGCGGGCTTGCGCCGGTTACAAGGCGGCGGTCAACGTGGACTGACTTGTCAGCCTTTTTGTTGATGATTTCCACACCTTGCGCTGTCAGTTTCTCGCAAACCCACCACGTCATCGGACCGGGCAGATATCCGATCATTGGCGTTTGCTTGTCCACTGAATCTGGGAAAACAGTTACCTTATAGCCGTCATACAAGAAACCCGCGTTATTCTTTGCAGCAAGTAACGCGGCAGGCCCGTGGCAAAGAGCAAGCGTATGAAGGCCCGTGTTATGCGCCCAATGGAGGATCTTCCCAAGGTCAGCATTGTCTGGGAGACCAAGCATGGCACCATGGCCACCGGGAATGAAAACCGCGGCGTAAGGTGCGTCCTCGGTCATGTTGTTTAGGGCAAAGTCTGCAAGGCTACCGGGGTTTTGAAACGCACCTGCAAAGTTCCGAAACAGTTTTTGGATGTCCGCATCTTCTGCGGGCATTGCCCATTCTTCGATCGCAACCGGCGCGCCTGTTGGGGTGACCACATCAATCTCAAAACCTGCGTTCATCAGATGCAGCATCGGCAGGCCCATCTCGACAGGGTGGTTGCCTGTCGAGAACTTTTTGCCATTTGCCATCATCATGTTGCGTTGCTCAGTGCAGATCATCAGCACGCGGTTCTTTTTGCCCGTGTATGTTTTGGCATATGCACCGCCGTCATAGTCGGTCGTGGATGACGTACCCAACTTGATCGCCAGGGGCGACGGGCTGAATGCACCGTCTGCGGTCGGCTGGGGTTGGGCGCGGAGCAGTTTGCGAAGGATGCCCATATCAGTTGACCTCCGTGACAATGGTGTCGCGGGATTTGCGCACTTTGCCCATTGGCAGCAACCAATCGCCAGTCGGATCGCGGTAACCCAAAGGCATCAAAACGACGGACCGCAAACCGCGTTCTTTCAAGCCAAGGATGGCATCCACCGCAGCGGGGTCAAATCCCTCCATTGGCGTGCTGTCGACCTCTTGCTCCGCCGCGGCGACCAGCGCGATACCAAGCGCGATATAGGCTTGGCGCGCCGCGTGTGCGTAGTTCGTCTCACTATCGCGCGGCAAGTAGTTGGATTTCAGGTTGTCATAGTAGGCGTGCAGCATTGGCAGGTCACCACGCGCCTCAACGTTAAGGCCAACGACCTCGTCGATCCGCTCGGCGGTGTAATTGTCCCACGCCGCAAAAACCAACACATGAGACCCGTCCGTGATTTGCGCCTGTCCACCTGCGGCCTCCGCAATCTTGCTGCGAATGTCCGGATTGGTCACGACGAACAGTTCAAACGGTTGTGTGCCGCTGGATGTCGGGGACATGCGGATTGCCTCAACGATGGCATCGACCTTGTCCTGTGGAACTGCTTTTGACGGGTCCATCTTTTTGGTGGCGTAGCGCCAGTTCAAAAGGTCGTTGAGCGGCTTGGTTGTCATCTGTCTCATCCTATTGTCAGCAGCCCCGTAGGGCAGTATACATTTGTAACTGACGATCTAATTGACACCGTTTCGCGCCACAAGAAGGCACATGTTTGAACCTCAGTCACAAAGTGGGAACCACCATGTTAGATGACGACCGCTGTCCTGATTGCCATCGCATCAACGAGGTTCTGTCGCGCGTCGGTGACCGGTGGAGCGTGCTTGTTGTAATCTCGCTCGCTCAATATGGGACGCTGCGTTTCAATGAACTCAAGCGCAACCTTGGCATTTCCCAAAGGATGCTTAGCCTGACGTTAAAGGAGCTGGAGCGCGACGGCCTTGTAAATAGGACCTACTACCCAACGATCCCGCCAAAAGTGGAATACACCCTCACTGAAATGGGGCAGTCGTTTCGCGAACCAGTCAGTGCATTGGGATATTGGGCGTTAGAAAACCTGGCTAAGATTGATGGCGCGCGTAAGGTCTATGATGAGAAAACAAGCAGCTAACCGTCTTGCTTAACACACGTCTGGCAAGCGCACTTGGAATGGTCGATTTGAGATTGACTACTTTACCTTCCGAATAGCTTCTTCGGCGAAATCTGCCGCACTGCCAAAAGATCACTACTGCATATACGTAGGAGTGCTGCGCTAGCAAAGGAAAAAGTCGAACGGCGGCTTTGGGCCGAGAGTACCTTAGACGGACACGTAACAGAACGAATATCTACTACCCACCTTCCTGTCCGTCTGAGCCAGACAATGACGACAATGCAATGGCGTGGGAAATGCGAGCCGCGAGTAAAAACAATCCAAGCATAATGGTCACCAACCCGCCATCGGGCAGCCCCCTCCCGGCAAGGCTTAGTACAACAAGGAAAGTGCTGCGTTTTCTGCCGGGGGGCGGGACGACGCGCGTACCAAGGCCGGATCATTGTCCCCCATAGTACAGGGCAACATGGCCAGTCCCAAGCCACCCCGTTCTGCAGCCTGTTGCATTGCGGGCTCCGGGAAATGTCCCCAAAGCGGCACGCGGCCAAACCCCGTTTCCTTTGTCCAGTCGGGGAAACGGGTCCGTCCCGCCCGCCACGAAATCCACCGTGCGGTTTCGGGATCATTCTCGAAATCATGGCGGTCGAGATAGTCCTGGGTGGCATAGACGGCCGCTTCCCGACCAATGTCTCTGACGGGTTGTTATCAATGCGCAACGCATTGTCCGCCTCCCGGCGTGAGATATCGACAACCTTTGTTGTCATGATCATTCGGACCTCAATTTCCGGGTGTGCTTACGCAAACTCAGACAGTCGTGGTGCGAAGGCATGTACGGCCATGGGTTCGGCCATTGTGACAGTCACCACGCCGCCGAGCTCCTGATTTCGTCCAGAGATAACGCGTTCCGGGTCATTCAGCGTCAGTCCACATTCCTGAACAGACTCGGCAAGCTGTTCCCCAGCAGCGGTCAGCACATACCCTTCGGGCTTACGATCAAACAGTTTGGTGCCAAGCGCGTTATCGAGACTGTCAATGCGTCTGCTCAGCGTGGAGTGGTGGACGCGCAGTTTTTTGGTCGCGCGCCGCAGGGTTCCGGCGGCGGCGACTACTGCAAAACTCTTGACCTCATCTCAGTCCAGTTTCTGTGCCCCAATCATCGCTGCTCCCCTTTGTGAATTTTCTAAGTGGCGCAATTTTGCACCGATATGGTGCGATCTAAGACAATGACATAACAAAAACGCGCCACTAACACTCAGGATGACAATGCGATTTTGCGCCAGTGTGCACTGCACTGAATGAAGTCAAAGGAGTCCAACGGTGTCGCTCAATGCTCTGCTGCAACAAACCCTCGAAGCGTCCAACGCGCGATTTCCTGATGAGGCGCTGAACGTGATCGCATCCTCGATGGATGAAATGCGCCAACTGGACATTAGGAAAACTGCACGCGGCGTAGGTGACTATTTGCCTGTCGCGCGACTGATGAACGCCAGTGGCGAGGAAGTCGCCCTTTCAGACTTCAACGACAATGGCCCGCTTATCATCACATTTTACCGTGGCGGCTGGTGCCCGTACTGCAATCTGGAACTGCGCGCGTATCAGAACGTTTTGGATCAAATCAAGGAACGTGGTGGGCAATTGGTCGCGATCACTCCGGAAAAGCCCGACCAGTCACTCACGACGATTGAGAAGAATGCCCTCGCATTTCCGGTTTTGACCGACACGGCGAATGCCTTTGCCAAGTCCATGGGGATCGCATTTGAATTGCCCGCCGGGTTGCAGGCGCTGTTCACCCAGTTCGGTATGAACCTACCCGCCCTGAACGACAGGGCGGGATGGGCGCTGCCTGTCCCAGCCACCTTTGTCGTGGATATGACTGACAGGATTGTATTGGCCGATATCGACGTCGACTACACCCGCCGATTGGAACCCGCAGATGCCCTTGCCGCCTTGCGATCCTGTGTCCACCCGGCTGTGGGGTGAGCGTTCATACCGACGCAATGCGGGCAGCCTTTGCAATTTTGCACTTCGTCAGCCATGCGCGACATGGCTCCCTCAGAGAGAGCTTTCGATGAAAAAAATTCTTAAACTGGTACTGGTGGCCGTTGCTCTAGCGGTCGCAATCGCAGGTTTTGCCCTAACGCGCGATGGCGAATTGATAACGCCTTCAGGACAAGGCGTCGTCTCGCTGCCAGCAGGCGATTTTGAAGCATTCCCCTTGCCGGCATATGCGTCAGACGCCCTCGGAGCCGAATACAAAAGTTATTTTGTTGAAATCGCTGAAGGCATCAAAATCCACGTTCTGGAAATCGGTGAGGGCCAACCAGTGTATCTTCAGCACGGTCTCCCGACATCCGGTCTTCTTTATCGTCAAGTTGCTGCATTGTTGCCGCATGATGAGTTTCGTCTCATCATGCCAACGCTCGTCGGACTGGGCTTTTCCAGCAAGATTCCGGCCAGCCAGCATTCGATCGAAAATCACATCAGCTGGACGAATACCTTGCTCACCAAATTGGACCTAAAGGATCTGATTTTTGTCCCCCATGATTGGGGTGGTCCGATTGGAGCAGGGGCACTTTCGCGCTCACCTGATCTCATGGCGGGCATGGTGGTTTTGAACACCGTGCTGGACGCGCCGAAGGCGCCACGGGATGCACCGACAGCCTTGAAAGTTGTGCAAACGCCAGTTTTGGGTGAGTTCATCATGGAAGGTTTCACATCAATGTTCGCCTTTCTTCCGGGCAACCAAAACGATCCGGAAACGATGTCGCGTGATGTCATCGCCCTTTATTCCAGACCGCTTGAAGAGGACAGAAACAGCAAGGCGCCTCTGGCATTTATGCGGATGTCGGTGCTCTCTCCTGAAAACCCAGACACGCCACTTCTTCAGGCGACGGAAGACTATCTCCGCAATCGCACCGTCCCGACCGAGATTGTTTGGGGCATGAATGACCCCATCCTCGGCGCGCGCCTTTCGGATATGCAGGCCTTGTTGCCCTCGGCCACCTTGGTCGAAACCGAGGCTGGGCATTTCTTGCAAGAAGAAGTCCCCGCTGAGATTGCCGCGTCGATCCAGCGTGTTCATCTGCGCATGCAATCTGAAAACTAGGAGCGCCAGATGTCGAACCATTCAAAGCCCTCGGACACGCCTGAAACCGGCTACAATGCCCGACGTACCATAGACGGCAAAACCTTTCACGTTCGGTTCGAAGAGGTGGAGATTCAGGCGACCCTAGACGAAGTATGGGCCGAGGTTTCGGGGAACTTCGTGAACGGCGCTGAGATCGCAGCAAGTTTGAACGCTTCTCATTGCCTCTCCGGCGATTTAACCGAAGGCTTGGGCGCAGAACGCTATCTGGACATCAATTTTCAAGGAAAGCGCATTGAGGCCAAGGAGCGAATTATCGACTTTCGCGAAGACGGAACTGTTCGGGAATTTACTTATGAGGTCTATGAGACCAAAGGCGCGCCGATTGGTCTGAAGACCTATAACACCTGGTACGCGCGGCGTGGGAGTGATGACAGGACCTACCTTGGCAACGTCTTTATTTTCAGAGCTAATTTGTTCTTTCTGACCGGGCTGGTCGGCAGGATGCTTGCCAAGTCAGGTTTGATCAGAACCGGACTATTGACATACAAACACTATCTTGAAACCGGCGAGAAGAAGGTCAGCCAAGAGGATTTGTTGGCACGCTACGGGTTTCAATAGATCACTGCATTGGCGCGTGTGCATGTCTAATTTTCGGGTGGGCCTTTTACGGTAAAGTCTGCAAGGTTATCTTTGGTTTGAATGCTTCGCTCCTGCGCCGAATGACCGCAAAGCGGGCTGCGACTGAAGCATCCGGTAGATAGTTTGAGAGTCCGGTATGGGCCGTCAGTGACGCCCGTCGTTCGCTCATGTCGCGGAGATGCTGCACTGCTTCCAAGGTCGGATGAAGGGCCAATTCCTCCATCCGCCCTGCCCCGCGACCAACATCTCAGACATGTGGCGCCAATCCATGCAAAGAAAGCGGATCGACCCGAAAATTACGGGCGTGGGAACAGACCGACGCGTCTGGGGCCGAGCTGTCACTATATGTCTCAGATCGTCAGTTCGTAAAACCATAAGTTCAAGTTACTGAAATAAAATAGAAATCTATTCACTCAGGAAATGTTGAGAAATTTTTGAACCCTTTCCCAAGAAGCCACGACCTATCTATGCAAGCGCGATGAGAGCGTTGAGAGCGAGTTGTAGCACGGCAGTATCCCCCGTCCCCAGCTGCTGCTTGAAGTTCGATTGTTGTCAACGAGTTCTATTGGTTACTCAGCGTGTATCACGCGCTTGCTTCGGGCCCAATTACTGCAACAGCAGTTTTTGGGCCCGTTCAATATTTGGAAAACCCAAAATCTGTTCTTAGGAACAAAGCAAATGAGACACCTTCATTTGTCGTCCCAACAGGTGAGTAGCGGCCAGATCCCCATGTAATCTCGCCAACCAGCTGGGTGTTACTTCCGATATCGCGCGCTGCGGACAATGCAGCTGATCTGCCTTCCTCAACCGTTGGATCATTAGACGCCAAATAGCTGCCTTCTAGCGCGGTTTCCCACAGACCATCCGCTGATTGGTGAATAAGGGCAAAGCTTGCTTCGGCCTCTTTAAAGCGCGCATTACCTGTTTCACGCACTCCTGCGCGCCCAAAGAGCTGTGCTGAGAACTGCCGGTTCGGCGAATAGTCAAAACGCGCTTCTGCAAACAACTTGCGCTCGTTTGATGCAGCATTCGCGTCAAATTTGAGGTCGTCATATGCGAGCCGCGCCCCCCAGAAATAGGTAGGCTGCTCTTTGTTGACCCCAAAGGATAGCCGAGTCAGGCGATTGTCATCAGCGGCTGCCGCACCTGCTGGAGTAATTAGCCTTTCTTGCCAGTCAACACCTGCATTGAGGTAAAATGTGGTGCCATTAAGAGGGCCACCGGTAAAGTCGCCCGGATCATGGAACAGCGAGAATGACACTGACGAAAGCCGATCAGTTGGCGCAGATGCTGGTCCTTGGTGGTTCGTTTTTCCTGTTTCAACGGTCAGCACCGATTGCCAGCTAGGGCTAATGGACGTGAACGTCGCACTGATCCGTTCTTCGCCAGAAATGAGGTCTGGATTGAAGGGTGAAAAGAACCCCTGATCAATCTGCTCAAAAGAAAAGGATAGTTCGTTTTGTTGATAAGCATTTTCGTCTGATAGGCGCCATGCAGTCTGTGCGTCCCACGCCATCGCAGATGTTGATTTACTTGCGGTGTCGCTTTGCCAACGGCTTGACGCCACTCCAAAACGGAAATCACCACGTGTACCTGCAATTGGTAGGGCCAGGGACAAGGCACTACCAGATACATCGCCAGTTCCTCCATCAGGAAGCGAACGGGTGCGTCCGCGATGTGTCGTGATGTCAAATTTGACGCCGCTAAACGAAAAGGGCTCTAAGGATGCAGAAACGCCGTACACCAGGTCATCTTTGTCTGACAGCCCAAGGACATTGTCCAATCCCGGCTCAGTATTGGGTGTCAGCAGGAAGGCCGAAAGTGTGCGGTTGCCAGCGGGGCTGACAAGGCCAAAGGTCAGGCCACGTCGCGATGCGAAATCTTGCAAAAGAGTGTCAGTCCCGAGATCAGCGTTCCCGATACGCGCAAAGCCGTCTTGTCCGAAAATAGGAAACCGCGTTTCCAAGAACACATCGGCAACGGTCAGTTCATCTTCTCCCGCAACGCCAGAACGCGTGTCGCGGGACAAGACCAGTCGTCCACTTTGTTGCCCACCGTTGCGGTTAAACTCTAGACGGATGACCCCTATAGCGAAAGCTTCAGTCTCGGCTTCAACTGTGCGGATGCCCACTTCTGATTGGATTGTGCCAAACGTTAAGCTCTGATTGTTGGACGTTTCAAACAGCCAAAAACCAATGTCTTCGCTATCACCCGCGCCCTCAACGAACAACCTCAAATCATGACGATTTCCTGATAAATCATCTGGTATTTCAACAACATATGACGATCCAACGATGCGAACTGGAACAGGCTGGCGTACCCCGTCAATTTCCGAAAACACCAATCCTAATGGGGGTCTGCCCTCAAAGGGAACGTAAAGGAGATTACCATCGTTTACCCGTTGCAAAACATCTTTTGCTGACACCGGTTCAGACAAGGCAGCCAGGAAAATGGTCAAAGATATTGTGGCATTGCGAATGCGCTTGCACAGGTCTTTGCAGCCCGTGATAAGTTTCATTCTACGATACCTCCAAGGCGCCCAATGGGGGCACCGATCATACTAACTAAGCAAATGCCCACTCAACACGCTAGGTTTGATAGACACTGCGTATTGCTTATTCTATCAACATCAATCAACGCAACAGGCCCTGTCAGATGAAAAAATCCGTCCGTAGTCACGAGAATGAAAGGCTTGCAGGTCTTTTGGCTCGTGTCTCGGAGGGTGACAAGGACGCGTTTGCAGAGCTTTATCGCACACTGGAGAAGCCACTTTACGGATTTATTTGCAGAAAATTGAACGATTTGAGCGAAGCACACGACGTAGTAAATGAGACGTTTCTGGAAGTGTGGCGGCGCGCGGGAAGCTTTGAAGGCAGATCCGCAGTCAAATCCTGGATATACGCGATTGGATACCGAAAGGCTGTTGATGTGATAAGAAAGAATGCGAGGACCGTCGTAAGCGACGACATCCCCGAAGAGGTGGATACCAACGCAAATGTAGAAGCATGCTTGCTGGCCGCGCAATCGGGCGAGCATGTGCGTCATTGTATTGAGCGGCTCAAAGAGGACCAGGCCGTTGCGATCCGCCTCGCCTTTTTTGATGATTTGTCTTATCGTGAGATCGCCGAAATCACCGACAGCCCGGAGGGCACGATTAAGACGAGGATTTTTCACGCCAAGAAATCTCTGCTTCATTGCTTAGACGGGCGAATTTCGGAACAGGATATTCCATCGTGACACATCCAATGAACGAAAAAGACGTCGACGCGCTATTGCCTTTCTTCGTCAATGGAACGCTTGAGGGTTCTGAACACGCTGCTGTCGAAGATGCGATTAAGTCCGACGCAAATCTAGACGCGCAGGCAAACGCGCTCGCTTCGGTGCGCCAGACGATAAAGCGAGTTGATGATGAAACGCGTTCACCCGGGGAACAGGGTTTGAAACGACTGCTGGCAGACATCGACAAGATCGAGGCTGCCGTTCCCAAGCAGGCCACCGCAGCGAACACCAACGCAGCTCCCCTTTGGCAACGACTGGGCGGCTATGCGGCCGCAGCTTGCATTGGGGCCTTAACTGTTTTCGTAACTGTCCAATATTCCGATCAAGTTGATTTTGCCGTCCAAGCGTCCGGTCAGGTCGGCCTAGATGCACCGGAAATGACGATGTCGGTGCTGTTTTCTGAAGGTGCCGCATTGGCAGATATTGCCGCGATTTTGCGATCCGAAGGTTTAGTGATCGTGGACGGACCAAGTGCGAGGGGTTTGTTCCGGTTGGCTGATCTAGACGGCGGCGCGCTGACTTCAGGGCAAGCGGACAAGCTGCGCAGTCGTTCAGCGATCTTTGCAACCGTCGATGATCCGATGTGATTGTGATGACGCACGCAAGAGCATACTTCTTGGCCCTCATCGCGCTGCTTTGCCTCGCTTCGACACCAATTGCAGCACAGTCTGGATGCGTGTCGCCGGGGGACATACTGGAAGTTCGAACACCTGGATTTCTGTCCAGAGAAACACCAAATCTGGTTATTGTTTTTGCCCGAACCGAGAATAGAGTCCGGTCAGAGCGATCTCGGTCACGAAAAGTCGCTTGCGCATACAGATGCCGTCTGTCGGGCTTTTGCCAAATACAAGATTTAAAGTGCGGCATCTTGAGAATGGCGGAAAAACGAAAGTTGTCGCAAATGCGCGAACCTGTGAATTCCAAACCGGAGGCGGAGG
>CANNZV010000489.1:275875-358398 GCA_947561585.1 Caprella mutica | reverse complement strand
CAATTTTATGCTCTATGAAATGTTTTTGGTAGTAGAGTAATAAGTTCCAAGTTATTGGTTGGTTCTACAATTTCGGACAGGTCAGAAAAGAAAATCACGGATACCAATAGAAAAAAAGTCAAATAATTATTAATATATGAAGATTTTCACGTGTTCGAAAATATGGAACTCACCCTAAAAATGGATATGTTGAATTTCTGAACCAATTACTTTTAATAGCCTTATCTGGATTATAATTTGATGTTTTTTTTAGTTACCGTGCAATAATCACAAAAAAAATGTCTCCGTTTTCTACGTCTACGAATGGTTCTTATTTCGAAACATCACTCGAAATAAGTAACATAAGGGCTGCTGGGGATGAGTTTCTGCCAAATATTTGCGAATCAGTTGCCAGATTACTGATCTGAATTGCATAATATTCGCATAGGTATTCATCAAAGGGGGCAACATGCAGTTACAAGATGCCAAAAAGCTAATCCTGGATTTTTATGGTGCGCTTGATCGCTGTTCCCCGGAAGAAGCACCCGAAGTTTTATCAAGATTCACGGGGGATACCTATCGGTGGCGGGGGTCATATCCCTTTAACGAACTGCACGGCAGCAACGCGGTCGCAGATCAATTCTGGAGACCGTACAAGGAAGCCTTTGCCCCGATCCAACGCCGCCCCAATATCTTCTTTGCGAGCAAGAACCGAATTGATGGTGAGAAAACAACCTGGGTCTGTTCGATGGGGCATTTGTTGGGCCATTTCCACAAACCCTGGATCGGGATCACCCCGCATCACAAGATGGCCTTTCTGCGATATTGTGAATTCCATCGGGTCACCGATGGAAAAATTCAGGAATCCGCCCTACACATAGACATCATGAACATCCTTCTACAGGCTGGCAGCCGCGTGATCCCAGAGGCAACCGGCTTTGTCACCATCACACCGGGGCCACAGACCCAGGATGGCCTTCTTTTGGATGAACACGCCCCCGAAGAGGGTAAGGCGACTCTGGATTTGATCGAACGCATGATCCACAGATTGATTGATACAGGTGTGAAGACAACGATCGAAGACCTCAGACTCGACTGGCATGACGACATGTTATGGTGGGGCCCCGCTGGTATCGGCGCATCCTATACCCAGCAGGGGTACCTCAAAGGTCATACCAGACCGTTTGAGGCGGACCTCGACTTTATCCGGCACAATGGCCACATCGTGCGGCTGGGAGAAGGCAACTATGGCGGTTTTTTTGGATACCCAAGTATGACCATGCGCGCGACGGGCGGGTATATGGGACTGACTTCAGCCAGCGATACCCTGGCCGACATGCGCATTGTGGACCTCTACCGCCGAGACGGAGAAAAGCTGGCTGAAAACTGGATTTTCATCGATCATCTGTGGTTCTTAAAACAGCTTGGCGTTGATGTTTTGCAAAGACACATCGACATGACGGCCCCCGTCGAAACGTTTTTGTAATTTGGTTTGCGAACTGAACTCTTTAGATCATGTGCCATTTTTAGCCAGCTCCCCCGATGCTTGTTGCGCCTGATTGATGCCCCAGACAAGTAGCTTCGCGGCCACAGCGAACGTTTGCAAAGCGGGCTGCGGATGCAGCATCCGCGATGGGTGCAGAGAGGCCGGTTTGGATCAGATCAAGAACGCGCCTATCGCTAACATCTTGGATAGCTCCCTCCAGCTCATGGGATTCTGGTACAAAAGCGCCAATGCCGTGCGTCAGAAATTGGGCCTTACTAAACGCAGAAGCATCATGATGATTTCACAGACATTGAGGTGCTTCTGTCTGATCATTAAGCGGAATTGATTGGACCTGTTTGCCATTTTTTTCGGCAAAACGGTAAAATTACTTATTGAATTCAATACAATAACTCGGAATGACGCAAAACTCTCTACTTTCACCGTTCATGTGAATCCCAATTTCAGCAAAATCCCGCACAACACAGGAGGGAAAACCTATGAGAGGCATCTTAATTGCCGTGGTATTGGGGCTAACGGCGCTGTCATTCTATTCAGCGCTTTGGTTTAAATCTGAAACCATTGAACGTGACATAACGGATCGCGTCACAAAAAATCTGAACGAAAAAGGTGCCAAAGACATCGCAGTTGATGTCGATGGGCGTCATGTGACGCTGTCTGGCATTGTCTATGATGCGCAGGCCGAAGCTGATCATCTGGATACAGCAAACACCACCTACGGCGCCCTTGGGCCGATTGACGGTCTGAGCTATCTGACCGATGGCGGCTACATCATTGCGTCCAAAAACGATGACGGGATCGTGCTGCGCGGCACCGTACCAAATGAAGATGCGCGGGCTGCCTTGTTGGCGTCAGCGCAGGATGCCACGCAGGGCGCTGTTGATGATCAACTGACAATCAGCGGTCCGGTTGCGGGTTGGCAGGACGAAGCATCCTTTGGTCTGGGTCAGCTTGCAGGGTTGACCACGGGCACGATGACACTGGCATCAGGTGCCTTTGCGCTGTCTGGTGTGACAGATAGCGATGACGGTGCCGTCAAAGACGCCATTGCGGGCCGAGACGGCTGGCAGGCGTTTGTCTCTGCGCCGCGTGCAACCAGCGATCTGACAGGTGAAGTAACACGCCTAAATGGTGCGGTGGCCGAGCGTGATGAGACGATTGCAGGATTGCAACAAAACATATCTGACTTGGACGCAACGACAACTGCTCTGACCCAAGAACGCGATACCCTTGGCGGTGAGCTGGACACTTTGCGCACCAACATTGCTGAAGAGCAGGCAGGCGCTGCCACCTTGCGTGACACACTGACTGCCACGCAGGCCGATCTTGAAACGGCAAATGAGATGATCACAGAACGTGATGCGACCATTGCAGACCTGAATGGTCAGGTTTCGCGTGCGACCAGTCAGGTGTCAGGTGCCGAGGCTTTGGCTGCGACACTGTCGTCAAACCTTTCAGACAATGACGCACGGATCGCGACGTTGACGGCCGAGGCGGATGGCCTCAACAGCCGGATCGAAGAGCTGGAAACCGAACTCGCTGATCGCCAGGTGGCCCTGGGCAGTACCGACGAACAGGTCACCGCGTTGAACGGAACGGTAGGTGAATTGAATGACGGTATCGCCGCGCGGGATGTCAAAATTGATGACCTGAATGGTGTTATTGCCGCGCGTGATGGCACGATTGACGCTCTCAATCAGACGGTTGCAGAAACACAGTCGCAGATCGGCTCGCTTGAAGCCGAAGTTACCACCCAACAAGAGACCATCACGACATTGGGTGGGACGATTGAAGGCAATCAGGAACAGATTGCGGCATTGCAGGCGGATGTTGCTGATCGTGACGCCACAATCGAGGACCTACGCGGTGAAGCTTCGACTTCGAGCTTGCAAACGTCCAACTTGGGTCAAGACCTTTCATCCTTGCAGGATCAGGTTGCGACGTTGAGCACAACCGTGGCTACGCGAGACGCCACGATTGAAGATCTACGTGGTGCGGTCTCAGCATCAGATGCAAAGGCATCTGACCTGGAACAGAACCTCAGATCGACGCAACAAGAGGTTGCCGCCTTGAGCACAACTGTCACTGAACATGAAGCAACCATTGAAGGCTTGCGCGGCGAAACGGCCGGCCTTACGGCACAGATCGCAGATCGCGACTCAACTATAGAAGGTTTGCGCGGGGACGTCTCAGCTTTTGATGAAAAGTCCTCTGGCTTGGATCAGGATCTGGCGTCAATGCAAGGACAGGTCGCGACATTGACCACAACCCTAGCAGCGCGTGACGCTACAATCGCATCTCTGCAAAACCGTGCGCCAACCGTGTCCAACGCAGCGCAATGTGCAGCACAGGCCACTTCCGTCATGGAAGGCAGTCAAATCAACTTCCGTACAGGAACCGCAAGAATTGACAACAAATCTGTTGATCAATTGGAGCGTTTGACGGGCATTGCCTTGGCCTGTGTTGGCGATGATCTGACGGTTGAGGTTGGCGGACATACCGACAACCAGGGCTCTGACACGGCCAACCAATCCCTGAGCGAGGCACGTGCGCAAGCCGTAGTCGCGTTTATGACGGAACGTGGTGTGCCAGCAGACGGACTGAAGGCAGTGGGATATGGCGAAGAACAGCCCGTGGCCGACAACAATACATCTCAGGGACGCGCGCAAAACCGCCGTATCTCTTTTGACTGGCAGGCGCGCTGATTGCGCCTGTCCGATCCCCTTTAACGAACTTCAGACTTAGGAAAATACAATGTCTTATCTTCTGACACAGATGTTTCTGTACATGCTCTGCACCTTTCTTTTGGGCCTTCTTCTGGGCTGGTTGTTGTGGCGCTATGGGCAACGCAGCACCGCAGACTATGATGCGCTGGTCGCCAAGAACGATGAGCTGAGCAAACAGCATAACGATCTGCAAACCAATCTTGACGCGTGCCGTGCACGCAGCAAATCCGAACGCGAAGCACTTGAGGCATTGCGTGCCGATAAGGTCGATTTGCAAAACAAGTTGGATGCCCTCACAGCACAACGCCTAGCGGTTCCTGCAGAACCCGTTGCACCTCCTGCAAGCTTTGCGGGAACAGCAAGCAAACCCCAAGGGCTTTCTGGCCCACGCGGTGGCACTGCTGATGATCTTCAACAGATCAGCGGCGTTGGTCCAAAGATGGAAAACATGCTGTACGGCTTGGGCTATTACCACTTTGACCAGATCGCCGCATGGACGCCTGCTGAGGTGGCATGGGTGGACGATAACCTCGAAGGTTTCAAAGGTCGCGCGACACGTGATGAATGGATCAAACAAGCGCGCAAGCTGGCCTAATTGATAGAAGAACCTTAGGTGGGCGGCGCTAGAATGGCCGCCCACCTAAAAAATGAAAGACAGACCAAGACGAGACCCAGCGTGTGCGACAAGAATTCTTGCTGTCCCTTCACGCCTGCGACCAAGCCAAGAAAGTAGGGGCAACCAACGCTCCACTTACACAAGTGCTCTTGGTCTGACCGTTGTTGAAATCAGCAAACGGATGTCGGGCAAAAGAGCCCACATTTTGAGGTCAGACCTCCACCGCAACAAGATGTCTTCCATCTAGGTCACCAGATAGCCTGCGGTCAGCGCGGTCTTGGTCATCGACAACAATGATCTAAGCAATGTTTCCGTGATCGAATTGGATCCCTCTTGGGTTTACCATTTTGGCAATGCCTATGAAATCAGCCCGACTGAGATCGGGTTTGCGCTTACCCTTCATGATGACCCCGGCTTTAGAACCAAGAATGCTTTTGCGGCGATAGACTGCAGTTGGGATCGCGCCGCAACTGCGGCTTCGAGCTATGTTCAGGCGCGCATTGATCAAAAGACAATGACGGCCCGGTTAGAGAGAGCACCGGAATTTGGTCAGGTTGAGTCTATCCAGACGGAAGCGCGGGAAAACCTGTCCTCCCCTGCAAACCCCGTTGCTCTTTAAGCAAAGCGAAGATAGCTTTTCATCAGACATCTTCGACTGAAGGGCATCAACTATGCAGCGACACACTAACAAGTTGAAACAAGCAGTGCGTGTGCTGTTGTTTGCAATGATGCCCATGGCTTTGCACGCGCAATCCGTTGATGAGATTCTGGCCGATGCGACCGCCCAATCCGAGCAAATTCAGAACGTGCTGCGAGCCCTTCAAAGTGGGGATCAGGTCACGCAGTTTTCATTGGTTGAGGCGCTTTTGAAAAGTCAAAACAAAGCGCTCAGACGCATTGGCCGGGAACATGCGTTGTTTTCAACCAACCCGGTAATGCAGAACATGGCGGTTGAATCGGTGTTTACCGAGAATGCTCAGGTCCGCATGGTTATGATGAACCCAGGCAAAGTAGACGCGCTAAAATGGCTTGAAGTTTACGGTGGCGCTCAGGATGGTCAAAGCGGATTTGTCATGATGCCTGTTGGAAATTTCGACACCGCTGCATCGTGCTGGGCCGATCCCGTCTTCAAAGGCTGCCGGTTCACCGTTCTGGGGAAATCTGTGCAATTCCGAATGTTTGCCAATGGCGGCCAGGCCATTAACCGTGCTTCAGCTGCGTTGACACTTCAGCCCGATGGCTGGCTGCGCGGCGCATTCACATCGGGCTATGGCCCAGCGCAACTTTCCATCGACCTCAAAGAATAGTCAGCGGAACACCACCCGATCCAAAAGCATTGGACGGTCCGGGTGCCACACCGAATGAATGGTCAACCGCACTCGACGGGCATAGGTTTGCCCCGTTGGCACCTCCAGCTTGCCGCTGGGGGGCATGTCCGGCGCAAAAATCTCTCTCCAGACGGTTTGGCCCACACTGCCGCGATCCAAATGCAACGTGATGTCTTGGGGGAAGGTCACAAGACCATTCGCAGCAGTCGTTTCCAAATAGATGCTGCGCAATGGAATGGGTGCGCTGTTTGAAAGGGTGAACTCAATCTCAAGGTCAGCGCCATTCCAGGTTGTGTCCAACGCCTCTGACAGGCCGCGCCGCACCCCGTTTAGGACTCTCGCCTTACTGGTCACCCATATTAGGGAGGAGAGAATATCAGTTAGTTATATTGGTAATATCATAATTTGTGCCAATTGTGACAGATGAAATTTTTAAATAAAAAAATAATTCATATCTATATCTTTACAGGAAATTCCCTTTTCGTAATTTTATTAAAATCATTTTAAATTTTGGTTCAAAATGATTTTATGTGGTTTTGTAAAAAATATATATTGAGTTTTTTGTTATTATCGGTATTGAATGAAGGATCAATAACTTGTGCGAATCGATGCTTTAACGGTATTTGGCAATAATAAAAATCATAAGTATTCTAATCCATCAGCGTTAAAATTCTTTTGATTATGATATTTTATAATGACCACATAAAATCATCTAAAACCAATTTTTTTGACTCAGGTAATGATCATTGCCTAAGCAGATTAATAACTTCAAAAAAAAACAATCGATGAGCAAGTATTTATTTACAACTGAAAGGTTGGGAATTAGAAATTGGGAAGACTCTGATATCCCAACTTTTGTAGAAATGGGAAAAGATAAAGAGGTGATGAAATATTTTCCTTGGATGATGACTGAAGAACATTCGCTAAAATTCATAGAGCGTATGAGAAAACAATTTGATAAAAAAGGGTACGCTTATATTCCTATTGTTAATTTGGAAAATGAAGAATTTCTGGGAATGGTAGGACTTATGGACCAAAATTATAATAATTATCTTGATGACTTTGTAGATATTGGTTGGAGATTAAAGAAAACAGAGTGGGGTAAAGGGTATGCTACTGAAGCTGCTAAAGGATGGCTAGACTTTGGGATTAATCATGAAAAGATCGAGAATATCTATTCTGTAGCTCCTTTGCTTAACTTAGGTTCAGAAAGAGTGATGCAAAAAATTGGGTTAGAAAAAATAGATGAGTTAGAACACCCAAAAATCCCAGAAGGCAACCCACTACGTCAATGTTGCCTTTATAAAATAGCTACTCCTTTGCCGAAGTCTATTGAATATTAAATTGTATGCAAAATTCTAAAAAGATAATCGACAAACTAGCATGGATTGAAATTCAAAATAAATCTATTCTCAGTACACGAAGTAAGGGAAAGGATAAATATTATATTCCTGGCGGAAAAAGAGAAAAGGGAGAAAGTGATATTGAAGCTTTAACTAGAGAGATTAGAGAAGAATTGAGTGTCGAATTAATAGTAGATTCTATTGAGTATATGGAAAAATTTGAAGCTCAAGCACATGGACATAGGGAAGGTGTATTCGTGAAAATGCAATGTTATAAAGGATTTTATCATGGCGAATTAAAACCTGATTCAGAAATTGAAGAAATAGTATGGTTAAATTATAAAGATTTGGATAAGATTTCTTATGTCGATAAACTTATCTTTAAATGGCTAAAAGATAGAAATTTAATTGAATAAAATGTTGAACCAAGTTAAAATCCAAGAACTCAAAAATAAAGATTTAAAACACCTTGAGCCCTTGACGCCAGATGGATGGGAAGATTGGTTTATGGTTTATCAGTTGCATATCAATAAAGATTATTTTTTCCCGATCAAATTGGTTTTTGAAAATAAAATTATTGGTGTTGCCGAACTTATTTTAAATAAAAATATTGGATGGTTGGGAAATATTGTTGTCGATAAAGCATTTCGTAATCAAGGATTTGGGAAAAAACTGACGGTGGAATTAATCGAAATGGCAAAGCAAAAGAAATGCGATTCCATTTATTTACTAGCTACACCTCTGGGAAAATTTGTTTATGGAAAACTAGGGTTTAAGGAAAATGGAAAGTACCTTTTTTTAAAAAACTCAAAACAAGTCGAATCGAATTATTTTAGTAACAATGTATTTACATACGAAGAAAAATATAAAAACGAAATTCTTCAACTTGATAAAGAGGCAATGGGGGAGGATCGGAGTGAAATTCTAATTCATCATTTAGAGGATAGTTGGGTTTATAAAAAAGAAGATGCAGGGAAAATAAGTGGATTCTTTTTACCGACCCTTACCAATGGATTAATTATTTCTAACAATCAATTTGCAGGTTTGGAATTGATAAAAAAAAGAGAAGCTTTAGGTCATAAAATAATCGTTCTACCTGAGCAATGTGTTGAGACGATTGACTTTTTACAACAACGTGGTTACAGAGAATATCGACAGGCTACTTTTATGTATTTAGGTGAAATGAAAATTTGGAATCCTAAAATGGTATTTTCAAGAATTGGCGGATACCTAGGGTAAGAATTATAAAATTTAAAAAAATGGAAACTATTCTAACATTTTTAAACTTCCGACTTCATCAAGCATGGCGTTCTATCCAAGAGATAGGAATTCCATTAATTATAATATTTTTTATAGTTACCATTGGTATCTCTTTTAAATTTCTCATATTCTTAACTGAGGTAGAAAACTCCCATTTAGCAATAGTTTCTATGCTACTTATTGGAGGAATCCATGCTGCACGGAAAGATGGCGCTTTTTTAAAAAGCCTAAATGTTTCAAAACCTTTATTGTTGTTTTTTGAATATAACTTATTATTAATTCCCGTAAGTATAATACTTTTTTTGTTAGGGAAATTTGGAGCACCGATCTATTGGCACTTGGGGGTGTTGCCTATTTTGTTGCTTCCTATGGGGAGTTTGAAGAGAGGAAGTAACCGACCATTTTTTCCATTACAAGCTATTCCAATAAAATATTTTGAAATAAGAATGGGATTGCGACGGTCACTTTTAGGGTTAGGAATATTTTATGTAATAGCAATAGGATGTTCATTTTTTATAGGAACCTTGGTGTTGTGGAGTCTTTTAGTTTTGATGATAATTCCGATGTTCTTTGATTATTTTGAACCCAAGGAAATGATTCAACCAATTTATCAACAAGGAAAATTTTTACAAAAGAAAGTATTGCAGCACCTTTTTATTTTCCAAATAGTTCTATTGCCTCACTATATTTTATTTTTATATTTTCATTCCAGTATGTGGTATATCGGATTAGCATGTTTTATTGGAATTAGTTTGTCTATTATGTTTAATATCGTTTATAAATATTCGAACTACCGTCCAAATATTCCAAAAACATTTAGTAATACTTTTCACGGGGTGTTTTTAGGAACGTTGGTAATGCCGGGTTTTGTCATTGTTAGTATTGGATTGATTATTTATTTTTGGCAAAAAGCCAATAACAATTTAGCTTATCATTATGCTTGAAATCAAAAATATAGAGGTCGCCTATGGAAAAAATAAAATCCTAAAAGGTGTAAATTTGACTGCCGATTCAGGAATGATACATGGTGTCCTTGGTGTGAATGGAGCAGGGAAAACTACTCTTTTTAAAACGATCTATGGATTTAAAAAACCAGAGACTGGAACTATTCTATTCCAAAATCAAGTTTTAAAAAATGATAGAATTGGTTTTATGGAAACATCTTGTTATTTCTATCCATTGATGACAGGTATGGAATATTTGAAATTATTAGGTATTGAAAATAAAAAGTTTTCGATCGAAAAATGGAATGAATTATTTGAATTGCCATTAAATGAATATGTCGAAAATTACTCGACAGGTATGAAAAAGAAATTAGCATTTATAGGAGTCATTGCAATGGATCGACCGATTTTGATTTTGGATGAACCCTTCAATGGTGTAGATATTGAAAGCAATGAAAAAATATTACAACTCTTGCTTCGCCTAAAATCAACCAATAAAATTATTATCATCGCTTCGCATATCATCGAATCTCTGACTCGAATATGTGATAAAATCAATTTATTGGAAGGCGGTGTGATAAAAACTACTTATGAAAAATCTGATTTTAAAATTTTAGAAAATGAATTAAAAGATAAAGTGAAATTGAAAATTGATGAAGCATTGGATGGATTAATATAGGGTTTTGTTGGTGCTACGTAATTAGGATTCACTAATCCTAAGCTCCCATTTACCAATCCTAAAAACAATCCACCTCCTCTCATATTATTTACTACTTTTGTAAAAAAAAATAACGTGACATTCGAAGATTTAAATTTAAATAACCCATTGCGGAATGCCTTAGCGGATTTAGAATATATGAATCCTACACCTATTCAAAAGGTGGCATTCAGTACGATCATGTCGGGCAAAGATGTCGTAGGAGTTGCGCAAACGGGTACAGGGAAAACATTTGCTTATTTGCTACCATTGCTTCGGTTACTAAAATTTTCTACGGATGGTCATCCTAGAATTTTGATTTTAGTACCTACTCGGGAGTTGGTGGTACAAGTGGCTAGTGAGGTGGAAAAGTTAACCAAATATATGACGGTAAGAGTGGTTGGAGTTTATGGAGGAACTAATATCAATACCCAAAAGCAGAGTGTCTATGCTGGTGTTGATGTACTGGTTGCTACTCCTGGACGGTTTTATGACCTTGCTTTGACTCGTGCTTTTAAAGTGAAATTGCTAAAAAAATTGGTGATTGATGAGGTGGATGAAATGCTGAATTTAGGTTTTCGAGTACAGTTGAAAAATGTTTTAGATCTTTTACCTGAACGTCGTCAAAATTTATTATTCTCAGCAACATTGACACCTGAAGTATCTTCTCTAATTGATGATTATTTTCAAAATCCTATAAAGATAGAAATTGCTCCTCATGGAACTCCTTTGGAACAAATTATTCAACATGGATTTTTTGTTCCTAATTTTAATACAAAAATCAATCTGTTAAAACTATTGTTACAAACGAATGAGGAAATGTCAAAAGTTTTAGTTTTTATGCGAACTAAGAAATTGGCAGACCGACTTCATGAAAGAATTTCTCCCGATTTTCCAGAAAAAATAGGAGTCATCCATTCCAATAAATCTCAAAATTATCGACTTCGAATGGTCGATGAATTTGCGGAAGGGAAATTAAGTGTATTAATTGCAACTGATATTATTGCAAGAGGATTGGATATATCGGAAGTGTCGCATGTTATCAATTTTGATATGCCCGATGAGGCTGCTGATTATATTCACCGTATCGGTCGTACTGGCCGTGCAGATCAAAAAGGAAATGCGATTTCTTTTATTTCTGAAAAAGAAACGGAATATCAAGAAGCTGTGGAAACCCTTATGAATAGAGAGATTTTAATGCTTCCTCCTCCTGAAGATTTAGAAATTTCAAAGGAATTGATTGACGAGGAGAAGGAAAAAATGGGTGGTGATAAATTTTATTTTAGAGCCCCTGATATGAGTAAATCTAAAGGTGCTTTCCACGAAAAATTAGAAAAAAATAAAAAGGTGAATAGAGCGAAAGAAAAACGTCAGGCTCGTATGGCAGAGAAAAGAAGTGCTCGACGAAAAAAGAAAAAATAATCTTTTTGAATGGTGAACGGTTAATGTACTTTACCCGAAGATTTTTCAAAAAGTCTCGTAGAGACAAAATATGGGTAGAAAGCTTAGGTAAGCATCTGCAAAAAAGTGCCGTAGGTACTTAATATATTGCGTACCTACGGCACGATTCGATTTTTTGTTTGATGCTTCTACCCATATTTTGTCTCTACGAGACTTTTTGAAAATCTTCGGGTAGAGTACGATTAATGATGAACTGTTAATCAAAATTAGTTCGACTCTTTTAATTTTTTGAAAAAATAAAAATAAATTCGACTCACCATTTTTGGTTAATCATTAATCATTAACAACTCATCATTAACAAAAATCACCCTCCGATAGTAGCCATCGATTCAGAAATAGAATTACCAAATCGACCTTGTTCAGCTTCAAAACCATCCTTAGCTCTATGCCTAAAAGCATCAAGGAAAGTGGCGCGAAGTTGCTCATCAGTAGCACCTTCGCGCATGATTGTTTTGATATTAAATACTCCATTATCGTAAAGGCAAGTTTTCAACATACCTTTTGGTGTGATGCGAATTCGATTGCAAGTGCCGCAAAAAGTACGGCTGTATGCAGCAATGATTCCGATAGTGCCCTTGTGTGTGGGGTCTTTATAATTCATCGAAGTAGATGATGGAGGGTCAGGTAGTTTTTGGAGATTAGGAAATTGGTCTCTGATTTTTTGGAGAATATTTTTGTGATTCCATTTTAGTTTTTCGTAGTGTGCGCCTGCTCCGTTGAATGGCATTTCCTCAATAAATCGAACTCCTACAGGGTAAGTTCTGGCAAGGTCAGCAAGTGGAATAATATCTTCTTCATTTTGTCCAGCCATTACAACAGCATTGATTTTTACCTCAAAACCATGTTTTAATAGCAAATGAAAACTTTGCATGACTTTATCAAATACATTTCTTCGAGTGATTTTAAAAAAACGATCTCGATCTAGAGTATCCAAACTAAGATTAACCGAGCGAATACCAAGTTTTTTTAAATCTGCAATATATGGTTCGAGGACTGTCCCGTTGGTAGTGATATTGATGGTTCGAATCCCTTCGATATTTCGAATTTCATAGAGTAGCTTCATCATATCCTTACGGATAAAAGGTTCTCCTCCAGTAATTCGGACTTTTTCAATGCCCATTTGAGCCAATAAAGTCATCGCACGAGTGATTTCCTCGTAACTCATCAATTCCGTTTTATTAATATATTGGATACCTTCTTCAGGCATGCAGTAGAAGCATCGAAGATTACAGCGGTCGGTAACGGCTAATCGGACGTAATTTAATACACGTCCGTGATTGTCAAAAAGTTGTTTTCTCATAGGAAGCCAAGTTAGGTAACTGTTTTTTATGCAACTTGAAAGACATCTATCTAAGGTTGCGATTTGGGCTTTCTTTCTCTATTACGTTTGTATGTTGAAGATATAAAGACTAGGTGGAAACACAAACTTTTTTGGCTGGAGAGTGATATATTTTTTTTACATATTCTTCTTTCGAAGTGGTTGGAATGTTGTTTAAAAACTAGACTTTAACTTAAATAGAAAGTTTAAAATGATTTTAATCCGAGTAGGACAAATAATTTATTAACGATTTTGCCCTCTTCATTTTTTCTATAAAAAATAAAAACGATAAATCGTTCCTACGTAACATCAGTTATTTTAAAAATCAAACTTTATAAATTTTTTCGACGACGGTATTCTTTTGAATATTTTCCTGCTTGAAATATAAATGGAAAAGAGGCTATCAATCCCAGAAGTACATACATTTCCATTCCACGATATTCGGGATTATAAGTGATGTATATTTCTAACAATACAAATACAGTTGCAGGAATCATTCCCCAAAGGAGATACTCTTTTCGTCTTTTTGAGATTTCTTCGTCAGAGAGGCCTTGTAGTTTGTTCTTTTTCATTTTGCAAAGGTAATGGTTGATATTTAAATTTAACAACAAGCCCATTCTGTAAAAAGAATATTTCCATCTTTTTGAAATAAGGAACCTTCCCATAATTCATCGTTTAAAAAAAAGATAATATTTCCATCTTCATTAATAATCTTTCTTATTGTCCAATTTAGCCTTTTTGGATTTAATTTTTGCAGCCTGAGAGTTTCTTCAAAACGATGCAAAATATTAATAAAAAGGAATGCTTCTTGAAAAGTCATATCTGAAAGAACAGTATTTGCGGAATAACATTTTTCAATAGATTCATGAAAAGTAAATCCTTTTTTAGCGATATAACTGTTTTTGACAAATTCAATATCGAATGTATCTGATTTTTTTTCAATAAACCCTATTTCTCTTTCTATGTATTGATAGATGGTTTCTGATTGCCATGTGCTGTCACCATATTCCTGGATTTTCTTTATTTTTAAAGTAACAAATCTTGATAAGTACCCATCAAAAACATACCCTTCCTGTTCTCCAAATTTTACTCTAACCCAAAATCCTTCTAAAACAAATGCATCCGTTTTTTTACTTTTTTTCACCACAGTTAAACTAAGTGGCGATGATCGTAAATAGTTATCAGTAACTTCTACTTGGTCACCATATTCAAGTTTTTGAATTTTATGGAAATCAGTTCCTGGGCCTTCTCTCATATTTAATCCAGAAACTGCCCATACATTTAGAGTGTCTCCTTTTTGATAAAAACTTGCAAATGAGAATTCAGAAAAAATAAGAAAGAGTATTGTTATAATTATTTTGATTTTCATTTTTTTATGTTTTGATATGATTTTAAGTAACGTGACTTGGTGAGCCACGTTACTTAAAAATACGATTAACAACAAGCCCATTCTGCTAAAACGAATTTCCCATCATCAAAGGATAAGGTTAAACCATAAGTTCCTAAATCCACATTTAAACGGTAGTAGCCTGTTTTATCTTTTTGGATTTCAAACAAAGGTTCATAATCATATTCTGCTTCTTTAGTTTTTAATATTTCCTCAAACTCACCTAACTGATTGAATAATAAATAGGCTTCATTAAAAGATAGTGCTCCTAACTCTAAATTCATATCATAACAATTATCACCCATTTCTTTCCACTCCATTCCATTATTATATACATAATGAGTATGAATATCTTTTGTATAAGTTGAATCAAAAGTTTGCGTTGCTATTCCAAATTCACGTTGTGCATACTCTAAAAATGATTCCGTGAATATATTGTTATTTTTGTCTCTGCTTTTCTTCATTGCAGGGATTCTTGAAAGGTATCCATCGAATACATAACCTTCTTGGCTTCCGATTTTTACCCTTACCCAAAATCCATTCATCACAAATTCTCTATTTTTTTTACTTTTAGAAACTACAGTTGTTGAATAAGGAGAAGAGTTTAAATAATTATCAATGACTTGAACTTCATCACCATATTCAAGTTTTTTGATTTTTGGAAAATCTGTCCCTGGACCTTCTCGCATATTCAAACCTGAATTGGCCCATACGTGTAAAACATCGCCTTGAGCATAATTAAAATTAGCACTAACTGATTGAAAATCAAGGCATAATAACATAATAATTAAAAATTGGATAGTTTTCATTGTCTTATTATTTAAGTGATTAAATATCGTTTACAGTTCAAAAATGTAGGGTTTTCGGGGTTTTTAAAAGACACTTTGTAGAAAAGGGAAGGTTGAGTGAGTATTCGTTGAGGATGGGTGATTATTTGTATTTGTCAATAAACTCTAATTTTTAAAGAGTCGTTTGCAACAAGGTTTATATTTCTTAACAAAAAAATAATGCTTATTTACCAACGTTTTTATTAATAAAAGAGTCTAACTTATTAAATGCCGCCGCATTACCTTAATCACAAAAAGTATTTATGAAAAATCTAATTCTTGTTTTTCTATGTTTACCTATTTTTTCTTTTGCTCAATATGGACTTAAAGATTGCCATGTAGATTTAGTCTTCGGTTATGATTATGGAAAATATAATTTTAAAAGTTCATCAACCAATGCAACTGCTATTCAAAGTTTTCGGATAGGGACGAATATTAATTACCCTATTTCATATCGAACATTTTTAGTAACTGGTTTTCGAGTAGCTTCTAAGACATCTACATTTATTAATATTTCAGAAGAAGAAGCTTTTAATAATCAATTTCGAGTTGATCTTTCTACCACTTGGAATAATCTTTATGCAGAAGTTCCTTTTACATTTAGATACCTAATTAAGAATTTTGATTGGGAAAATCGCTTATATGTAGAAGGTGGATTACAGTTTAATATCTATGCTTTTTCATTTCGGAAAATTTTAAAATCTGTAGGGTCAAATGGGAAAGAATATGACAAAAATTTGGATCGCTATGATGAAATAAGTGATTTTACTTTAGGAACCAATACTTCGATAGGATGGGAGAGAGAAGTAAAAAAACATTTAAAGTTTTTTGTACAAGCAGTTGGGCGGTATCAATTATTTAGCGATCGAAGAAGTCCCACGAATCAATCTTACCATTTTGGAATTGAAACTGGATTGAGATTTTAGTATTAGATTGATTACATTAAGGTATCGGATTCCTCAAAGGAATCCGATACCTCTTCATATCTTTCTTTAGGCAATTCAAATTAAATAATTGTACGTTTTAACGTAGCAATTTTTTCTTCTAAAGAATTTTAAAAATTCGCGTATAGCCTAGCTACATAAAAATTTTTTAAAGTTTTTTAGAAAGAAAAAGGGCAAGTTAAAATGTGTAATTATTTATTTTGAATTGCCTTATCTAATTTTTTTATTCATTCATATGAAGTTTTGTAGTAAATTCGTTCTATATCATATTTTTGCAATCAAAAAAAATGCATAAAACATGAAGAATATTTTTATACTTACTTTATTGTTTTCTTGTTTTTTGGCTTCTTGCCAAAAGAACATAACGACTACACCATATGAGTTTGCTTTATTGAGTGCTCATGTTTATGATGGAGAAGAAGTGGAAAAATTGCCAAAACACCTTGACCCGTTTTTGGATTTTGATGAAGAAAATTATAAATCTCGATTGAATATTGATTTGGGAAAAGTATGGACGATGACCGAAAATGAGGAGTGGGGCAAATTAGTGCCTTACCTTGGAGTCAAAGCATTTTCAAGAGGAGGTTATTTTGGAAGAGCATATTACAATAAGAAAAATAATCAAATCATCATTGCTCACCGAGGAACCGATTTGGATATCAAAATTAATGAGTTAACTGCAAATCAAATTTCGATCGCATTGGAAGGAGATAATCTTTGGAATATTATCAAAGATATGGATGATGATTATGATATTTTAAATGGAGAGATTCCAATGCAACAGTTTGAAGCTGCTCAACATTTTGTCAAGGAAGTAACGGAGGCTTATAAAAAACAATACAATTCCGAACCTCAAATTATTCATACGGGACATTCGCTTGGTGCGGTTTTGGCGGAACTTTGTGCGGTGAAAGATAATGCTAAAGCGATTACTTTTGAAAGCCCTGGGACGAAACCGTTAGCGGCACAATTGGTTGATAGTGAGGAACTTAATATTGAAAATGCCGATATTACAACCTATAATGCTGAACCAAATCAAATCAATACTTTGCATGAACATTTGGGAAAAGTGGTGCCGTTGTATGATGTAAATGAGAAACAATCAGCGCATTCGGATTCTGATAAAATTTTGTCATTGAAGCAGCACCCGATTAATGAATTGTTGAAGCGGTTTGATGAGAAGAGTGGGAAGCCGAAGTAAGAGGTTACGTTTCTCGTAGCTGCGGGTCTTTAGCCCGCAGTAAAAAGATGTCAGTTTTGAAAAAAACTGACATCTTTTTTGTGTGCCATACATGCTATTATTCTAAGGGGTTAAAGTCCCTAGCGAGCCTAGAAGAAAGGGAATCGCAAGCCAAAGGCAAGGGTGTCTCTCGTGAGGGAGAATCTGAAGGAAGCCTTACAGCAAAAGTCAGGTGTTGACGAACAGAAATCAGATAGAAGGCATATTTAGGGGATAATCTGGCAATGAACAGAGAAGTCCAAAATTTCTTCCGTAACCTAAATGTGTAAATCTGGCAACATCGATGGGAAGAATGATAACTTACTGTGGGAGGTCTTTTCTACGAGAGTAGGAAAGAAGTCAGCCGAGGTCATAGTACTCTGGATGTTTTTTTTTTTTTTCAGAGGAAGGACTGAATTTTTAAGACAAGGAATGAAACTTTAACAGCGGATGAATATGAAGAAGCCCGACAAACGTTACGGCGTTCAGATGTTGCTTTTTGATAAAGCAGAATGGACGGAAGTAGTACCCGTTATAGACGGTTTAGCGGTAAGCTATGCTGAACAAGGACAGGTGGGCGAGTATTCAACGGGTGAAAAAGAGGTAATCCCCTTGGCAGCAAACTTGATGGAAGAAGTCATCTCTTTATCAAATTTGTCGCGTGCCTGTAAGCGAGTAATCGCCAATAAAGGCAGCGCAGGAATAGATAAGATGACGGTCAAAGAATTAAGAAGTTGGTTTGGTTCAAATTGGCAAACCTTACAAACCGAGCTATTGGATGGAAGTTATAAGATTCAACCAGTACGGAGAGTAATGATACCCAAACCGAAAGGGGGGGAACGCCAATTAGGAATTCCTACGGTCAAAGACCGTTTGGTACAACAAGCCATCCAGCAAGTGCTAAGCAAGATATACGAACCGACCTTTAGTCCAACAAGCTATGGTTTTCGATTAGGTCGAAGTGCTCACGATGCAATAGACCAACTGGGTCATTACATAGCATCAGGCAAAAAGTATATCGTAGATATAGACCTGTCAAAATTCTTTGATGAAGTAAACCACGACCGCCTGATGCATCGGCTCCGCCAACGGATAGGAGACAGTAAACTCTTACGGCTGATACACGGTTACCTAGAATCAGGAGTATTAGTTGGAGGTTTGTTAGAACAACAAACGAAAGGTACACCGCAAGGCAGTCCTCTATCTCCACTTCTGTCCAACATCGTCTTAGACGAGTTAGACAAAGAGTTGTCCAAGCGAGGGCATCACTATGTCCGTTATGCGGATGATATAGTCATCACATTAAGCAGTCAAAAGTCAGCGGAGCGGGTAGAAGGGAAGGTAATTAAGTTCATCGAAACGACCTTGAAACTGAAAGTGAATCGCAGTAAAAGTGAAATCCGTCGTCCAGCGGAGTTAAATTACTTAGGACACGGATTTCTAAATAATGGCGTCCCCATTTTGAGCAAATCAAGCGAAAAACGATTGAAGGATAAAATACGGGAACAGACGCAACGCAATCGAGGACGAAATTTTGGACAAGTAAAATTAGAGTTACGCACGTCACTCCGAGGGTGGCTCAATTACTTCTACAAAGCGCAGATGAAAACCCGCCTCAAGCAAATAGACGGTTGGATTAGGCGACGACTACGTTGCTATCGGCTGAAACAATGCAAACGGGCGCTGGGAATGATGCGTTTCCTACACAAATTAGGCATCCCCAAAATACGGGCATGGACAACGGCAACAAGTCGAAAAGGATGGTGGCGTAAGTCGCTAACTCCAGCCAGTCATGAAGGGATGAATAATGAGTGGTTCGAAATGGAAGAGGTTTACAATTTATCTTATCATTATTCTTTGTTAAACTCTTAGAGAAACCGCCGAGTACGAGAGTACGCTCGGTGGTGTGAGAGGACGAAAAGACCAATAAAAGAAATTTTATTGCTCTTTTCTCCTACTCGATTTATTTGTAATTTTGATTTTTTTTACTGCGGGCTAAAGACCCGCAGCTACGAGAAACGGTGAAAATACATCTTCATTTACTTTCCTTCCTGAAATATAATATTCAATTTTATTTTTCTTTCTTTTTGATGAGAGGTGAACTTGGTTTTGTAAATGTAAAACAGTTCCCAAGTTTCCATCAATGATTTCGATATGTGAAGGAAGGATTTTTTGAAAGAGTTTTTTATAAAATAAAAAATGAGTACACCCCAAAACAATCGAACTGTAATCTTTCCAATTTATCTTCTTTAATTTTTTATCCAAATATTTTACCACTTCGGGTGTATCCCATTTCATTTGTTCTGCAAATACAACTAACTCTTGAAGTGGAATACTTTTTACTTTTGATTTAGCATTCAAGCGTTCAATTAAATTTTTTAACTTCTTTTCTTTTAAAGTTAATTCTGTAGCAAACAATAAAACTTTTTTCCCTTTTGATTTTTCGATGGCTGGTTTGACTGCGGGTTCCATTCCAATAATGGGAAAGTCATAAGATTTTCGCAAATCTTTTACAGTAGCACTAGTAGCAGTATTACAAGCGATGACCAATGCGTCCACATTTTTTTTCTTAAAAAAATCAGCCACTCGAAACATTAATTTTTTAATTGCCTTTTTAGACTTAGTTCCGTAAGGCGCATTGTCGGTATCTGCAAAGTAAATATAATGCTGAGGAGGAAGTATTTGAGTTGCTGTTTGTAAAACTGAAAGTCCGCCTACACCTGAATCGAAGAATCCTATTTTCATAAAAAATTGTATTGATGTGTATGTGTGTATAAGTGTATATGTTTCGAAAATATTTTAAAAAACGTATTCAACAATTTTCGAAACATATACACTTATACACGCCTACACCTAAACACAGAATTAGATTTAATAAATTACAAATTTTGATGTCGTAAAATCTAAGTTGTTAGAAATCATTAAAAAATAAGTCCCACTTTTGAGAGCTCCGATATCTTCAATTTTAAATGAAGCAGGTAAAAATTGAGAGGCCTCATATTCTGTATCATACATCAACTGGCCTACGGCATTAAAAATTTCAATTCGATATTTACCATATTCATTAGGCGTAAAATCCACTTCAATAAAATCGTTGGTAGGATTAGGTGAAAGATTATTAATATTCAAAAGTCCAATATTGTCACCACCACAAAATTCATTGATTAATTTCATACTTCCTTCCAGATCTAATCTTCCACCAGTTGCTGTTTTATCAGTTTGGAAGTCTACCTGTTCCACTCCATCTAATATAAATGACTTCATAAGCAAAGCAGCATTCGCAGGTTCATTGCGTGCAGTAAATGCTAAATTCTCACAAGGCAAACTGTATAACAATGCAATTCCGCCAGACACATGAGGTGCAGCAGCGGATGTAAATCCAATAGTAGAATAGGAACCACCTCCTGATGTACTTGGAGAACCTTCCCCTGGAGCAGAGAGGTCAACACGGGTTTTTCCAAAACCTCTTTCAATCATATGTGCTTGATTGCTTTCAGTTACCAAGAGTAAATATTCACTTGTGCAAATGGAAGGAATATCTCCAAATTCATCAATATCATAAGAAGAGTTACTACATGCCGATACATTTAACACACCTTCTTCGCCCAACATGTTGAAAATCTCACACCAAGGAGCAAATAGCGGATTATCATCAATATCTAATGCATCACCATGTAACTGTGAAAAATAATCTACTCCAAAAGATGCATTGGTCGTGACAATGAAGGCACCTTTTTCACCATTGGTATCATTATATAATTTTCGATTTTGATAAACATATTCGTACGCTGCAATGATTTGGTCAAATACCAAATTACTATGTACCCACATGATTTTTACATTCCAATTGACACCTGCGATTCCTTGTTCGTTATCACCAGTTGCTCCAATGATGCCTCCTACTTTGGTTCCATGAGAACCAATATCATTTCCTATTTCATCTGATTCTGCAACAATATTCCAACCATGATAATCATCTATATATCCGTTGCCATCATTATCAATTCCATCATCTTCAATCTCCCCTCTATTTATCCAATGATTGCCAATCAAGTCAGGATGAGTCCAGTCACCGCTTTCCATCATGGCAACTACAATAGTATCTCCTAGAGCTGTCACGCCGCCCGTGGTCACATCCCAAACAGCAGGAACATTGATAATATCCATGTCCCATTGACTTGTAAATTGTGGATCATTGGGTTCGCGATCTCTACGTTGTATTTCAAAATTTTGACCGACACCCACTACTTCTTGATTCGCTTCAATGATTTGTAAGAATGTTTTTACATCTGAAATATCTTCTTCTGATTTTAATAAAAACATATTGAGCATTTTTGAAAATTGTTTTTCTTTTTTGAAAACAACTCCTAAAGTTCTCGATTGTATTTTTATTTTTTTGAAAAAAGAAGTAGCGTCAGTTCCTTCTTCTAACTGAATTATAATTTCATCTGGAATGACAGTAATTCCTTCGCTTCTTTGTTGGGAAAAAAGAGGGAATGACAGTATTAAAAAAAAGATCGTAAAAAGGGATTTCATAAAATTTATTTATTTTTAGAAAATAAAATGATACCTAAAATTACAAAGACAAAAACTACCAAATAAATAACTAACTCTTTTCGTATTGATTTATTCTTTTTTTTGTCTGCATGGATTATTCGTTCTTTCGACAATTGAAGATTTGGATCATTAGTTAAATCTCTTTTTGCTCTTTTGCGACTTAAGAATTTTCTTGGTTTTTTAGTCATGTGTTCCGTAGAACCTCCCCAGTTATTCATTGCCATAGCTTATTTTTTTATAATGATTTAAATTTTATTCCAATATCATTAATCTAATTTGAGTAACCATTCATATTTTTAGAAATCTTAAAATAGATTATCAATCTATTCCACTTCGTAATTTTTTAAAATATGGAGCAGCTAATAACAAGCGATTTCCATACCACGAAAATAGTTCTCCATCCACTAGTTCTATAACGGAATTAGGACAAATGTCTTGTATTTCCTTAACATGTTTTTCTTTAAATGGAAAAGGCTCCGAGGATAATAAAATTATAGTTGGTTGTGCTTCTGACAATTCCTCAACTGTGATTTGAGGATAACGAGTTTGAGATTCAAATATATTTTGAAAACCAGCAATCTGCAACATTTGATTAATAAAAGTATGTCTAGCAGCAACCATCATTGGATTATACCATATCAAATAAGCTACACTTGGATGATGGTCTTGTTGAGTAATAAAATATTGAAGACTATTAAATTTTACTAAAATATTTTCAATAAGATGAGTTGCTTTATTTTCCTTTCCAATTATTTTTCCCACCCGATCAATCATATCTAGTGCATCTTCAAATGTAATAATGTCACTCATCCAAACAGGGTATTCCTCTGCAAGTAGTTCTATTTGAGTTTGATCATTTTCTTCTTTATTTCCAATAATGAGATTAGGCTGAAGTTTTTTTATTTTATCAAAATGATATTGTTTCGTTCCTCCGACACGAGGTTTTGCTTTGAACTGAGCCTTAGGATGCACACAGAATTTAGTGATACCGACCACTTCTTTTTCCAAACCTAAATAAAATAGGAGTTCTGTTTGTGAAGGTACAAGTGAAATTATTCTTTGAGGTGCTTTTGGAATTTTGACCTCCCTTTGCATTTGATCGGTAACTGTAATTTGCATTGGGCAAAATTAGTAAACTTAGGTTATAGTTTTTTGGATTTGTAATAGGTTGGAAGTTTTTCTAATAATTTTTATTTGAACCACAAAAAGCACAAAGAAACACAAAAGCCTTAATACGTTTCTCTTGTGTATCTTAATTTGAATTATCAAATTTTCAATATTTCCTAGTTTTATTAGCATTTATCTAAAAATATCCTTGTTAAGTCGTCATTTGTTTAAAATATGCTCAAAATATTACATATTAGAAATGTTCTTAAACAACATTATTCAACTAATTAAAAAAGTATAAGCAATGAAAACTTTAAAAGAAAAAGTAAATAGTAAAATCCTTGGCTATGGAATTGTAGGATTTATGGCAATAATTTTACTCCTTGTTTTAAACCCATTTGGATATAACGATATGGGTTATCGAGAGGTAGTCGAGAATCCTACAGGAGGGAAAAGAGTTATATTTTCAAATGGAATGTATTGGAAAGTTCCAGGGTCAAAAGTAACCACTTACCCCAATGTAGTGACGATTAGTCACCGAGGAGGTGAGTCAACAGGATCTACAATAGATGGAAAATCTATCTTGATTCGATTCAACGATGCTACAGAAGCAAATGCTCAAACCGTAGTTCGATTTCGATTGCCTGACTTGGATACAGATATGTTGAAATTACATTCTGAGTATGTGAATCGTGAGTATTTGGCAATGAAAGGTTTGGCACCTTACACTATCGAGTGTTTGAAAAACTCAGCGCAGCTGATGGATTCAGAGCAGCACTATTCAGGTGGACGAGCGCAATTGTCGCAGTATTTTCAAGATCAATTAGAGGATGGATTATTCATCTTGGATATTCAGGAAACTTTTACAAGAGATACTTTGACTGGCGAGGCGAAGCGAATTTATGCCAATGAAATTCGAGTGGATGGGAATGGTGTAAAAGTTCGTAAAGAGTCTGATTTGAAAATTTTTGGAATCTCTATCGCAAGTGCTACAATTGAAAATGTAGATTATGAAGCGCAAGTAGATCAAAAATTGAAAAAGAAAATTGAGGCAAGTACGAGAGAGTCTGTTTCTAAACAGAACTTGGTAACTGCACAGCAAGAGGCAATGACCGCTGAAGCGGAAGGTCGTCGGCAGTTGGTAGAAATCGAGTACAAAGAGAAGCAGGTGCAAACGCAGCAAGTCGTTCAAGCTGAAACGTCTGTTAAGTTGGCGCAGAAAGATAAAGAGAAACAATTGATTGCTTTGGAAGGAGCAAAATTGGAGGCTCAAAAAATCAAAGCGTTGGCGGAAGCAGAGGCTTATGCTAAGCAGAAAGTGATGCAAGCGGATGGTGCTTTGGATAAAAAATTGGATGCGTATAAAGAGGTTCAAGCAATGTGGGCAACGGCTTTTCAAAATTACAAAGGTGACTTAGTTCCTAAATTCCAAACTGGTGGTGGTCATGGAAAAGGAAATGCTGGGTTAGATTTTATGGAAATTATGGGGGCAAAAGCTGCAATGGATTTGAACTTAAATACAAAAGTGAAAACGACTAAGAAGAAGAATTAGGACGACGCTTTGCTAGACGGTGGACGGGCGCTTCGCTTGACGGTCGACGGACGCTGCGCTTGACGGTGGGACGTATGTAAAATGAAAAAGGAGTTGTGAGAAATCACAACTCCTTTTCTAGGTTATAGCATCCGTCAAGCGAAGCGCCCGTCCACCGTCTAGCAAAGCGTCCGTCTAATGTTTTCCTGCAAACATTTTTTCTCCTGCTTCTATTTTTAAATCAAAATGATTCTCAATAGGTGGAACAGGGCAATTATAGCCATCGCTAAATGCACACCAAGGATTATAACAACGGTTGAAGTCAATCGTGACTATATTATCTTTTATGTCTCCCATTTTTATATCAATATATCGGCCACCGCCGTAGGTAGAATCATCATTTGTTAGATCTTTAAATGGAATAAAAAGATGATCTTTATATTCATCCATATCTTTTAATCGAAGACTTTGATAAACATTTACTTCTAATTTTTTGCCTTGTAACATTACAGTTGCAATTCCATAAAGGACATAATCTTGAGTTCTACCACTATAGGTTGCCATTTTAAAAGGTTGAGCATTTGTTGTTCTTCGGAAATTGGCTTTGAGTTTGTATTCTCTTTTTGCTTTGAAGAACCGCATATCTTTCATCCCTTTTTTATTATTGTAAAAAGGAGAACGAGCCTCATCTAAAAATTCTTGCTTATAATGTTTTCGGAATTTTTTGACTTCCTTTTTATAAGCTCTTTTGCTTTGAGCAAAAGTTAAAAATGGAATAGTGAGGAGTAGAAGTATCAGAATCTTTTTCATTGTATTTTTTTTAATTAAGGATTCAAGATTATGAATTATGGATTTCGAAAACTGTGAATTAGGTCGTGTTTTTCGAAATCTATAATTTTGAATCCATAATCTTGAATCTTGAATCATTTCTATTTCAAATTAACTAACGCAATTTTACCATCTTTGCTGATTGCCATTCGATTGAGACCTCTCAAACCAAGTTTCGAAAAATCACCTACTTTTAACCAAGCAGTATCCCATCCTTTTTTGTACTTATAAATTTCACTTCCACTAGCCATCAAAAAAGTATTGTCAGGGAGCACAACAAAATCTTCACTTCCTGGAACAGTAGAAACGATAGTAGAACTTCTTAAGGTCTTGAGATCTAATTCTTTAAGCGTCCAGTTCGTTTCTGTAGCTTTATGAATATAAGCAAGATTTCCGTTCTGTAGTTTTTGCATACATCGTCCAATATTCGAGGTTAAAGTTTTAACTGATTTATCATTGGTGTCAGCTAGTGCTAACTTATGAGGCTCACCTACGATAAATAGTGCGACTAAATTTCTAGTCAACCAACAATGATAACCGACGCCAGTTGTATTTGGTAAAACAGGCTGTCCTTGAGAAGAGCGATCTGTAGGGAAAACCCAAAGTCGTTGAGTCTCTTTTCCATCAGCTTCTTGTCGAACTGCACTAAAATAATAAGGTTCTAAAAGTGGAGTAGGAGAGTATTCACGATCAGCAGATTGAGTGACTTGTGTTTTTACTTTTCGAGTCAAATCCAAAGAGATAACATTTGTGGAATTACTTTCAGAGGTAGTGCCTGAAGAAAAATAAATTTCATCATTGGAAATAAATGCAGGTTGATTGTTATAACCATCTGAATTAAAACCTGTTAGGAGTTGTGGATTTTTAAAAAGGAAAAGGCTATCACCTCTTCGTTCCATATCAAATAAATAAATATTAGTATTGGGTAGTTGTGCAAATGCTGTTTTCCAACAAAGGATACACGTAAGTAGTAGTAAAACTTTTCTCATGTTTAAATTTTTAGAAAAAGGATATAAGATATTTAGAGTTCAAAAAAACTAAGTAATCTTAACTCTAAATATCATATATCTTATCTCATTTCAATAAATCTTTAATATCTGATTTTGCAATTTTAAAAGTGATTCCTCCTAAAACATAAGGCCCCACTTCATATGGATTATACTCTAAGATAATACTGTCTTTTAAAATTCCAATATTATCATTGACAGGAAATACTGAACCTTCGTAATATAAACCAATATCTTTAAGACTTTGATCTTCATCTATTTGATATTTTACTTTGGCTAGTTTTTCTAACATAGGTGACAATTTTTGCCGATCCTTTAGAATTTGATCGGCTTTAATTTGTTCTCCTGTAATTTTATTAAAATTAATAAGTTGAGTAAAATAATTAGGATGCGCTCCTCCTGTACTGGAATAATTGGAAAATGAAAAACAAACTATTTCCGGAGATTCAAAAAGAATTTCGCACTCTGTTTCGTTTGAATATGGAGTAATAAAATCTCTATTTTCTTCATCGCTCATATACTCTTCATAATCAGAAATAAAAGATTGGGCCACTTTTTTGAAATCAACATTTACCACATCTTTCTTTTCTCCCATGATAAAATCATTAGCAATAATTTCCTCTACGGTAGTATTTATTTTTTTCCTAACCAGCTCTTTTCCTCCTGTTGCTAGATAATAAGACATTTTAACTATAGCACATTCCATTTCATTTTCATTTTCACAAAGATCACTTTTGAGGGATAAATTATTTTTTTGGAAAGATAGAGGAGCAATGGTTGCAACTGTTGTTTTTGTCTCTGTTGATTTTGGTTTTTTATTTTTACAACAATAAAATAATGTCGTAAAAACAAATAAGATAAAGATGTTTTTCATAAATGTAATTTCGGGGTTCTTAAAAATTGAACGAGAGGGTTGAGTGAACGATTAAAAATTATGGATTCAAGATTATGGATTTCGAAAATTGCGATTATAATACGAGGTTTTCGAAATCTCTTAATCTTGAATCCATAATTTTTAAACTATCCTTGAAAACCTGAGAAACCATATTTCTCAATTTCCATGATTGCATCCACATGCGCATCAGCAATGAGTTTTCGAGATTCATTTGAGAGGAGTTTTCGACCTTCTTCTTTATTATTGAAAAATCCATTTTCAGTTAAGATCGCAGGCATAGAAGTATGTTTTAAAACATAAAAATTCATACCCGTTCGAACATCACGATTAACCCAACCTGTTCTGGCGATTAAATGTTTTTGAAAAATCTTAGCAATTTTTCTACCATTAAGACTTGTTCGATAATACCATGTTTCAATTCCCTTGGCAGATGACCAATTGCCAGGTTGGTTCTCAGGGCCAGCATTGGAATGAACGGAAATATAGACAGTAGGTAAATCTGATTTTATTTTTAAACTATTGGCACGGGCGACTCTTGTTTTTAGGATGTTTCCCACATTTTCTTCAGGGACCAGATTATGATATTTTACTCCTTTTTTATTAAGAGATTCAATAATCATTTTTACGATACCTCGATTGAGTTCGTATTCCAAAACTTGTTTTCCATCATCCCACTTCGGAGAACGCTTACCTTTTGTTTTTTTACCATGACCATTATCCAAAATCCAAAGGTAACGAGGTTTATGTTTTGGAGGGATCTCTTCTATGACAGGTTCTGAAATTGTAGGAGTATTGTTACCAGGTTCTACAGGGTTTTCCGTATTCGATGCTTCGATGGGTAACTCTTCTATTTCAGCATTGATTAAAACCACTTCGTCCGTTTCGTCACTTAAGGGAATATCACTTCCATCCTGAGGTTCCACATCAACGATTTCGGGAAGCTCATCTTCCGTCGTTGGGATTTCCTCAGTAGGTGTAGATGTATTGTTGGAATTAGGTATGGTATCGGTAGGAGTCGTTACCGTTGAGTCTTTTTTACCTCCCGCTAAGAAAGAGAAAATACTTTTAAAGAAGTTTATGATTCGATCTAACATATTCAGATTTGGTTTGATAGGTAAATGTAGGAAAAAAGGGAGGGAAAAAGGGAACAATAGAACAAGGAATTTCGAAGGAAGAAGTTTGTCGAATACCTGTGTACGTCCGCTCACAATCTTTTCGACAAACTTCTACCTTCGAAATTCCTTGTTCGATTGTTCCCTTTTTCCCTTCCCTTTTTCCCATAGTCTCAAAAAAAAGCTCCTTACCTGAATTCAAGTAAGGAGCCTTTTTTTATAAAAAAGATAAATTTTATTAATCCATTTTATAAGCACCTGAAAGGATTCTATTCCAGTTAATTCCGTTTCTCATATTTCCATCTTTAGTGGAGAACCAAATAAACAATGGTTTTCCAACAATATGATCTTCAGGAATAAATCCAAAATATCTACAATCTTCGGAAGCGTGACGATTGTCACCCATTCCCCAATAGTAGTCTTGTTTGAAAGTATATTCAGTTGCTTCTTTTCCATTTAGGATAAACTTTCCACCTTTTTCTACAAGTGTATTATTTTCATATATCTTAATAATCCTTCTATACAACGCAATGGTTTCTTTTTTCAAAGGTACTGTTTCACCTGCTTTAGGAATTACAATTGGCCCAAAATTATCAACTGTCCAATCAGGGAAATTAACAGGATCATGTGGGAATAATCCAGAGCCTGGATCTTTAGGATTTGGTAAAAATTCGTAAATCTCAAATTTAGCCTCCGGATACCATTTTTGAATTTGTTCTTTTTGTTCCTCGTTCAAATCCATCAAGCAAGTTTTTCTACTTGCGTTATAATTGCTAATATCAGAAAATGTAGCCGCTCTATTTGCTTCCTGATTGGCAACCCCAATATTGTCTAATTTTTCGAAATTGATATTTTCAATATTACTGACAATATATTTGAATTGGATGGTCTTCGACTCTTCCAATGGTTTATCATTGATATAAACTTGACGACTTTTGATTTCCAGTTTATCTCCCGGAGTACCAAGACACCGCTTGATATAATGATCTCTTTTATCTATTGGTCGAACTCTTAATTTTTTTCCACTTACTCTACTTTTAAGCATAGGTCTTCGCCGAACATCATTAACACTCCAGATTCTTCCTGGCGTTACATATACACTATCTCCTTCTGGGTAGTTAAAAACAATCGGATCATTATTTTTAATGGAAGAAATAGCAGGTAATCGATGATAGCCTAGGCTTGGAGTTTTTAAATAAGATTCAGAATTTAAGTAAGGAATCGTATTGTGTAAAAGTGGAATCATCGCAACAGTCATCGGCGTACGGATTCCATAATGTGCTTTACTTACAAACATAAAATCTCCTACCAATAAAGATCCTTCCATCGAAGGTGTAGGAATGACATATGCTTCGATCAAAAACATACGAATAAACGCTGCTGCAAATACTGCAAAAACAACTGCTTCGACCCATTCTCTTGCTGCTGACTTTTTGTATGGGTTTTTGGCTCTTAGCTTTTTGAGTTTGTATTGATCATTGGATTCAACGGCTGATTGGATGTCGGCAAAATATTGTTTTTCCATATCCAAAACAGGCCCTACATATTTTGATTTGTCATCGTTTCCAATTTTCCAAAAAGCAAAAGGGGCGAATATTACAGACATGGCTGCTGTGCCTAAATCATGTTTTCCAAATGATCGAACCATATCGACACATAGTCCTGCCCAGATGAAAAAATTGACAATAGGAAATAACATCCACCAGGCATGGGAAGGTTTTCGCCCTACCAATTTACACCACTCTACAAAGTTGGTTCCTGGAATCCATGCTTTTTTGGATTCTACTCCCGCCTTTTCAAAAAGTTTTTGAAGGGTAAAACAGGTCAGTAAATAAGAGACTAAGAAAAAAAGTAAAACACTCACAGTTTTCTACTATTTGGTTATTAAAAATTAATCAAAATCAAAATGGCAATTAAAATCAAAAATTAATGCCGTAATCTTCTACGTAGAATTTTTGATTTTGATTTTAAATTAGGAGTGAAGTATGAATTTATTTGTACTTCATTCCTTAAACATCGCAAAGATAATTTAAAATGTGAATTAGAAAATGTTATGGTTTTCTTAATATGGAGGAGATTGAATTTTTATTCGACGAAGTGACCCTTTTTTTACCTTAAAAATGGATATGAGTATGGGGTATTGAGTATTGGGATCAAAAATAATCTCAATACCAATTTCCCATTACTTTATAACGCTCCTACATTTCTCAATCAATTGATCGGCTTCAACATAGCCTTGTGCAATCAAATAATACTGTTCTTCAACTTGGAGTACGACGGTAGGAAAACTCCTCACTCCGATTTGTTGAGAATAGGTAAAGTCGGCCTTGACTTTTTCTTTCATTTCATCTGACTCAAATCGCTTCGCAAAATCATCTTTGTCTAAACCATATGAAACTGCTAGTTCACTATAAGTAGCTGTCAGATTTGTGTTTTTATTTTTTTCATAAAAACTATGTTGGATTTTTTTGAAAAAATCAAATTCGGACTCAGGTTGTAACTCACGCATCAAAACTACTGCACGACAAGATGGTTCTGTATCATACACAAATGAAGTATCTTTTAAAATATCATAGCTAAAAGGTTGTCCACTTCTTTGGCCAACTTCTTCCCAATGGTGTTTTAAAAAATCTCCTAAGTCTGACATGGTTTCAGTATTATAAGGACGAAGACCACCCATAACTATTTGAAAATCAATACTTTCGGAAAGACTGTCCAATGCTTTGCTCATTTCAGGAGAAAATCCATAACACCATGAACACATCGGATCACCGAAGTAAATAAGTTTAGGTTTGGTTTGAGCCATTATTAAATTTTGAAAAATTAAAAATGATATTAGAAGTATTGTTTTCATTTTTTTTGTTTGGGATGGGTTTTAAATTGTTTGAGGTTGTTTGAGGTTGTTTGAAGTGGTTCGTTCCAACTCAAAATTATTCGATAACAATTTCAAACCATCCCAAACAACTTCAAACAATCTCAAACCACTTCAAACCATTTAAAAATTTAAAAGAAAATCTTTTGAGTAAAAACACCTTCTGTAGTTTCAACTGCAACTACATAAATTCCAGTTTTCAAATTATTCATGTTTTCTTGAAAAGTATTTTGAAGCGTAGAGGTTTGGTGTGTAAAAACAGACCTTCCAAGCATATCCCACATTTGAATTCTTTTGATATTGTCGTTACCAGAAGTAATCGTTAATTCTTGAGTTGTAGCATTTGCGAATACTTTGATATTTTCTAACAATATATTTTCATTGTTGACAAGTGTACCATCTGCAGGATTGGGATGAACAAATTGCTTGAAAAAATCCCAAATATGTACTGAAGCACTAAAGTCTCTATTGGTTACATCATTGGGTAAATCAATTGCAGCACCAGGCCAAGTATGTCCTCCACCTTCTACGATATAAAACCAAACCTTAGAACCATCGTCGCCATTTTCATATTTTAATAACTCTACGGTGGACATATCATTTGGATCAATATCATCCAATAGAATCGTATCTGCGGGGGTATCACAATTATTATGATTTACCCAAAAATCAACCAAGGTAGGAATAGAAGGAAAAAATAATGGGACACCTTCAAAAGGAACTATTTCATCAATTGTACCATGAACTTCCATAATAGGAACAGCACGTGAAGGACTGCAATTATCCAATTGTTGGTTAACAACCGAACCTGTGATTGAAGCAATTGCAGTAATCCGATCTGATAATTCGCAAGCCAATCGGTAACTCATAAATCCGCCATTTGACATTCCTGTGGAATAGACTCTTGAAAGATCGATGTTGTAATCTGTGTACATTTTATCAATAAGCAAATTCAAAAAACCTACATCATCTATTCCTGAACCAAAGTAAGAATTCCAATGTGTTGTGGTTTGTCCAAGTGAGGTGGTGCCTGTCAAGCCCTCAGGAGTTACAATAATAAAATTAGCAGTATCGGCAACGGAGCTAAGTCCACTATATAAAATCTGTTGGATTCCATTGGAACCAATTCCATGAAGATTGAGGACCAAGGGTAATTCCATACCTTCTTGATAACCCTGGGGAAGAAAAACTGAATATTCTCTAGCCTCTCCGTCATGCATAAGTGGAAGGCTATAAAAGTGTTGAGCATTTATAAATGAAATACAAAACAAAATTCCAAAAATAGTAGTGTAGATTTTTTTAGACATATATTTTAAATTTTTAGGTTGATGGTTTTTTATTGGTTTGGAAAAAGTTTGGGGTGGTTTGATTTTGTTTGAACTCAAAATTATTCGATAACTATCCCAAACAAAATCAAACCATCCCAAACCACTTCAGACATTTATTAATTTAATGATTATAGCCAAATTGCTTAAGCATACGATCATTATCTCTCCAATTATCTTTGACCTTAACAAATAACTCTAAGAAAACTTTACTTTCCAAAAAAACTTCTATGTCTTTACGTGCAGCCGACCCTAATTTTTTTATTGCCGATCCTCCTTTTCCAATAATGATAGATTTTTGAGTTTTTCTAGCTACAAAAATAAGTGCACTAATCCGTACTAACGGTTCACCACTATTAGTTTCTGTTTCTTTAAATGAGTCAACAATCACCTCCGAAGAGTAGGGGATTTCTTGAGCATATTGTTGTAAGATTTTTTCTCTAATAATCTCACTTACAAAAAAACGTTCAGGTTTATCTGTAAGTTGATCTTTAGGATAATAGGCAGGTCCTTCTTCTAGATATTTTAAGATCAAATTAAACAACGTGTCTGTATTATTTTTTTTCAATGCAGAAATAGGAATCGTTTCTGTAAAGTCAATTATCAAATTCCATTGTTTAATCAAATCTGCAACTTCTCGATCACTTATAGTATCAATTTTATTGATGACTAAAAAAACAGGTGTTTCTAATTTTTTTAATTTTTGTAAAATTGGATCATCTTCGGAGTAATGCTCATTGGGTTCTGTCAAAAATAACATGACATCTCCATCTTTAAATGTAGAATCTACAAAACGATTCATCGCTTCGTGCATCTTATAAGCAGGATCTCGAACTACACCTGGCGTATCTGAAAATACAACTTGATAATCATCGTCATTTACAATTCCGATAATACGATGACGAGTCGTTTGAGGCTTATTGGTGATGATCGACATTCTTTCTCCCACCAAGGCATTCATTAGTGTAGACTTCCCTACGTTCGGACGTCCTATTATATTTACAAAACCTGATTTATGCATAAAAAGAAATTAAGTAAGTCGGTTTTCCAAAACCGATAATTTATAAACGCCGGTTTTGGAAAACCGACTTACAATATTCATTAATACCGAAGTTGTTTCGTTTCTGAGTGAATTAAACTTTCTATAAGTTTAAAAAATATTTTTGGAGTATGTGGTCGCCAAATAACGTCATTAAAACTACCACCTAAATTTGTATAAAATTGAAGTTGAGTTTCTTCCATTTCTGTCTGCACATGTTGAAGTAAATTGACCATACAAATCCAACCATTCTCATCCATAACATCATCTTGCCATTCTTCATAATAACAATCATCCGAGCCATGAAAATTTAATACATTTTCACAAATTAAAATATATTTAGAAATCCCATGTTGAGCCATTTCATCTACGACATCTCTTTTGAGATACATGATATCATTGGTAACGCCATCATTCCATTCTCCCATCAATTCCATAATAGCAAATCCCTCGTCATAATCGACGTACAAGATTTTCATATACAAAGTAGGCGAACCAAAGTTATCCCATTGTGGATGAATAAAATAGTTATAAACTTTTTGAGTAAATTGAAATTCGCTATACTGTCGTCCATAAAAAGGTGAACGGTTATCTTCTGAAGCAATATATCGATCTCTCCAATTAAAATGTGGTTCTATGGTATGCAATTGGTATTAAAAAATTAAGGTTGAAAAATGAATAATTGTACCTTGTTAACGATTCGCAAATTACTTTTGTTTACGAAAAAACAACATCAAACAAAATTAGACAATTTATTAGAGAAAGTATTTCCAGAACTTGAAGTTCTAAAAGTACTCCTGCGAATATTTTTATTTAAAATTATTTAAAGTGGATAAAAATATAAAAAAAATAATCCTTACTGGCCCCGAGTCAACTGGTAAATCTACTTTAGCCCAGCAGCTTGCCCAATATCTTCAAACTAACTATGTCCCTGAGTTTGCAAGGACTTATATTGAATGTTTAAAGAGGCCTTATCGTGAAGATGATTTGATTAAAATTGCTAGAAATCAAAAAGATTTAGAGCAGTTTTTTTTAAAAAAATCTAATCAATATTTATGCTGTGATACGAGTATGTTAGTATTAAAAATATGGTCGGAGTATCGTTTTGGAAAATGCCATTCGTGGATTGAAGAAGAATTTCAAAAAGAGGATGGATTATTCGTGTTATGTGGAACAGATGTTCCTTGGGAATTTGATCCACAAAGAGAAAACCCAAATGAAAGAGATGAGTTGTATCAACTTTATCGTACTACCTTAATAGATTATGGAAAGGAATATGTTGAAGTATCTGGTAGTCAGGAGGTTAGGGTGAGGGAAGTAATAAGTTTATTATAAAATAATTCAAGTTGTGGATAACAAAGGGTATTGTGATAGTGAGTATTGGGTATTGAGAATGGTTCGTAATCTCAATACTCAATTAGGGCAAACGCATCAAAATTATTTTATTGAAATTATAGTGAATTATCACTTTGTAATAATAGATTGAACGCAGAGACGGAGAGACGCAGAGTTTTTTCGTAGAAAAAATTAAAAAAACTCTGCGTCTCTCCGTCTCTGCGTTCAATAATTGAGCGTTGGGGAATTTCTTATTTTGATGCGTTTGCCCTAATACTCAATACTCAATACTCATTATCCCAATACCATTTGTTATCCGCAACTTGGAATATAATGGTCATTTCTATTTTCTCTTAATTAACATCAATCCTCGATATGCTAACCAATACATCACAGGTACAACAACGAGTGTTAAAAAAGTAGCGAACACCAATCCATAAATTACCGTCCAAGCCATTGTTCCCCAAAATTGTGCATTGTCACCTCCTACAAAATATTGAGGGTCAAGTTCAGAAATCAAAGTAAAGAAATTAATATTCAATCCGATTGCTAAAGGAATTAATCCTAAAACGGTCGTAATCGCTGTCAATAAAACTGGACGCAAACGACGACCACCACCTTCGATAATGGCATCTTTTACTTGTTCTTTGGTCAACTGACTCATTTTGGTAAAACCTAATTCTTCTCGTTTCCGTTTGATGACAAGATTGATATAATCGACGAGAACGATAGCATTATTTACGACAATTCCAGCCAATGAAATAATACCAACACCAGTCATCACAATCACCAAATCCATTCCCGAACCAACATAACCTAAGAATACTCCAATCGTACTAAACACCACCGAAAGGATAATGATAAATGGAGAAACGATACTATTAAATTGAGCCACCAAAATTAAAAAGATAGCAAATAATGCAACTGAAAATGCACTACTCAAAAATTCCATTTGCTCTGCCATTTCTTCTTGCTCACCGCCAAATGCATATTGGTAACCAGTAGGCATTGGGTAATCTTCTAAGATGATTTTTAGATCTTCTACAATTTCATTTCCATTATAACCATCTAGGATATTAGAAGTGATTCCGATATTTCTTTCTTGGTCTTTTCGATTAATCAAATCATAACTCGACGTAAATTTTATATCTGCAACAGTCGAAATTGGTACTTGAGCAATTCTTCCATTGGCAGGATTACGGAAAGTAATTCTTTGATTTAAAATATCTTCTTTGTCATATCGATATTCTTCTGCCAATCTCAAATTAATGGGATATTCATCTTCTCCATCTTTAAATTTGGAAACCTCTTTTCCAAAAACAGAAGTACGAATCGCATCAGCAATGTTGAAAGTAGAAATCTGATAAGTTCGAGCAGCTTCTCGATCAATGGAAATTTCCATTTCTGGTTTTCCAATTTTTACACTTGCTTTTAATTCTTCAATTCCATCGATATTTTTACTTTTAATAAAGGCAATCAGGTCTTCAGAAAGTTGTGCTAAAGTATCGACATTTTCACCTGTCAATTGAATATCAATTGGCTTACCTTGTGGTGGTCCCGATTGTTCTCGATCAACTACAATTTGAATTCCAGGAACACCCTGAACTGCTTTTCGAATATCGCTCATAGCTTCGACTGTGGATAATTCTCCTCGATCTTGAGAAGGAACAAAGGATACGGTAATCCTTGCTTTATGAGGAGATGTTCCAAAACTTGGACCTGCATTTGGATCACTTGTGTTTTCCCCAATCTGCAATAAACTAGCTTCAATAATTGGTTCATATTTTTCCATTGCTACATTTACTTTTTCTTCCAATTCCGTCAAAACTTGGTTGGTCACTTCAATATCTTTTCCCATCGGAAGTTCAACAAACGCATTGACATATAATGGATCTGCCTCTGGGAAATTTTTAACATCAGGCATGTTCTCTTGTAAAAGTACATTGGCAAATATGAGTAATGCAAAAGTGCCTATAAAAATAAAAACTGGAACAAACTTGTGGAGCACTTTTCCAATAAACCAATTATAGCCACTTTCCAATTTGGGTAAAACTGAATTTTGAAAACCAAATGACATAGGACGAAGTACAAAGAAATTAAGCAAGGTGATTCCCGCAGCTATGGCAAATAAATTTCTCACCCAAAAGGTTTCCGAAAGATGCCCTGCAACAGCAATCATCAACATGCTAAAAGCACCGATTAAAATATTTTTGACTTTTCTAGCTCGTACATTTGGGTCATCAGATTTTTCGTCCACCTTCATAAATACAGAAGTCAAAACTGGATTAATTACCAAGGCTACAAAAAGCGATGAAGACAAAACAATAATCAAAGTCTTCGGCAAGTAACCCATAAAACTTCCCATCAATCCTGGCCAAAATGCCAAAGGAACAAAGGCTGCTAAGGTAGTTAATGTCGAAGCAATAATCGGCAAGGCAACTTCTCCAGTTCCATGCTTTGCCGCATCGATTCCAGAATAGCCTTCTTGCATATAATTATAAATATTTTCCACTACCACAATCGCATTATCTACAAGCATCCCAAGTGCAAGTATAAGTGAAAAAAGTACCACCATATTCATGGTGAATCCCATGATGTTCATAATCATAATTCCCATCAACATAGACAATGGAATCGCTAAACCTACAAACATGGCATTCCTTAATCCAAGGAAAAATAACAATACTAATACAACCAAGATAACCCCTGAAATAATACTGTTTTCTAAGTTGGAAACCATGAGTCGAGTCTGTGTACTCAAGTCATTAAAAATAGAAACATTAATATCTTTTGGGAAAACATTATTAATCGCCTCATTGACTTCTTCTTTAATTTTATCAGATGCTTCTAATAGATTTTCACCACTTCGCTTGATGACATCCAAAGAAATAACAGGCAACTTATCAGATCGAGCGATACTTGTTTTTTCTTTGTCTCCAAAAGAAACGGATGCAATATCTCGAAGAAAGATAGGAGCGTTTTTTTCATTTTTGACAATCATGTTTTCCAATTCTTTTGCATTTTGGAATTCTCCCAAAACCCGAATAGAACGTCGGAATCCATTAGTCAAAATTTCACCACCTGACATGTTTAAGTTTTCTGAACGGACAGCATTTTCGATGTCCATAAAGCTCACTTGCATCGCTTCCATACGAGGAAGGTCAACTTCGATTTTCATTTCTCTTTCAAGTGCACCTTTTAAGTTGACCGCCTGAATCTCACTAATATCTTCAATTTTATCTTGTAAATATTCAGCGTAATTTCGAAGTTGTTCGTTTGGATAATTTCCTGAAATATTTACGGACATTACAGGCATTTCTGAGAAATTAAAATCAGAAACATCTGGCTCGGAAGGCAAGTCATTTGGTAATTCTGCTTTTGCTTTATCTACTGCATCTTTTACTTTTCGCATAGCTTCATCCACATCGACATCCATTCCAAATTCAGCGATAATCAAAGAAAAATCCTGAGCAGATGAAGAAGTTAATTCTTTGATTTCCGATATACTTCCCAGCTCTTTTTCAATAGGCCGTGTTACTAAATTTTCAATATCCTTTGCCGAGTTTCCAGGGTAAACGGTATTGATAAAAATATTAGGCATAGAGATTTCAGGGTAGGCTTCTTTCGGCATACTGTTGTACATCGAAACACCAAAAAGCATAATCATAAACGTGAGTACAAATACACTCGTCCGATTATCGACTGCGAAAGTGGTTAACCCAAATTCTCGCAATCCTTGTTTTATTTTATCTATTATTTTATTTGCCATTTCCTTCTGATTTTTAATCACCTTTAAAAGGGGATATCCATGTCACGGTTTGAAACCGTGGCATGGCTTTTAAATAAAAGATCTTAACCTTGAATTTTGATAAGCGCATCATTTACCATTCCTCTAGCCCCTGTTACGATTAGAGTTTCGCCTCCTTTCAATCCTTCTTTTATAATGATATTTCCATCATAACTTTCGCCTGTGGTGACATAAACCTTTTGAGACATAGGACCTTCTTCTCCATCTTTTGTTATAAAAACATAATCCTTACCACTCACTTCTTGTTGTACTAATTCTAAAGGTACTGTAATTACATCTTTTGCCGAAAAATCATTTAACAACATATTTGCAAGTAAGTTCGGTTTGAGTAAACCACTAGGATTGGGAAGATTTACTTCCACTTTAAAAGTACGATTAGAAGGGTTGATCGTACGAGCTACCATGCTTACCCGTCCTTTCTTTTCTAATTCCAATGCAGGAATTTTTATGTTCATCATTTCTCCCTGTTTTACATTTCTCAAAAACTTTTCAGGAACATCCGCAGCTATTTTTACTCGACTTGTATTTAGAATTTGAATGATAGGAGCACCAGGCATTGCCATTTCTCCATTTTTTGCAATCACCACTTCTACGATTCCACTTATTGGAGCATAAACATTACCTTTAGTAAGTTGATGTTTAACCGTTTCCAAACTTGCTTCTATTCGTTCTTTATTATTTTTAGCTTGTAAAAATTGAATCTCAGAACCGATGTTTTGATCCCATAATCTTTTTTGTCTTTGAAAAACATCCACCGCCAATTCCAGCGATTTTTCCATTTCTGCAATTTGTTTGTCAATTGATTCTAAATCAGTTTTAGCAATGAGTTTTCCTTTTTTGACAAACTGTCCTTCTTTTACATTGAGGGCAATAATTCGACCACCAGTTTCGCTACTTGCAGCCACCATATCTTCTGCTTCGACAGCAGCTTGTAACTCTATAAAACGATCAAAATTTGTTTTTTCAACAACTTGAGTAGTTACAAGTGTTCGAGGTTTTTCCTTATTTGCAGTAGGATCTAAGGAGTCAATTTCGATTTGAAGTTTTGCAATTTCTTTTTGTAAATTTCTTAACTCGGTTTGCTTTTCTTTGATGAGAGTCTTCTTTCCTGCTAGATCCATTGGTGCAGCAGTTTCCTGTTGGCAAGCTGTAAAGAAAAGAAGAAATGTAAGTATGCTTAAAAGATATTTCATTTGAAAAAAAGTTTGCCCCCGACCTTGAAAGGCTTGGGTTGTTAAATACTATTTAGAGGATTTCTGTAATCAAAACTAAAACCAAAAACAGAAGATTATCATGTTAAGTTTTTGATTTTGATTGTTGTCATTTCGATTTTAAAATTATTATTTACCCAATGCAATATCCAATTCTGTTTTAGCTTGAAGGAGTTCATACCTTGCTTGAATTAGATTTTGTTGTGATTGAAAAAGACTTTGTTCTGCTGAAGTGATTTCCAAACTAGAACCAATCCCTTCTCGATATTTAATCTGAGTTGTATCATAAATACGTTGAGCTAATGCTAAGTTTTTCTCTTGAGAAGCTACTCGGATTTTTGCACTTTGATAAGCAATTCGAGCATTACCTACTTCCATCCAAATCACCCTTTCCAAAGCCTTAATATCATTACTAGTTCTTTCGAATTCTAGTTTCGCACGTTGAAGTTTTGCTTTTTTAGCACCTCCACTATAAATAGGGATATTGGCTTGAAAACCAATTAAACCTTGATCCGTCCAGATATTATTTTTTAAAAAATCAAGACTTTGACCTACTTGTTGATATTGTGCAAAACCAACCAAGTTAGGATAGTAGGTCGCTTTGATATAGTCGATATTTAATTGATTTAAGGATTGCCCAAGTAAGGCAACTTTGTACTCTTGTCGGTTGGAGAAATTAATTTCACCTTCTAGCCCTTCGACGGATGCATTAGAAAGTAATTGGTCAATATCATCTGTTACAGAAATAGATTGGTCAATTGGATAATTCATGACCATCTTCAAAGCGTTAAAACTTATTTGCTTTTGCCTTTCGAGATTCTCTTGTTCTGTTTTTAGATTTGCTAGGGATAACTCTAAGCGATCAATGTCTAATTGCTCTGCAAAACCAGCTTTGTAAATTTCTTTAGTTTCGAAAAGAAGTTTTTCCAAATTGGAAATATTTTTAGAAATCGTTTTTTTCATTTCCTCTAAAATCAATGAAGGAAGATAAGCTGTCCGTACTTGATTTCTAACTTCTTGCTCTGTTTGTAAAACCTGCTCTGAGGAAAAGTTTCGGTATGCTCTTGCAGCTTCCAGCGCTTTGAAATAACTCCAATCAAAAACCAAAGATTGAACATCTAATGTTGCAGCAGCTCTATGATTTAAAGCACCCAATGGAGGAATTTTTTCAAATTCTCCATCAACAGGCATTCCTTGAAATAGTCCTTTTTGAATGATAAAATCTTGTAACTCAAAAGTATAGGTGTATCCCAAATTTAGATTAGCAGTAGGAAGGCCAATTGCTCGATTTTCTTTGATACGCTCTTCGGCATCTGTGATTCCTATTTGTGCGTTTTTAACAGAGAGACTATTATCCAATGCATAATTAATAGCTTCTTGAAGTGTAAATGATTTGGAATTTTGAGCAAATGTGTAAGTTGCAATTGAACTTAACAAAAGCACTAACAGGATGTTTCTCATATTAATTTTTTAAAGTGTTTGGCAAATAGTTTTAGTCCTTTTGAGGTCGCAATACCTCGAATATGATATTGGATATGTTCTTTAAATAAATTTTCTTTGTTGTATTCTCGAAGCGGGAAAATCTCTTCGTCAATTAAAAACATCGTTTTTCCTACATAGAGTTTTGCAATGATATCAAGACTAACTTCTTCACGATAAACACCTTGTTCAATCCCTTTCTTTATATTGTCTTCAATGAATTGATAAATCTCTCTGTGGTTATATTCTTCAATCATTTGCCACACATCACGATAGTATTTTTGCATATCAAAAAGTACAGTAGGTGTAATCTTTCGAATGGTTGGAATTACATGTTTGGCAACTTCGATCATCTCCTCTATTGCATCAGCTGATTCTTTTTGAATCCTAGTTACTGCTTCTAATTCTTGCGTAGCATGGTTCTGGAAAACCTGCAATACTAAATCCTTTTTGTTTTCTACGGATTGGTAAAGCGTCTTTTTGGAAATGCCCAATTCACGGGACAAATCATCCATACTTATACTTTTAATGCCGTATTTAAAAAAGAGGTTTTCAGCCTTTGTAAGTATCCTGTTGTTTAATTTCATTTAAAAATTTAATTCTGATTAGCTCTGTTTCTGGTGCAAATGTATAACCTTTTTTACTCATTGGAAACTTTTTTTGGGTGAAAAGTTTCCTGGGTTTTTAAGGTTTCCGATGAATGAACAAAAAAGGGGGATGAAGGTTGTAAAAGGCTGGATGAATTGTAGGGGGGAGGTAGTTAAAAGTACTAATAGAAGAGACAATACCAGATGCTAAATCATAAAAGTAAATGAAAAAAATGCAAATAATAATCGAGGTAAATAATATCCTAAATAAAAATATTTATTCGAATTTCTAATGACTAAAAAGAATGTAATCATAATAAAAAGTAAAGCGAAGATCATTAAACTAATTAATAGTATTGCAAATGAAGGATTTTCGATTATTTCGTTCTTAATTATTACATAATTTTCACACAATGTATTAAGTATTTTATTTAATTAACTTTTTCAACCTATTCCAATCCTCCTGCGTATCCACATCAATTTCTCCTTTTTCAAAACTAATTTTCTGCACTTTTTCTAAATGTTTCATTATCAATGCTTTAGCGCCACCTTGGCCTCTTAGATTTTTTAGGTTTTCAAAAAAAGAAACATCAAATAAAGCAGGGACTCCAATTTTATCATTGTATTCAGAAGCGACAATTGCTTGTTGGTTTTTTTCAAAAACAGAAATAATATTTTTTAATAACAAAACATCTACATACGGCTGGTCGCATAACATGATAAGTACTCCATCATGTTTTTTTTCATCTAAAAACTTCATTCCAGCTTGAATCGAACTACTCATTCCTTTCTTCCAGTTTTCATTTATAGCAATTGGAATATCATAATTTGAGACAGTAGGTTGAATGATTTCTTTATTCGCTCCCAATACTACCGTTACCGATTCAGATACTTCCAAACTTGTTTCAATTGCTTTTTGTAACAATGTTCTTCCATTGATTTCCAAAAGTTGTTTAGGCTCTCCTAATCGGGAAGAACTACCTGCCGCAAGAATAATGATAGCAATGTTATTTTTTTTCATTTATGTAAATATAAAAAAATCAAAACAGTTACGTAAATCGATTTTCCAAAATCGAAATACATACATTCATGTAAAAATTCTTTTGTTTCCTTTTGTGGTTCAATCAAGTTTTATCGTACATTCGTTAATATTTTTAAAATAAAAAATGAGCAATAAAACCTACAAAGTATTAGGATTAATGTCTGGCAGTTCGCTAGATGGACTTGACCTTGCATTTTGTGAATTTCATTTGGAAAATAAAAATATTTCTAAATGGAAAATTTTACAAGCTGAAACACTTCCATTTTCTGAAATGTGGCAGAGCCGCTTAGCTCATTTGCCCGTTCAAAATGCATTGACCTATGCGCAATCGCATGCCTACTTCGGGCATTACATGGGAGAATTGGTCAATGAGTTTTTGGCAAAACATAAAATCAAACCAGATTTTATCGCCTCTCATGGTCATACTATTTTTCATTTTCCAGACAAAAGAATGACTGCGCAAATCGGAGATGGAGCTGCACTAGCTGCGACTACAGGACACACCGTAATTTCTGATTTTAGAACGCAAGATATTGCAATAAATGGCGAAGGAACTCCTCTAGCGCCTGCTGCCGATAAATATCTTTTTGCTGGATACGATTTTTATTTAAATATAGGTGGCATTGCCAATATAAGTTGTAATGTAAATGGAAAAATGATTGCTTTTGATATCGGAGGGGCGAATCAAATTTTCAATGGATTAGCTCATTTGGCCAACTTAGAATATGATGAAGATGGGAAATTGGCAGCCCAAGGAGAAATTGAAAATGAATTGTTACAAGAAATAAATTCGATTGATTATTTTTCTCAAAAATATCCAAAATCATTAGACAACCAATGGGTTGGAAATAATTTGTTAAAACTATTTTTAGCATTTCCTTCTTCTATCGAAAATCGCTTGCGAACGGCTTGCGAACAATTAGCGGAACAGACTGTTTTATCTGTATTACAAGTTATTGAAAACGAAGGCCTTCCAAATAAAAAATATCGAATGCTTGCAACAGGAGGTGGGGTGTTTAATTCTTTTTTGATGCAACGAATGCAACAACTTTTTTTGGAAAAAACAAATCTTGAAATTGTGATTCCTGAAAAGGATATTATCCAGTTTAAAGAAGCAGCTTTGATGGCTTTGTTGGGAGTGCTGAGAATGGAGCATATTCCAAATTGTTTGGCAAGTGTTACAGGAGCGAGGCGAGATACGATTGGTGGGGCGATTTATGCAGGGAAAAGAGAATAAGGGAACAAGGATTTACGATTTATGATTTGAAAAGTTTTGTCGAATATCGGTGATTTCTGTCATTCAAAATCATTCGACAAAACTTCTCAAATCATAAATCCTTGTTCCCTTATTCTCTTTTTCAAAAATAATACAATTTTAAAAGTATTGGCATATGAAAATATTAGTCACAGGCGGAACAGGATTTTTAGGATCATACCTTTTGCGGTATTTGGTGCAGAAAGGTTATAACAATATACATGCAATACGGCGATCATCAAGTAAGATGGATTTGGTAGAACCTATTAAAGATAAAATTCATTGGATTGAATGTGATATTTTGGATGTAGTAGGGCTAGGAGAAGCGATGAAAGGTGTACAGCAAGTCTACCATGTAGCAGCAATGGTTTCCTTTGAGCCTAAGCACCGAAAGAAAATGCACCAAGTTAATATTGAAGGGACAGCTAATATTGTAAATCTTGCTTTAGAGCATGGAGTAGAAAAATTAGTTCATGTAAGTTCTATTGCAGCTATTGGGAGGAGAAAAAAGCTAAAAGAAATTACTGAAAAAACGAAATGGGAGAGAAGTGATTATAATTCTGAATATGCTATTTCAAAATATTTAGCAGAGCAAGAAGTATGGCGAGGCATAGCAGAAGGACTATCTGCCAATATCATTAATCCTGGAATTATTCTAGGAGCAGGATTTTGGGAAGAAGGTTCTGCAAGTTTTTTTATGAAGATGTGGAAAGGAAATAAAATTTATGGAAGAGGCGGAAATGGTTTTGTGGATGTCAGAGATGTGAGTCAATTGATGATAGAAATGATGGAGAGTGATATAGTCGGAGAGCGGTTTATTGCAGTTGGGGAAAACTGGTCTTATCAAAAAGTATTCGATATTATTGCAGATGCTTTAAATAAAAACCGTCCTACAATTGGACTTAATCCTTTGCTTGGAGGATTGGCTTGGAGAGTGGAATGGTTACGATCTAAATTAACTGGAAGCTCAGCTATCGTTACCAAAGAAACTGTTCAAAATTCCTTTCGTACTTGGGTTTATAGCAACCAAAAATCTATTGACACATTTAACTATCAATACATTCCTCTTGAAAAAACAATATTAGAAACGGGTGAGATCTTCCAGGGAATGGCAAAAAACAAATTAAAACCTTCCTATCTGTCTGTAAATCAAAATGTTACAAATTAATATTTTTTAATTTTTAAAACTACCCTAATAACGGTATTTTTAAAAATAGCAGTCAAAATATCCCACTTTGGCTAAGAAATTGCAACGTCACAATCAAAGAGCAAACCCTCCTTTTTTTAATAAAACAACATATTTATCCAACGTGACAGGATTATTCCCTCCTAGTCCTGAGTCTAACAACTTAACGCATGACTCAGAGAATTTCAAAAACCGCAATTTTTATTTTTATTCTATTGTTATCATTTTCAGCTTGTAAAAAAGACGAACCGATAGCAACTCCAGATCCAAATCCGAATACAACTGTTGATCCTCCAGTTGTTCCACCGGTTGAGCCACTCAAATATATTCCACCTTCAGAGCAACGGGATGGTGATCCTACAGATGGTTATAATTATCTTATTTATGGAGATTATCTGGATAGTGGTGCACCTTATGATTTGTACCTTAATTATGCAGGTACAGGTTCCAATAAATTAAATCGAACGGGCGATAATGCCAATATCAAATATACTCATACAGCGGTAACCGCTCCGAATGGAGTGCGAGTAGTTACCTCTAATTGTTTGGTTTGTCATTCTCAAAAAATTAATGGAGAAGTAGTGATTGGTTTGGGAAATGCAGTTGAGGATTATACTCAAAATCAATCAGGAACATTAGCAATTGTCGATCAGACTATTCAAGCTTTATATGGCCCAAATTCTCCAGAGTGGGAAGCATACGAACCATATAGTCGAGGACTTAATGCTGTAGCCGATCAAGTAGTGACTAGTGTTAAAGGTGTAAGTCCTGCTGATAAATTAGCAGTAACACTTTCGTCTTATATTAACAAGCACGACCTGACTTGGTTGGGACAATCACAATTACCTATTCCTAATGAAGTGATTCCGGCAGATGTACCTGCATGGTGGTTATTGAAAAAGAAAAATGCCATGTTTTCAACTGGAGTAGGACGAGGTGATTTTGCAAGAGTGATGATTGCTTCCAATGGTTTGACTGTTTCAGATTCTACCAAGGCGAGAGAAATTGATAATAATTTTGATGATGTCTTAGCTTACATCTATTCATTGGAAGCACCGAAATATCCAAACGAGGTTAATGAAAATAGAGTAGTATCAGGTCGTGAATTATTTAACACCAAATGCGCAACATGTCATGGTACTTATGGCGCTGATGAATCTTATCCAAATCTTTTGGTTTCATTAGATGAGGTAGGGACTGATCCATTTTTGACAAGAAGTAATTTTTCATATGCTTTCTTTGTTGATTGGTACAATACGAGTTGGTTTAGCAAAGGTAAAAACGCAGCTTATCTTAAACCTGAAAGTGGATATATGGCACCACCTTTAGATGGTATTTGGGCAACAGCTCCTTACTTTCACAATGGTTCTGTTCCAACTTTAGATGATGTATTGAATAGTGAAAATCGTCCTGAAAAATGGAAACGTTCTTATGGCACTTCTGCTGCTGATTATGACAACGAAAAAGTAGGTTGGAAATATACTGTGGAGACCGTGAGTGGAAGTAAAATTGTTTATGATTCAACTTTGCCTGGTTATGGAAACCAAGGCCATACTTATGGGGATGATTTGACGAGTGAAGAGCGTAAGGACTTGATTGAGTATTTAAAAACTTTATAAAAATGGATTGAGATAGTTTGATTTTGTTTGAGATAGTTTGGAAGTTCAAACTATCTCAAACTATCTCAAACAAAATTAAACCATTCCAAACTAAATCAACCCATTTTTCCTAACCCACTTCAAACCTTCTCTAACCGTCAATGGTTTAAGCGCATTATTTTTAATAAAATCAATTACCGCTTTCGGATTTTCTTTGGAATAATCACGAAGTGCCCAGCCTGCTCCTTTTTGGAGAAAAAACTCTTCTGAATTTTTTATTTGTAAAATATATTTGAATAATATTTTTTCATCAGTAGGATAATTTTTATACCGTTGGAAAATGATGGCGGTCCGTTGTAGCCAAATATTTTTAGATGCCATCCACCGTTCCGTTATGGGAATGATTTGTTGGGGAAAACGGATAAAATGCCAACCCACCATTTTTGAAATCCAATCTACCGTATCCCACCAGCTATGGGTAAGAATTAATTCTTCTAAAAATTCAATAAAATTTTCATCTTGTTTTTTACTTACCTTCTCTACCATCTGTATTCCAAAATAGTGGAGTTCCCGTTGCTCCTCTTGCAAACAAAGTCGTGCAAATTCAATTAATTGTTTTCCATGAAATACACCTTCTGATTTAAAGGTTTCCTTAGAAAATTTAACCCAAACAGGAGCCTTTATACCAAAATACTCAAATTTATTACGCATGTATTTCATTTGACCTTCAGCAATTTCAGGATTACCAAAATCTTGGAATTGAATAATGACTTTTTGCAAATATTGATTAGGTGTGAGCATAGTAATTTAATTAAGAGGATAATTTTTTCATCAAAAAGATAAGATGATTTTTAATATTTTCGACACAGCTTTAAGTAACGCGACTCTCCTGAGTCGTGACGATTTTCGACAAACACGCTTTTCGAAATATTGAAAAAAGCGTGTTTGTCGAAAATCGTCACGATTCAGGAGAGTCGCGTTACTTAAAGCTGTGTCGAAAATATTAAAATTTAGGATGGTTATGTAACCATTTAGCAAAAATACGTTATCCCCTTGTTAAAGGCCTGTTAATGATAGTAATAATTAAAAGAGTAAAAAAACTTTTCCTATTTTACCCGATCTTAGAATAAGTTTAAAAAATATTTTAAAGTTGATAAAGATTAGCCAACTTTGAATATGGCAAGCAACGTTGATAATAAAAAATAGTCTATCATTTTTTTAAAACCATCAAAACTAAAACAAACTACCTATGTCCAATCTTAAGATTATCATCCCCATTGCAATCATTGCATTACTTGGAGCCGCATATTTTTTTTCAGGGAGTAAATCTTCTACAGAACAATCCAATGTCATCAAAAAAACAATCGAGTTAGGGGATTTTATGGTAAAAGCCACAGCCACAGGTGAGCTTAAGGCTAAGCGTTCTGAAAAGATTCGAGGACCACAAGGATTACGTCAAGCTAATATTTATCAGTTGACTATTTCTGATATGGTACCAGAGGGGACGATTGTCGCAGAAGGTGATTATGTTGCAAAATTAGATCGTTCAGAACTAGATACTAAATTAAAAGACATCCAGACAGAGGTCGAAAAAATTGAAACTCAACTGGCTCAAACGGAAATCGATACCGCCATAGAATTAAGAGCAATTCGAGACCAACTCATCAATTTGAATTTTTCCAAACAAGAAAAAGAACTGGAAGTAGAGCAAAGTAAATATGAAGCTCCTATGGTTATTCAAAAGGTTGAAATTGAACTCCAAAGAACTGAAAGAGATTATAACCAGCTTCTTAGCAAATACCAATTAACCAAAGAAAAATCAGAAGCACAAATTTCTGAAATTCAAGCATCGCTCAAGCAGAATGAAGCTAAGCGAGATCGCTATATGAAATTAGGAAATGAATTGACGATTAAAGCACCCAAAAATGGAATGGTCATTTATCATCGAAATTGGAATGGAAAAATAACTACAGGCTCACAAGTGAGTGTTTGGAACCCAATTGTTGCGGAATTACCTGATTTGACAGATATGGTTTCAAAGACATTTGTAAATGAAGTAGATATCAGTAGAGTGAAAAAAGGACAAGATGTAAAAGTAAAAGTAGATGCTTTTCCAGATAAAGAATACACAGGATCAGTTATAGCTGTTGCGAATATTGGAGAGCAACTTCGTAATTATGATGCAAAAGTTTTTGAGGTAACGGTTCAAGTCAACGAGATGGATTCTATCCTTCGACCTGCCATGACTACTTCCAATGAGGTCATTACAGATATTTATAACAATGTACTTTCAGTTCCAATGGAGGCATTGCACAATGATAGTTTATCGTATGTTTTTTTGGAAAAAGAAGGCAAACTAGTGAAGCAAGAAGTGATTACAGGAATTTCAAATAATGATGAAGTGGTGATCGATCATGGATTAAAAGAAGGAGATACTTACTGGTTAAGTATGCCAGATAATGCTGACGATTTGAAGTTTGTAGCCGTTGACCCAAATATAAAAGAGCAAATCAAACGAAAACAAATTGCCGAACGAGAAGAACGGCAAGCTAAGATGAAAGAGAAGTTGAAAAATATGAAAGATGAGGATTTGATGGGAAGTGATGGTGGCGGTGGCGGAGGATTTATCATCGTTAATTAAGTAGCTACGGGCTTTTGCCCGTAGAAAAAAGACTAAACAAAATTTATTAACTACGGGCAAAAGCCCGGTAGCTACGAAAAAACGTGCAAAGAATATTATTCAACTTTTACCTCGCACTCGAAGGCGTATTTTCCAATCAACTTCGAGCCTTCCTTACTGCATTAGGAATTATTTTTGGAGTCGCTGCGGTGATTACCATGCTAGCGATTGGGACAGGTGCCAAGCAATCAATTTTAGAACAAATGAAATTGATAGGTACTAATAACATTGTAATTACATCTATTCTTCCTTCGCCCGAAGATGATAATCAACAAGCAGGTGGTAATAATGAAGAAAAAGTAAAATGGTCTCCTGGCTTGACGGTAGAAGATATAAAAGCAATGATGCATATCCTTCCGACTGTAGATCGAGCCAGCCCTGAGATCGAAATCAAAACCACTATCATCCAATCTGCAAAACTTGAAAAAGCAAAATGTATTGGTGTCACCAATGCTTTTTTTGAATTGAATAATTTGGGGATTTCAGATGGAAGTTTTTTTCATCAACAACATATCGAAAAAGGGAAACCAGTATGTGTGATTGGAAAAAGTATTCAACGTAAATTTTTTAATGATGAAAATCCCATTGGTAAAAAAATCAAATGTGGTAATACATGGTTGGATATCATAGGAGTTTTGGAACGACGAAATGCTTCAGAGGAAGATTTGGAAAGTTTAGGAATTCGAGATTATAATTCAGATGTGTACATTCCTATTTCAACCGCTTTATTGAGGTTTAAAAATAGAGCACTCGTTACTCGAAGTGATATCAAACGTGGAGATTGGGATGAAGGTGAAAAAAATGAAAATTATCATCAACTCGACAAAGTAATACTTCGAGTCAAAGATGCTTCGAAGATTTTAGCTACTCGTGATTTGGTTGGGAAAATATTAAAACGTAGGCATAAAATTGTAGACTACGAAATCCGAGTTCCTGAAAAAGAACTAGAGGCTCAACAAGAGAGTCAAGATACTTGGAACAACGTTTTAGCATTTATTGCAGGGATATCTTTGTTGGTAGGAGGGATTGGAATTATGAATATTATGTTGGCTACGGTGATGGAACGAATTAAAGAAATAGGAGTGCGTCGATCATTGGGAGCGACCCGTGATGATATAGTTTACCAGTTCCTATTCGAAGCAATATTTATTAGTTTGATAGGTGGAATTATAGGTGTGCTATTAGGAGTTGGAGCTTCTAAATTTATTGCAGCCAATTATGATATTCCTACGATTATCCCAATGTGGGCGGTGGTTTTATCCTTTTTTGTATCAGTTTCAGTAGGGCTTATTTTTGGGATTTTCCCAGCTCAAAAAGCTGCACGACAAGATCCAATTAAAGCATTACGAACAGATTGAATTAACGGTTAACAATTAATGATTAACCAATAATTTTGAAAAAAACATTATGAAAATAACTTCATTTAATTTAAAGCAAATGATTGATTTTTTTAAGCAGGCGAGTTTCTGTTTCTTTTTATTATTTTTTTGTAATAGTATTGTTTTTTCCCAAACGAAAAAATTACAATTAGGACTTTCAGATGTCATAGCGTTGGCGCAAAGTGATGCTCCAAATGTATTGTTAGCAAAAACTAGATTGGCTACAGATTATTGGAGTTATCAATCTTTTTTGGCTGATTTTAAACCACAGGTTGATTTGGATTTGACTCCAATGGATTTAAAGCGATCTCCTGTTGCGTTTTTGACGCCGACAGGGAGAAGTATCTTTTTACGACAAACAGCATTGAACTCATCTTTTGATGTCTCGTTGAGTCAAAGTATCGCTAAAACAGGAGGTCGAATTTTTGCAGGTACAGGATTGCAATATTATTTCAACTTTGAGACAGATGCCAACCCCAGTTCTTCTGATTTTTTTTCCACTCCAATTTATGTTGGATTTCAACAACCACTTTTTGGATTTAATGAAATGAAGTGGAATAAAAAAATCGAACCTTTGAGATACAACCAAGCGACTAAAGAATATGTGGAAGAAATGGAACAGATCGCAATGACAACTACGGAATTGTTTTTTGATGTGTACATCGCTCAAATTAATGTGAAGACTAATGAAATAAACAAAGCGAATGCAGATACTTTATACAATGTAGCTCAAGGAAGATATAGCGTAGGACGAATCGCAGAAACGGATTTATTGCAGATAGAATTAAGTGTACGAAATGCTGAAGCTGCACTTGCAAGAGCATTGTTGGAAAATCAAACAAGTACAGAACAACTTCGAAATTTTCTTGGAATAAAAGAGGTGGTGAGTTTTGAATTGACACCTCCTGATGACTTACCGAATTTTATTGTGGATGCAACCAAAGCCTTGGAAGCGGCTAAAAGAAATCGTAGTAAATCTATTGAATTACAACGGCGACTGATGGAAGCAGATATGAGTGTAGCACGGGCAAAGAGTAATTCAGGATTGAATGCTAATATTACTGGATTAATTGGACTGTCTCAAACTTCAGAAACCTTGGGTGATGCGTATAAAAAACCTTTGGATAGGGAAGAAGTCGCCATACGATTAAGTATTCCGATTGCGGATTGGGGAAAGGCAAAATCTCGAATGAAAATTGCAGAAGTGACAAAAGAATTTATTGTCATGGATGTGGAACAAGATCGTATCAATTTTGAAAGAGAAGTTTTATTGAATGTTCAGCAGTTTGATATGGTCAAAGATCAAGTAGACTTAGCCTATCGTGCATATGAGATTTCTGAAAAACGAGAAGATATCACACGTAAAAGATATTTGATTGGAAAGATAGAAGTGATTGATTTGAACCTAGCGATTAGGGAAAAGAATGAAGCATTGGCGGCATACATGATAACGTTGCGAGCATATTGGACTTCTTATTACCGGTTGCGAAGTTTGACTTTGTATGATTTTGAAAATGGGAAATCGTTGGTTAGGGAAGTGGATTTTGAATAACTGTTGAGTTAAACAGCTCAACAGTTATTCAAAAAATGTTATACCTACTTGATATAGAATTTAAAAATTATTCTTCAAGTTTTACTTCAAAACTTCCCATTTTAAACCTAATCGTATCAGGTCCATTAGGATCATATTTTACTCGACTTGTATCAATATAGTAGGTCGCTTGAAATGTACCACGAAACCATCTACTCTCTTCATCATAAGAATCAACAGTAACAAAACTTTGACTTTCATCTTCTAATACAAAATATAAATCCCCAGTCACATCTCCATCTGAGACAACAGTAATATAATTAGAAGCTGTTTTAGTACCTACTCCTGGATCAAAAGTGTTGTATAAAGCGTAAGTTCCTGTAATTTTTGGAATTCTGGAGAAACCTAACCTTTGCCGTAGAGTTCCTTCTGAGTTAAAAACATCATAATACATATCTACCCCATGTCCTTGGTTATTCTCGACACCTCTTGCTTTACCTTCCCATTCTATTCCATTTTTTAATGCTTCAGCTTTTCCATTTTCGAAATCGGGCTTGAAGTCTTTGTTACAGCTAAAGAGAAAAATTAATAATAAAAATATTGTTATATATTTCATGTGTTACCTTTTTATATAAGTCAAAAATTAGCGCTAAGTCAAACCGTATCTGATAAGAGAATCAACTTATCAGTTATGGTTTGACTTATTACTTTATAAGTGAATTAAAATTTTATTAGTTTTTTGCTAGTCATTGCACCATGACTATCATAACATGATAGGATTGAGATTCCTTTGTAGGTATTGTTAATGATAAATTTATGTTTTCCCGAACTTAGGAACCTATTTTTAAAAATAGGTTTTATCAAATTACCTGTATTGTCTATTAGATCCAATGTATATTTTCCTGAATTTGGAATATCTATTTCTACTTGTTGCTCTATACCTGAGACTGGGTTTGGAGTAATATTTAATATAAAGTCAGGATTAAAGGTTTCTATTTTCATAAAATCACATCCCGATTCGTTTCCAGGAAAGTTATTGGATGAAGTTATACTTATTTGGTCAGAATCCGAATCTCCAGTAGAGCTTACCACAGAAACTCTAACAAATAAAACATCTCCTTCTGTACACGATAACTCAATCTCTGTATAGGAATTGCCAGAAGGAGTAAAGCTAGTCCAGTTAATTCCATCAGAACTTTTTTCCCATGTATAGGTGTATGTGGCACCTGCTGTTCCTGTATATATATTTGTTTCAAGAATTGCATTCTCACAGGGGCAGCTAAAACTTGGACCATTTAAGTTAACTCCAAATGGGACTACAGTTTCTATGAATCCTGCAACAGTACATGCTGTATTTTTTATTTGAGTGACATTGTCCTTTTCATTCTCTTTGCCTGTCTTTCTAAACATAAATTTAACTTCAGGATTTGAAAGGTGTTTAACTCTATCATGTTGTTTACTCATGATAGTCGATCTATTTTTTCTACAAGGCCAGTTGCCTACTTTAAATGAATGACCTCGGCGGCTATCATTTAAATCAGGGTGTTCATGTCCCGCACCAAATAGATGAGCAACTTCATGAGCAAAAGTAAACCTCCCACTAGCTGCTGCTCCTACCTGTACAATTGCATAAGCATTTGAACTTGTAACACTAAGTGGATCACTTGCGGCTATCCAACCAAATGAACCACCATAATCTCCATCAGTCAATAATATCACGATGTCAGCCTCAGCGTCACTTCTTAAGGAATTGGCTATAGGGTCAGTAGATAGTAAAACTGCATCTTCAGAGGCATTAATACCTTCAGTAAAGTTAGCTAAGGGCAATATATCAACAAGGATTATAGATAACTCACAACTACTAATATTGCTATTGATTAGGATTTGATTAGTTTGATTTACTGCTAATTTTGCCCTACTAGGAATATTGCTACATTCGCTTTGAAGTGCATTATTGGTGTATAATACTAAGCATCTAACATCACAATTTCCATTGCCATCTCTTGTTTCTACGTTTCCTTTAGGGGCTTGAAGGTTAGTACTATCATAGTTTGACTCTACACCACATTCTTCCTCTGTAAATTTCGAATCATCTACTTTAGAAAGAACAGATGTCGAATCACTTATTTCAATAATTTCATAAGCTTTATCATCAACTGTGATATGCCCTATTTTACCATGTGTTGAAGAAATTAAGGTCATTGTTCCTGTTCTACATGAGCAGAGCGTGGTATCTTGTTTTATTTCTCCATACCATTCATAATCACCTTCATCATTATATTTTACATTTTTTGCTTGGTAGGTTAGAGTTCCGCAGGGATCATTTGGAATGTCTATTTCTATTTTTCCATTATTTTGATTTTCAATAAGAGATTTGAAGTTGATAAAATAAAATTCATGGTACATATCACTTGCAATAATCTTATTATAATTCTGCTGTTCTTGAAATCCTAAATTATCGTATGTAATTAATTTTTCATCAAACAAATAATCTTGGGCAATTGTAGCGTTAGGTATAAGAAATAAGAAATAAGAAATAAGAAATAAAAGAAATAAAGTTGGAGATGTTTTTAAATTTCATAATTAGATCGTTTATTTTAATTATTAAAAAAAAGTGTTTTTGTACTACTATTAGTATATGCGCTAATATAAAACTATTAAATCTATTTTTAATAATTTATTTCAAATGAATTTTAAAAATAAGTTGAAGTTTACTAGAACTTCTAACTTATCCTCGACCACACCCTAAACGACTTCGAATTTTTATCCATAAAAACTCTTAACTGTACATGTTCAGGTTTCATAAACTTAGGATCATCATCCAAAATACGAGCCGCCACTTCTCTTGCTGTTTGTAAAATCCGTCCATCTCTAGCCAAGTCAGCAATTCTAAAATTTAAAATTCCACTCTGCTGCGTTCCTTCGATATTTCCAGCACCACGTAATCGTAAGTCGGCTTCTGATATTTCAAAACCGTTATTGGTAGCGACCATTGTATTAATTCTTTCTCGACCATTGGCAGATAATTTAAAACTCGACATGAGAATACAATAACTTTTATCTGCCCCACGACCTACACGACCACGTAATTGGTGCAGCTGCGATAATCCAAAACGTTCTGTATTTTCAATTACCATTACAGATGCATTTGGAACATTTACCCCAACTTCAATCACCGTCGTTGCGATCATAATTTGAGTTTCATTTTTTACAAAACGTTGCATTTCAAATTCTTTATCCTTAGCTTTCATTCGACCATGAACGATGCTGATTTGATATTTTGGAATAGGAAACTCTCTCGATAACGATTGATAGCCTTCCTCCAGATTTTGTAAGTCTAATGTTGCAGATTCTTCAATCAAAGGATAAACCACATAAACCTGCCGCCCCAAAGCAATCTGTTCTCGCATAAAACCAATCACTCGCATTCGGTGATTTTCAGTACGATGAACGGTAGTTACAGGTTTTCGACCAGGTGGTAATTCATCAATTACCGACACATCCAAATCACCGTACAAAGTCATCGCCAATGTTCGTGGAATAGGGGTAGCCGTCATGACCAAAATATGAGGAGGATTAGGTTTACTTTTCGCCCAAAGTTTTGCACGTTGTTTTACTCCAAAACGATGTTGCTCATCCGTGATGGCTAAACCTAAATTTTTAAAGACAACAGGATCTTCAATAAGCGCATGTGTACCAATCAAAATATCTATTTCACCTGCTGCTAATTCTTCAAGCAAGAGTTTTCGTTTTTTACCTTTTACGGTACCTGAAAGAAAACCAACTTTAATATCCATTCCTTCTACATATTCTGAAATACCTTGTTCATGTTGTCGTGCTAAAATTTCAGTTGGAGCCATTAGGCAAGCTTGGTAGCCATTGTCTAAAGCCATTAGCATTGCCATCAATCCAACGATGGTTTTTCCACTTCCTACATCACCTTGTAGCAGTCGATTCATCTGAACACCTGCGCCAAGATCTTTTCGAATTTCTTTGAGTACTCGTTTTTGAGCACCAGTTAATTCAAATGTAAGTTTGTTGTTAAAAAATCCATTAAACTTTTCTCCAATCGATCCAAAGACAAATCCTAGAATGGCATCTTTTCGCCGTCGCCGAACTTGTAGTAATCTTATTTGTAGAAAAAATAGTTCTTCAAATTTTAATCGATTGGTAGCATTGTCCAATTCTTTTTGATCCTTTGGAAAATGAATACTAACCAATGCTCGAAAGTGAGAAGGGAATCGAAATTTTTTAACGATATAATCTGGTAAGTTTTCAGGAAGATCAGATGGAGAAATTTTTTCCAATAAAGTTTTTATCAACTTTCGCCGACCTTTGGCATCCAAGCCTTTGGTATTTAATTTATCAGTACTTGGATAAACTGGGGCAAATGCATTGGATCTTTTTGCCGTTTCAGGATTTAATGCTTCGATTTCAGGGTGCGGGATATTATTTTGTCCATTAAATGAATTCACTTTTCCATACACGACATACTCTCGTCCGATGACTAAATTTTTTTCCAAAAAATGAACACCTCTAAACCACACTAATTCAATCACTCCAGTCTCATCTCGTAATCTTCCAACCAATCGTTTTTTTCTACCATCTCCTTTTGTTTCCAACCGTCGGAGCACTCCTTTTAATTGTACAGCATTACTATCAGAAGAGACATCTCTGATTTTATGAAACTTCGTTTTATCCACATATCGAAATGGAAAATGCCGTAACAAATCCCCAAAAGTATGAATCCCCAATTCCTTTTTGAGCATATCACCCTTGATAGGCCCTACGCCTTTAAGATATTCTATCGGACTTTCTAATATATTTCGAGTTGGATTCATGTGTTTTTTTTTGAGACCGCTTCGCTGAGAGAGGAGAGATCGTTGCCTGTGGCAACTGTGAAATCGCTACGCTGTCAGACTTCGAAAAATCGTAGAAAACGAAAAATCGTCAATCTGACAGCGAAGCGATCTCACAGTTGCCACAGGCAACGATCTCTCCTCTCTCAGCGAAGCGGTCTTTTCCTCCTGCAAATAAAAAGAGGTTTATCGAACTTTCAAAATTGGTTTATCGTTTGCTTATCAATATCTTTGCATAAAATTACTTTCTTTAAGTACAATCATAATTAAATAATGGTTTTCTTAAAGTTCAAAAATTAAATAAATGAAAAAAGAAAGCAAACGCCAACAACAAGTGGCGGAAGTGATAAGACGTGATTTTAGTGCGGTTTTACAACAAATGGGTTCTTACGTTTACGGAAGTGAAATATTAGTAACTGTTACTCAAGTGAAATTGACACCTGACTTTGGACTCGCAAAAATTTATCTCAGCATATATAATACTGAAAACAAGCAAGCGGTACTTTTAATGATGGAGGAAGAAAAAGCTCGCCTTAAATCTGAACTGGGCAATCGTATCCGAAAAAGAGTAAGACGTATTCCTAATATCGCTTTTTATGAAGATGAGACATTGGATGAAATGTATCGTCTACGAGAGTTGTTTGATAAAATGCATGATGAAAATCAAATGGGAGATGAATCAAATGGTTAACGATGAACTGTTAATGATTAATCAATAACGGTGATTTTCAATATTATGATTTATCATTAAAATTAAATTATTTTGGTTCATAGTAAACAGATACAAGTTCACCGTTTAATCAAGATGTTTCGAGCTGCTGCTGAAGGCAAGACTTGGCATGGGCAAAATGTTTTGGAAACACTAAAAGATGTTACAGCTGAAGATGCTGCGGCTCACCCTATTGAAGATAATCATTGTATTTGGGATTACCTTTTACATATTATTAATTGGAGAGAATATGCAGTTAGGAATATTTTGGATGATGAACCATATATCATTGAATTGAATACAGTTAAAGATTGGACACCTATTTCTGATTATTCTGAAAAAGCTTGGAAAACAGCATTAGAATTATATCAAAAGAGTACGGAAGATTTGGTGAATGCGATGGGAACTATGGATGATGCTCAATTGAATGAAATAGTGTCTGGAAATAAATATACCTTTTACACTTTATTACATGGGGTGATTCAGCATGATATTTATCATTCTGGACAGATTGTTTTGTTGAAAAGAATGTTGAAGAAGTTGTGATATATTGTTGTGTTTTATGTTAAAAAACAATATTAGAATAGGGTATACTTTTTTTCTATTTTTAGCTTATGAGAAAGCGTAAACCTAAAGGAAAGGATCAAGACGAATCAAAAAATGAAGGAAATTTATTTGATAAAATATTTAAGGAAAATGCAGAAACTACATTTCTAGAGTTAGCTGCAAAACGATTAGGAATCAAAATTAAAAGCTATCAACCACTTCCTGAAAAAATCCAAACAACCCAAGAAAGAGAAGCTGATTTTTTAAATCTTGTCAAAACAGATGATGGACAAGAGTTGATTTTACACATTGAATTTCAAACTCAAAGTGATAAAGAAATGGTTTATCGGCAGGCAGAATATCATGGCATAGAATTGAGGAAATACCAAAAACAAATTAAACACGTTGTTATTTATCTAGGGGAAACACTACCTAAAATGCCTTCAAAATTAAAGGAAGAGGAAATTTACAAAGGGTTTGAATTGATTGATGTACATAGATTAGATGCCAATCAATTATTATCATCACAAATTCCTGAGGAAATTATATTAGCAATTTTAGCGAATTTTGATAAAAGTAAAGCTGAAGGAATAATACGATTATTGCTAAGGAATTTAAAGAACATTTGTCAAAATGAAAACGAGCTAAGAAAATATATTACCCAATTGTTAATTTATGCGAAATTGCGTAAATTAGATTCATTAACTGAAAAAATAGTCGAAGTCATGCCAATAACATATGATATAACCAAAGATACTTTTTATCTACGAGGACAGGCAAAAGGAATAGAGCAGGGACGAGAGCAAGCTGATGAAATGGTAAGTGAAAAGGTGATTGCCTCAATTAAAAATATGCTAAAGAAAGGAGCGGATATAAAATTTATATCCGAAGTGATGGAAGTTACTCAAAAATATGTCAAGCAGATCCAAAAAGAAATGAAGAAAAATAATTAACCGCTTCTAAAAAAAAAGCTCATTTGAAATTTCAAATGAGCTTTTTTTTATGACAAAACATTGATCTGTTTTGCTAACTGTTTCGATAATCGAATTTCTTTCCCATCCAGATCTAATTCCACCGAGTCTCCTTCTATTTTTTTTATTGCAAAAGTAGTGTTAGGAAGCAATCCTAATTTCCAAAGTTGTGCTGTAATATGTTCATTCATTTGCTGTTGTGCAATTTTTGCATTTTGCAAAAGCTTTAAATTGATAAGCGGAAAATCAGGAATTCCCAATTTTTTTGGAATAGGAGAACCATGTGGATCTGTTGCTGGAAATCCCAATTTTTGATCTACTTCATCTAGGATTTCTTCAGTCAATAAATGCTCATATTTTTCAGCATCTTCATGAATTTGCTCCTCAGTTAATCCCATTTCTTGTACCAAATAAGTTTCCCAAAGTCTATGAGCACGTACTAGCTTAGTCGCTTCTTGTTGTCCTGAATTAGTCAGGACGACTTCATTATTTTGGATTTTAACAAAACCATTTTTCGACAAAGAATTTAGGTGAGTACGTAACAATGATTTTTTAAAACTTAGTTTTTCTAAAAGAGTAGGAAAGGAGAGTACACCTTTGTTATTTAATTTTAAAGCTTGTTTAAGTGTATCCTCCAATTCAATTTTTCTCTGCAATTTTCTTTTTCTAAAAAAACGAAAAACCAATCCTCGCTTAGGTGCAAATAATGCTGCCATTAAATAAAACAAAGTAGCGACAATGGTCATAGCTGGACCAGGTGTAGTCTCTAAAACTACGGCTAAAATAAATCCAACCACCGCAGCCATCACTCCTACAAAACCCGAAATCCCAACTGCCCAATGCAACCGATCCGTTAATAACAATGCTGTTGCAGCAGGAGTAATCAACATGGCAACGACCATAATTACACCTACTGTTGTCAAGGATGCAACAACGGCTACAGACAATAATAACATCAAATAATAGTGAATTACTTTAGTAGAAATACCCATCGTCTCGGCAATGACAGGTTGAAAAGTAGTTGCAAAAAAGTAGCGATAAAAGACAATTATACTCAGTAAAACATATAGCATAATTCCAATCGTTAAATTGACATCTTGGCTCGAAACACTTAACACATTTCCAAATAAAAAGTCAGTCAGATCGGGAACATGAACACCACTTTCTTGTTTACTGATTCGGGAGATACCCATCACTCCCATAGCAAACATGGCGGTAAAGACAATCCCGATGGCGGCATCGTTTTTTGTATTAATATTATGTTGTAGCCAAGTGATACCTACCGCTGCAACTAATCCTGCAATAACGGCTCCTGTAAAAATTCCTAAAGCTGAATTTCCAAAAAAGATAAAGGCGACAACAACTCCAGGCAACACAGCATGTGACAACGCATCCCCTATCAAAGCCATATTCCGCAATACGATAAAACAGCCTAGCATACCACACATTAATCCAACCATAGCGGAAGCGGCTAATGCTTTGTAGGCTAAATCTAATTGAAAAAAGTAGTATAATTGATCCATTTTTTTTAAACTTTGACTCAAATATAAGAATATTTTACTTAATAGAAATAAATTTTTAGACGAGTCTAAAAAATACATTTTGATTTTGATTTAAAAAACGAATTATGAAAAAATACGATTGGTTACTTTTTGATTTAGATAATACGATTTTGAATTTTGATAAAGCGATGGATTATGCTTTTCATAAAACAATTAGTGATTATAAAATCCCCAAAGATGAAAATCATTTTTCCATTTACCATAAAATAAATAAGGCTTGCTGGGCAGATTTAGAGAAAGGAATTATTACTCAAGATGAATTGCGAACATTGAGGATGAAACGATTTTTAGAAGCTATTGATTCTGATTCAGATCCTATCAAATTTTCAGAAAGTTATCATCTCAATCTTTCGGATAAGATATTTTTTATTGAAAATGCAAAAGGTTTGATTGAAAAATGGAGTAAAGAGTTTCCTCTTGTTTTGGTAACGAATGGTCTTAAAGAAATTCAAAGAGCACGTTTAGCAAAATCTGATTTGGAAAAATATTTTCAGCATATTGTGATTTCTGATGAGATAGGAGTGGCTAAACCGCACGCAGGTTTTTTTGATTATGTTTTTGAAAAAATTGGTTTTCCTGAAAAAGAAAAAACACTCATTATTGGAGATAGTTTGAGTTCAGATATTCGAGGAGGAAATGATTATGGAATTCATACTTGCTGGTTGAATTTACATGGAAAGGTTGCGCCTGAAGGTAATCGACCTACTTATGAGATAAAAAGAATTGAAGGAATTGGGAATGTTCTTTAGTGCGTTTTTCCCACGTTTAACGTAGCTGCGGGGTTTAACCCGTAGTAAAAAAATTACACCTTTTGATTTTAATTTTACTGCGGGTTAAAACCCGCAGCTACGTTAAATGTGGGAAAAAATGCGATTAAACTTCTTTTCTCAACACCTCCAAAGGCGGCTTAGTCAACACCTCTCGACTATTCAATAAACCAATCAAAACAGTCAAAGTCGTAATACTTAAAAATATCCAAAGAGAAGGCAATAAATCAGGCGTAAACGGAACATTAAATACAAATTTAGCCAACATAAAACTTCCAATAAATGCTAACCCTACACCCGTCAAAGTCGCTAATGCTCCAAGCATAAAATATTCTAAAGCATTGATTCTCAAGATCTGTCTACTCTGTGCGCCAAGCGTTCGTAACAATACACTTTCTTTAATTCGTTGATACTTACTCAGTACGACGGAACTAATCAAAACTAACAGTCCAGTCAAAATGCTAAACAACGCCATAAACCGAATTACAAAAGAAACTTTTCCTAAAATATCATCTACTGATTTTAAAATTTGAGAAAGGTCAATGGCCGTTACACTTGGAAATGCTTTGACTAATTCACGTTGAAAAGTTGCAGATTGTTCAGGAGATTCTGCTCTCGAAACGACTACGTGAAATTGAGGTGCTTTTTCCAAAACTCCTTTTGGAAAAAGAACAAAGAAGTTGGTTTGTACTCGATTGAAATTTATTTTTCGAATACTGCCAACTACTGTTTCAATGAGTGCACCTTGTACATTCCACACCATTTTAGTTCCAATTGAAGCATTGGCTGCATCAGCAATTCGATCTGCAATTGAAATATAAATTGTTCCATCATCAGCTTTTTCTCCATGCCATTCTCCTTCTACAAGTTCTTCCGTATCAATCAAAGAATCACGATAAGTAACTCGAAATTCACGATTGTAAACCCATCGCCTCACTTCGCTGGTAGTATCCTGTAGTCTTTGAGATTTCGTAACCCCGTCCAAGGTTTCTAATTTCATATTGACCAAAGGAACTTGCTGAATAAGCGGTAAATCATTTTTTGTAGCCAACTCAGCCACACCATCTTTATCTTTAGTTTGAATATTGAATAAAATCATATTCGGTTGATTATCGCTACCTGTGATTTCCACCTGTTGGAGTAAAAGATCTTGGGTGAAAAATAAAGTTGAGATAAATGCAGTTCCCAAACCAATTGAAACAATTAAAATTAAAGTCTGGTTATTTGGACGATAAAGATTGGCAATACTTTGGCGCCATACAAAACTCCAATTGGTAGGAAAAAATTTCCGTACTGACCAAACTAAAAACTTCGCAACACCTGCTAATAACAATAAACCTCCGCCAATATTTAAAGGAAAAATAGCAGCTTGGACAGCGCTTCCCGTTTGGAAATAAGTAAAGCCAGCTACAAATAAAAATATCAATAAATAAACCACCCATCGTAATGGATCAGTCCCTGCAACATCATCTTCATAAGAAGCTCTTAAACTTCGTAATGGAGAAATTTTTCGAATACTTAAAAGTGGTAATAATGCAAATAAAACCGCAATACTTAATCCTGTTAAAACACCTTGCCCTATGGCAGTCATAGAAACATTGGCACTCACTCCTTCCAATGGTAAAAAGTCTTTTAAAACAGTAGGCAGTAAAACTTGAATACCACTTCCTAACAATGCTCCTACAATAGAACCAATCAGTCCCATTGCCATGATTTGAAGTAAATAAATTAAAAATGCCTGACGACCACTTGCTCCCAAACATCGTAAGATAGAAACAGTCGAGATTTTATCTTTGATATAAATATGTACGGCACTTGCTACTCCAATACAGCCTAAAAGCAAGGCAATAAATCCAACCAAGTTTAAAAAAGAATTGACTGATGCAAATGCTTCACTCAAATCTTCTTTTCGAGTTTCTACGGTTTCACTTCGGATGCTAGCCAGCCGAAAATCATCTCTCATATCTTTCCTAAATTCATCAACTTCAAATCCTTTTTCAAAAAGATAGTAATGATCATATTCAACCAAACTACCCATTTGTACTAACTGTGTTGCTTCTACATAAGACATTGGAATGTAGACAGCAGGTGCTGCCAAGGAAGCAATCCCTGCGGCACCCGGCGCTGCATCAAGTTGTCCTGCTATTTCAAATGTAACTTCTCCAATTTTGATAGAATCACCTGGAGACATTTCAAACTGAACGAGTAAGGTTTTATCAACTAATGCTTTTTTTCCTTTTTGAAATTCATTAGCAGCACTTGCTGGAGTCGTGGTTATTTTTCCATAAAAAGGATATTCGCCCTCAAGACCGATGATTCGAGAAAGTCGAGTATCGCCCGTTCTAGGAAAAGTGGCCATCGAAACAAAATTGATTTTCGAAGACTGTTTAAGACTGGCTTCGGCTAACACTTTCGAAAGAGAATCGGGGAGGGGTTGATTGATTTCTAATCGAAGATCAGCACCTAATAATGATTGGGCTTGATTATCGATGTCAGCTTGAAGATTTTCACTAAAAGAATTAATAGCCACCAAAGCTGCTATTCCGATAATGATAGAAGAGATAAATAACAATAGCCTTGCAAGATTGCGGCGACTATCTCTCCAAGCCATTTGGAGTAACCATGAAAAAGAAGGTTTAGACATATTATTATTTTACTAATATTTAAGTTTAGTAGGATTCTTTTGAATCGGATTTATTTTATCTTTGTCTACAGTTTTAAGTAACGTGACTCTCCTGAGTCGCGACGTTATTCGATAAACAGGTTCAAATAAATATTTTCGAAAAACGTGTTTGCCGAATACCGTTGCGACTCAGGAGAGTCACGTTACTTAAAGCTGTGGATTCGACATTCATTTAAAACACCAAAAGTATGAATCGGTTTACGGTTACCCTCATTTTACTCAGTCTTTTTCTACCAAATGTTTTTTCTCAAAGATTAAATAACGCAATTGAGACTTTTGCAAATGATCCTGCTTTTAAATATGGCGGGATCAGCGTAAGTATAGTAGATGTCAAAAGTGGGAAATTAATTGCGGGACACCAGTCAAATTTAGGAACAACTCCCGCGTCTTCGTTAAAAGTAATTACCACGGCTGCCGCATTGCATTATCTGGGAGAAGATTTTAAATTCAAAACAGAATTGCAATATGATGGACATATTGATGAGAACGGAACCCTAAATGGTAATTTATATATCAAAGGATTTGGTGATCCAACATTGGGTTCACATCATTTTAAAAAAGCAGAAACATTGGAAGTCGTCATGCAAAAATTTGCGAAGGCGATCAAAGATGCAGGTATCAAAAAAATAGATGGCCATATCATTGGAGATGCTTCCTATTTTGATACAGAGGTGGTTGGAAATAAATGGTTATGGGAAGATTTAGGAAATTATTATGGAGCAGGTGCACATGGTTTGAATATTCAGGAGAATATGTATTTTATTGACTTTCAGCAAGTTAGTACAGTAGGGGCAACTCCTAAAGTTGTTAAGATTCGCCCGACCATTCCTAACTTACTGCTGCTAAATGAGGTGAAATCAGATGTGAAAGGAGGTGGCGACAATGCCTATGTTTTTGGAGCACCTTATGCCTACACCAGATATATAAGAGGAACGATACCTGTTGGTAACAAGAGATTTACAATTAAAGGTTCTATTCCTGATCCTCCGTTTTTTGCTGCCCATCTCTTGGCTGATGTTTTGGAAAAAAATGGAATTACAACTTCAAAATTGACTTCATCTTATTTCGATTACAAAAGGAATTTAGATTATAAAGAGTCAAAACGGGCTACTTTTTTTACCTACCATTCTCCTAATCTGCGTGAGATTGTGGTCAAGACGAATATGAAGAGTGTCAACCTTTATTGCGAAGTAATGTTAAGAATGATAGGTAAAGAAGTAAATAATGAAAGTACTCCAGAAGCAGGGTTGAAAGCGGTTTATGATTTTTTAGAAAAAAAGAAAATGAATACGGAAGGTTTCTTTTTATTGGATGGAAGTGGATTATCTCCAATGAATTCTGCAACAAGTTTTCAAATGGCTCAGGCCATTCGGATTTTTATTCAAGATACAAAAATTGCAGATACGTTTAAAAGTTCCTTGCCAGTGTCTGCTCGATCAGGTTCTATGAAATATTTGTTACGGGGAACTGCTGCGGAAGGAAAAGTGTTTGCAAAAAGTGGAGGGATGGAAAGAGTTCGATCTTATACTGGATATATGAAAACGAAATCAGGGCAACTGCTTAGTTTTTCTATGATTGCAAATAATTTCACTTGCAAAAGTTCTCAAGTACGCAAAAAAATGGAAAGATTGATGTTAGCCATTTATGAAAATTAAATACCTTTATGACCTTAGATTTGGGATTCTGAGTATTGGGTATTGAGAATAATAATATTATACCTTTTTATAAAATCTCAACACCCAATACTCATAATCTCAAATCCAAGACGTACCTTTACATAAACATAATTTTTAATGAGAATAATCTACACTTTCTTTTTTGTTATCATATTAATGACTTTTTCCTGTGTTGGTGAATATAATAGTGGGAAGAATAATGAGTTTACAAATACTCATGACTATTCAACGGAAGAATCTTATAAAGAGGTCAAACCTCTAGTCAAACCGACTGATATGTCAGTAAGAAGTACTTGGCAAAAACCGAATGAAGTACTCAAACGTATTGGAAACTTGAATAGGAAAGTAGTTGCAGATATTGGAGCAGGTACAGGATACTTTTCGTTTCATTTTTTGGTGAGTCCTACTGAAAAAGTAATTGCTATTGAAATTGAACAAAATAAACTAGATACGATTCAAAGTACGATGAATGCCGCTCCAGACTTCGATGAAGAGACGAGAAAGAAATTAGAACTACGCTTAGTTTCCACAGATAATCCAAATCTTAAAGATGATGAAGTAGATGTAGTGTTTATTTCAAATACTTATCCTTATATCGAAAATAAGGTAGAATATTTGAAAATAGTAAAACAAGGAATGAAGAAAAAAGGGCGAATAGTTATTGTGGATTATAAAATGAAAATACTCCCTGAAATATTTCCACCTATTGATGAGAGAGTTCCTTTGTTTGAGGTAGAAAACCAATTGCAGGAAGCAGGTTTTAAACATCTTCACTCAGACGATCAGTTATTGAATTTTCAATATGTTGTAATTGCTGAAAAAGAATAATGAATTTTTCATAATGAGTTTATGACTAGAAAGAAATCAACCACCAAAGCATATTTGGTGGTTTTGTTTTTAGGGATAATTAATTTTATTTCTCCAACTTTGAATCTTTGGGGAAGTTATGACTTAAATAGAACTATTGGGTGGGGATGGGATATTTCAAATTACTTTTGGTATTATGATTGGTATTTAAATTTATGTTGGGGGTTTCTTTTTCCTATTACGTATTGGCTTTTAGAAAAAAAATATTTTTTATCCTTTCCATTTATATTGCTTCAAGTTATTGCAATTCTATTGTTAATATCTTCTCGATGGATGTTTCCAGTTTTGAGACCTTACTTAGAAATTACTAATTGGTTTGTATTTTTTATCAATATCACCATAGCTTTAGTTATGGGAAAAAGAAAAGGTGAATAGTATTTCTACCATTCACCTTTTTATATTTTGGGTTTTTAGACAAATCCTGAGAAGAATAAAAAAGCAGTCATCCCGCACCTTCGATTCCTAAAGGAAAGCCCTCGCTAGTTCAACGGAGCGGGAGGATTTCCCTTTAGGGTAGGGTGAGGGCTGCCTCCACAATATCTGCCTAAGAAATATTTTTTTCAAAAGAAGAACTACTTGCCAAATTACAAGAGCCACTAAATGAATCGATTTAACTAATCAATTCTTTTACTTCTTTTAAAATTAATTTCTTTCGCTCAGGGCCTGTTGAAACCATAGTTACAGGCACATCCAATTCCTTTTCAATATTTATTACAAATTCTTTTGCAGCAGCAGGTAATTTATTAAAATCAGTAATGCCATCCAATGACTCTTCCCATCCGTCATGAGTTCTGTATAATGGAACTACTTTGATATTATTAATATCATAAGGAAGTTGGTCATGAACACCATCTTGATATTGATAATGTGTACATGCTTGAAGTGTTTCAAAATTGTTGAGGACATCAATTTTTGTCATCACCAATTGAGTCACACCATTCAGCATAATCGTATATTTCAATTGTGGTAAATCAATCCAACCACATCGTCTAGGGCGACCTGTAGTTGCTCCAAATTCTCCACCTTCAGATCTCAAAAATTCTCCAATCTTATTTTCTTGCTCTGTAGGAAATGGTCCACTTCCTACACGAGTACAATAAGCTTTTGTAATTCCGATTACTTCACCAATCGCTGATGGAGCAATTCCTAATCCACTACAAACACCTGCAGTAATTGTATTCGAAGAAGTTACAAATGGGTATGTACCAAAATCAATATCCAACATTGAACCTTGAGCACCTTCTGCCAAAATCCGTTTTCCATCCTTCAATGCTTGATTGATATAATACTCTCCATCCACATGTTTTAAGTTTTTCAAAACTTCCAAACTCTTAAACCATTGCGCTTCTTCTGCCGCTAAGTCAAAATCAATATCTGGAAAAATCTGAACTAACTTCAAATGTTTTTTACGTAAAGCCATATAACGCTCTTTAAAGTTAGGCAAACTAATATCACCTACTCTAATTCCGTTACGACCAGTCTTGTCCATGTAAGTTGGTCCGATACCTTTTAAGGTAGAACCTATTTTCGCTTTCCCTTTTGATGCTTCAGATGCAGCATCCATTAAGCGATGTGTGGGTAAAATCAAATGAGCTTTACGAGCTACCAGTAGTCGATCTTTATAATCAACATCAGCTGCTTCTAAGTTTTTGATTTCTTTTTCTAAGGTGATGGGATCGATGACGACACCATTACCAATTACATTAAGTAAGTTTTCTCTAAAAATACCAGAGGGGACGGTGTGAAGCACATATTTCTTACCATCAAATTTCAAAGTATGTCCGGCATTTGGACCACCTTGGAATCTTGCTACAACATCATAGTTGCTAGCTAAGTAATCTACGATTTTGCCTTTACCTTCGTCTCCCCATTGAAGACCTAGTATGACATCAACTTTCATAATAGAAATGTTTTGTTTTAGGAAGTGACAAGTCTTGTGTTGTCGAATTCCTTGAAGTTGTTTTAAAAACTAAAAACCTAACAAACACATTTGGTCTGTTAGGTTTTTAATTATTCGTAAATAATTAAATGCGAATATACGACTTATTTAATTTTGAAAAGGCTTTTTATAGGAAATAGAAAGGAATGTGGAAAAGTTTTTTAAAAACGTCTAACGTTTACCTTCCAACATAAAATGGTTTTAAAACTATTTCTCCAACTTCTTAGTAGCATCATCCACAGAAGATTCCAAATCAAACATTGGTTTTAATTTAGTTACTTCTAAAAGATTAACAATTTGTTCGGACGCATTTGCTACCGCAAATTGTCCACCTGAATTTCTAGCTTTTTTTAACATAAAAATCAAAAAATTCAGACCTACACTATTCATAAAATCCATGCTAGAAAGATCAAGGACAAATTTATTCCATCCGCTACTGATACGTTCTTCGACTTCTTGCATGATGGATTTATTATCGTATTCGTTGAGAAGACTATTGACTTGGAGAACTTGGATTTGATTGTTGTGTTCAGAAAATGAATGTGACATGGGTGTAGTAGTTAAGTTTTTGTTTCAAAGAGTGTTTAATAATATAACCATGAAAGAATAGGAAAGTTACATTATTGTACTCAAAAAATTATGACATTTATTTTTGTGTTTTTGGGCAGGCGCCGTCGCAGTTGCCGTAAAGGTTAAGGGAGTGGTCAATTACTTTGAATTTTAATAAATCACCCATCATATTTTTGATTTGTTGAATACGTGGGTCGCAAAATTCTAATACCTTTCCACAATCAACGCATATCAAATGGTCATGTTGTTTGAAGCCATGAGATTTCTCGTATTGTGCTAGATTCTTACCAAATTGATGTTTTTTTACCAAATCACAATTCACTAATAATTCTAAAGTATTATAAACCGTCGCTCGACTTACTCGATAATTTTGATTCTTCATATGAATATATAAAGCCTCTGCATCGAAGTGATCGTCTCGACGATATATTTCTTCAAGGATAGCAAAACGCTCAGGCGTTTTTCTAAAATTATTATTCTCCAAGTGTTTTGAAAAGATTCCTAACACCTCTTGAATTACCGCGTCTTCTGCTCTTGGTACACTCATTTTTTAATGATTTTATTTTAACAAAGATACTAAATAATGAATAATTAAGAATGGATAATGAACAATGAAAAATTATTCATTCTTAATTTTTCATTGTTCATTAAAGAATTCAATATCCGTAAAACTTTTCCAAACCAATTTTCCTAAACTTAATCCTACAAACATAAAAAGCCACAATGCTGGAAAGCCGCCAAGGTTCGATAACATTTTTACTCCATCGATTCCATTCTTGGAAACCATGACAAATGATATTCCTCCTATTAACACTCCCCAAATGATTTTTGTTGTCAGAGGTGATTCTGGATTTTCGGGAGAGATACCATGATTGGAAATATTACTCATTGCAGTAGTATTGGAATCTGCGGCAGTTACAAAAGACAAGAATGTTGCAAATAAAAAAACAACACTCGCTACACCTTCCCAAGGCAAATAATTCAACAAACCAAAGATGACCCCTTGAACTCCTTCTTCTGCCATGACTTGGTTTAAGGGAAATGTTTCTCCAAAAGATAAATCAATAGACATGGTAGTTCCACTAATAATAGTCATCCAAAATAGACTGAATAAAGAAGGGAAAATTAAATTAAAATGAATGAATGTTCTTACTCGATAACCGACAGAGAGAAATCCTAAAAATAAAGTACTGATAGGTGCCCATGCCATCCAATTGGCAAAGTAAAATGTCGTCCAACCATTTCGCCAAGTATCATCGATTTCATTTCCCAAACTTAAACTTCGAGGGATAAAATGAATAACATAATCCTTTAAACCACTCCAACCAAAGGTTAACATTTCCATGGTGGGACCTGTTAGTAAAACAAAAATGGCGAGTCCAAAAAATATTTTAATATTAAGATCTGATAAGACTTGAATTCCTTTTTTTAATCCAGAAACGGAAGAGGCAATAAAAGTAGCTACGATCACCAAACCAATGATGCCTAAAAGTAAAGTAGTTTGAGTCATTCCAAATACGGCATTCATCCCTCCCGAAATAGTCAACATTCCTGTACCCAAACTTGCAGCCATTCCAGCGACTAAACTATATAAACATATTGCATCAATTCCGTGTGCTAAATTTCCTTCAACGGGTTTTCCTAGCAATGGAAAAAACAATGCACCTAGACTAAATTTTTGTTTGAAGTTGTAAAAACATAATGCAAATAACAATCCTCCTACGGTGTATATTCCATAAGGAGAAAATGTCCAATGCATAAACATTGTTGACATCGCAAAGTCCTGCGCATCCGTTGATGCTTTTTCAAAACCTAAACCAGTAGGAGGCGAATGCATATGAGTTAAAGGTTCTGCTGCACCCCAAAAAAGTATCCCCGTTGCGATGGTTGTACAAATGGTAATAGAAAACCATTTCCACTTATTTAAAATAGGTTTTGCATTTTCTCCACCAATACGAACATTTCCAAGTGGTGAAAAATAAATGACAACTAATAAAATTAAAAAAACAAAAGTGCTCCAAGAGAAGAGAATCCCAAAGTTTTCTAAAATCCAATTATTGGCTTGAGTTGTTTTTTCTAAAAAAAGTTCAGGTTGAATTTGACTTAAAAGCAGCGAGAGTAAAACTAAAAAGAAAGGAATCCAAAAGACTTTATGATTGAGGGTTGTGAACATTTTCATTTGGTGAAGATATAATAATCAAATGAAATAGACTGAAGCGGAATGTGAAAAGGTGAATCTACTTTAAATAGATCCACCTTTTTTAATCAAAACAAAAAATTATTAATTATGAGTCTTACTCAACTTTCCCCAATTCTTATTAGCTGCGGCCACTAATTTGTTATGATCTTTTTCATTTAACCATAATTGTTGTGCATCTAATTCTAAGTTGTAGAGGTACAAAAAATACTTCCCATCTTTGCTAATAAACTTGTTTGGGTCAGGTCTAAATTTTGCGCCAGCGTAAATTCCGAATGCACAAAAGCCTCCATACTCAGGTAAATACTTTTCGGGGTTTTTATCAAATGAAGATTTTTGATCAGCAGAGGTAAAGTAATAAACTACTTTATTATGTTCAGATTTGAATTCTTTAACTCCCTTTTGAGCCAATCCTAAATCAGCATACGAAACGGGACTGTAACCTTGCAATGCAATATTACTATTGTCGATATTATTTGCTTTGTTGTCTTGAGCAAAAACGTTAGTTGAGAATAATGCGAATAGTACGATTAAAATTATTGATGATTTCATTTTTATGTATTTAAAATTTTAAAAGAAAATTATTGTTGATTTAGGCAATTGTTATTTCTGGTTTGTGTAGACTGACTACTGAAAGTACTGCTGCACCATTGAGCCAATAATAGTATGCATCCAACCCTTCAAAGGAAAAAATAAAAGGAACTAAAACGAAAAGGACACCTACTAAGAAGTCTACTATCAAATGATACTTGTAAGGAATAACTCGGAATACACCTAGTTGGTGATCGGTTAATAGGGTTAAAATAAATGCTGCGACTCCGACGGCAACCGATATTTGAAGTGCTAGAGGATTGGAACTTCCTAACCCTAATAGAAAGGGTAATCCAATCAAAGCGATGGCTACGGGATAGTCCAAGAAGGCATGTATTTGCTTTGTTATAAATTTCATGATTTATTTTTTAGATTAATAAATTAATTACAATGCAAAGATGAGCCAAAGCACAAGCAGATTGAGTACAAAAAAATCCCTATTGATTGTACTTTTTATTTTTAATGAAAATTAGTGGAGTTTTTCTTGACAACTATTTTTTTAATTGTTGCCTATATTCTTGTGGAGAAGAGTGGGTATGATGTTTAAAAAAAGAAGAGAAATGATTGGCTTCCTCAAAACCTAATTCGTAAGCAATCTCTTTAATGTTAATATCAGTTTGAAGAAGAAATTTAGCAGTATTAATTAACTCTTGACGGATCAATTGTCCTAAAGTAATATTTAATTTATCTTTTACTTTCTTAGATAAACTCTTGATGGAAAGATTCATTTTGCTAGCATAAAAATCAATAGCACGTTGTTCTTTATGGTGAGTTTCTAAAAGATGATACAACTCTGGTAAAAAAGAATCACGACTTTCAAAATCAAAACTATCTCTAAATTTATTCGGACTTGCTCCTTCCATTTTACTAAAATACCGATTGAAATAAGCAGGGTCTTTAAAACCATATTCGTAAGCAATTTCCTTGATGCTCTTATCTGTAAAAGCAATTTCTTTTTTGCTTTCCAAAAACCTTTTTCGCCCTAATATTGATTTTACAGAAAGACCTATTTTACTTTTAAATAGAGCTTGAGATTTATAACCATTTACACCAATTAGCTTTGAGATTTTTTCGTTGGAAAGGTGGTTTTTATATTTTTCATCAATGACATCCTTGATATCAAAAATGATATGATACTCATCTTGATTTGCGTGGAAAGGGTTTTGCCAGTACCATTGCTCCGAAGAAATATCAATGATGTCACTAGCTTGTTTGGAAAAAACAGAACTATTTAAATACTCTTGGCAGGTGTGGCATTCATTAAAATCAATGTATCCAAGTGCGACCAAATGTTTGAATAAAACTCTGACTTCTTTGCTCCGAAAAACTTCTTCATCTTTAAACTCAATTTTTCTTACGACAAAGTTTTCGGATAAAAATTTTATATACTGTCCTTTACCCAAAAAAATTAGTTTATCCTTCCAATCATGATATTTTACAAAATCGACTTCAATGCCACCACTTCCTTTTAGGATATGGAACATGGTGTATTTTTCAATAAAATAAATTTTGTTTAACTCAGGTTGAATTTTAATAACCATTTTTTCTTATTTCAATTTATTCAACTGCAACAGGTTTTCGACTATCCTGAATATAATACAAAATTAAAAACCCCATTCCCACCATAATCGAAACATCTGCCATATTAAAAACACCAGTCCTAAATATCCCACCTAAGTCGATAAATAAAAAGTCAGTTACTGATCCAAATTTTATCCGATCATATAAGTTTCCAATGCCTCCTCCTACGACAAAACTAAAACCAATCAGAGCTAGTTTAGGAAGTTTGGAATTGACAAGGAGATAAATAAAAAGACCAACCAGCATGGCAACGGGAAGACCGAGTAAAAGAATTTGTTTAGCCAAAGGAGGTAAATTGGAACCTGTACTTAAAAAAGCACCATCATTTTCGACATTCATTAAAATCAACTTATCACTCAATACTTCTATTCTTTCACCTTGGTCGATATTTTCTCTAGCTATTTTTTTAGAGACTTGGTCGCAGCCGATATTGGCAATGACGATAATTAAAATGATGATATTTCGAATGAATTTATTTTTTAGCATTTTTTTTTTCAAAGTTATAATTTTAAAATTAATTTTTCTCTTGATGCCACCCATTTCGAATCTCAATCAACATTTTTTCGATGGCATTCACATCCGCATTTTCAGGTAATGAACTTTTCGCAAATGCAATTTCAACTGCTTCTATTTTTTGATTCGCTCTTTCAATCAATTCATCATAAGTCGCTTCTCCTCTTCGAATCGCCAATAATTCTTCTCGATTGGGACGACGAACATTTACTTTGCCATCTCTTAAAATTTCTTCTGCCATATCCAATAGTCGAAACGTGTGCATCATGTTTTTTGAATCATAGTTTTTACCATGTTCGATAGTATTTTCGTAGCGAGCTTCGTTTCTTAATTTTACCCAACTCCAATATTCTTTGTAGTCTTTACAATATTTAATATAGCCATCTTGGTTAAAAGAAAGATTAGTCAGCGGTTGCATGCCTTTCGGAATACTGCTAAGCAAAACATCACTTGCCACTTCTTTTTTCATCACACCATTAAAATTTGCAGTTCCATCCTCATCATAATATAATCCATACAGATTATTCATATTTGGAATATTGACCAATCCACATTTCTCCTGTTGCAAATTAATTTTTTCTAACCAAGTCAAAAACGGAATAGAGCCTTGCTCATGAATAACATAACAAAAATGCAAAATGTTCTTTTTTTCTTTTGAAATCGGATTTGCAATTTTTTTATTTAGACCTTTTGCTTTTTTGATTTGAGTAATGGCATAACCCGCAAAAGTATGTTTACATCTTTTGGATAAAAAATTAGCTACGTTTAAGTTCTTTAAAAGAGGATGTTGGTAAACGATTTTATCTTCAGGTGTACTCAATAATTCTAAAATAGTCGGATTGTTTTTAGCCAATAACTCAAAGCATCTTCTCAGTTCATAAAAGACAACATCATTCGTTTCATCACTTACTTGTGGAATATATTCAAGACCATAGAATTTTTCTTTTGGTAAAATAAAAATGCCTCGGATGTCGGTGTCAGAGGTGGGCAAATCTAGGCCGTATGCTTTGCTACCTGAGATGCATTCTAGTACAATTAAATTGTTGTCTCTTAAATCTTGGATGGTCATAGTTAAGCTAGATATGTCTTAGTTAAATAGGCGTACCACAGTTGGAACCGTGACACGCATATTATATTTTAGTTTGAATAAATTTTCGTGGTTCGTTATTCCCCAAATCGTTCAATTATTTCTCTAAAGAAAACGTCAAGTTCACTTTTATCGTTGGAAGGCCGAGCAGTATTTTGAACATTTTCTGAGCATCGTGCAAATTCCTCTTGTACAAAATTATGGATGATCGGTTGAACTGTAGTTGTTGCACCTTCCATTGCTACTTTCTTTTTTTCTAGTAAAATATTTACCGCATCAACCAATTCCGAATCTGCTTGAACTTGCTGCATCAAAATATGAAACTCCATTGGAGCAACTTCATTTTTTTCAACAATCCATTTCGCAGAGAGCAAAGAACGGAGCACGTAAAAGTATTTTTTAATTTTAAATTCATCGCCTACGATACCTTGCTCCAACAAATTTTTAGAAATACCTAAATAATGATGTGCTGTCGATCTTGGAATAAAATGTTGTTGTGCCATTTTAAAAAAGGCTTCTCGCATTCCTTTCTTCTCACTATAAATAATAGGTGACTGCAACCACTCTATTGGAGAAGCATTGGACTTCAACATCAATCGAAGCGCTTTCCGAATATCCCAACCATTAATGTCTAATAAGTCATTGATTGGAAAATCATATTGATCTTTTCCTTCTGTAACAGATAGGTATGCGTTCTTTGGTTTTACATAAAAAAATCGAACATCGTAATCACTATCAGGCGAAGGAAATCCCCATGCTCTACTTCCACTTTCGCAAGCGTAGATGATTTTGATATTTTTATCTTTTTCGATTTGAAGGAGTCGTTCTTTGATTAATTTTTGCATTAATGAGTTCGTTTAATTGTGATTTTTTTTATGGCCACAGACTTACGCAGACTTTTTATGACCTTTCGATAACACGTATTTCGAGAGTCATAAAAAGTCTGCGTAAGTCTGTGGCCATAAAAAAAATCATATTTCAAAAATAGCATCACGACGAAATGTCCCATGCTCTCCATATCCAACATAACCTAACTGATTTGTCAATAATTGAGTTCCACCTATTGTTACATCTTTTACATTGCGATGGCTGTGGCCATAAACCCAAAAGTCAATTTTTTGAGTTTCAATCCAATCTGTCAAGTTCGTACAAAAACCTTCATTCAATGGACTATCCTGAAATTCATCAGCATTGCAAAGGTTGCTTGGAAGGTGGTGAGTCATCACAACACATTTTTCGGAAGTGTTTTGTTGTAAAGCATTTTTTAAAAAATCAAAATTAGAATTATGTAATTCATTATAGTGCGGAATTGTAAAGGGAGCGCCATTAAATTGAATCCTTTTAAAATCATACATAAATTGATAAACAACATGAGGTTGCTTCTCTACTCGAGACCAGAGTGTGGTTAAAATAAATTTTACGTCCTCGTATTCGAAATTTTTATTTTGCAAAAGCGTAACATTTGGTCTAATCTCAATTTGAAAGGAACCTCTTGAAGGAGCGATATTATAACCTTTATAATATTCATGATTTCCAGCGACTAAAAATACTTGTTGGAATTTTTCAGATAGTTCATCAAAAATCCAAGGATTGGTAAATTGATTGCCGAGGTGGTAGGTGTCACCAGCAATGAGAAGAATGTCTCCTTTGGGGATAATTGGATTTTCTTTGAGCCATTTTCGATTTTGTGGAAATTCGAAATGTAAGTCGGAGATGTATTGTATTTTCATTGTTATATTTTTTAATCAAGATACCATTCTAAAAAACCTTCATACACTATTGTATAACTTGCAACTGCTGCTAAGAGACCGAAAATGAATATCATTTTATTATCATCAATTTTATGGGTTTTTAAAAATGTAAAGAATGCTAATACCCAAAAAATAAAAATGATAAATATTGCGCTCACCGCATATCCTACGATAGTATGATTTAATGTCATCTCTAAATCCTTAGGATCATCAATACTTGGAATCGGAAATCTGCCAAGGAAAATTGTAGCTCGAACCCAATATTGCAAACAAATTAAACTGCTGCCCCAAAGAATACTTGAGGTAAACACAAAGAACATTTTTATCCTTCGGTGGTTGGATTTATCAGGTGCTTTTTCTTTATGATTAACAAATACGGAATCTAAAATCTCTTTGTCTTTTTTTATTTTTTTCATAGTCTTATGTTGAATTAATTTTACCCAGCCATATAAATTCTTTCCACTTTATGATCCTTATCCATCGAAACAATAATCACATGCCCAAAGAAAATATCCCCATCTTTAAAATAAAGTTCATAACTACCGTCTTCAAAAAAAGTAATCAATTCCAATTCAATTCGTTGTTTAAAATCTTGTGGTGTAAGTGGTTGTTCTCCTTCATCAAGCCAAGTAGAATTTTTTAATTCCAGCATTTCTTCTACAATTTTTTGATGTATAAAATCCGAATTAGAATTAATCCAAATTAGTTGTTGATGGATTAGAGAAACATGATTTTCTAATCCAATTTTGACTTCATCAGGATCAAAAGTAATTTCAACTTTTTGCCCTAAAGCTTCAACTTCAGTTGTATAAGTTTTCATTTCAAACGTTTTTACAACCCCGTCAACTTCAGCTTCAAAAGGTTCAGATTGAAGTGTAAAATCTTTAAATTTCATAGTTTTAGAAATTTTTGGATGACAACTTTGAGAAATAATAATCAATAGAAATAGAATTAACCGATTCATAAACGGTAATTTTTTATATTTTTTGCAAAATTATTTTGAAAAACAATCCATTGATTATCAATGAGTTATGTTAATATAAAAGGTTGCAAACGATTGCAATCGAATACAAACGGCACTACGCATTTAAAACACGACTATCGCTTGCCTCCCCCCTTAACTTTGTAATATCATTTTAAATATTGTTTTACACGTTTCGTGGCGCGGCTTTAATAATGAAAAATGAATGATCTTTCACAAAAGAGTGAATACATAATTCAAAGTTCTTCATTCTTAATTAAAAGAGTCGCGCCGCTTTTTAAAGAAAAATTGTAACTACTTAGGTGTGAGGAGTCAGGAGAGAGGAGTCAGATCGAAATAACTTAGAAAATAATGAATAGCTTTTTTACTTTCTGGATATAGTTATTTATTTGCTTCAAAATAATTTCGACCTGACTCCTTGCCCCTGATACCTAAGCAATTACGAAAAATTAGTAGTTAAAATATTCACAATGTGAGGAGCCACATTATTCGAAATTATTAATTTTTCATTATTAACTATTCATTAAACCAATGCATACCATGAAAAATAATAATCCTTATTTAACCAAAGGCTTTCTAAAAACAGCCACAGATTTTTTTAAATACATCGCAATCGATTTTAAAACATACCAGCAACGAGCGAAGGAATTTTTCAAAAAAACACCTCCTAAAAAGGTGATAGAAAAATCAACGAACAGCATTAATCAAGATAACACTTTTAAGAAGGAAAAAACATTTTCAATTAGCAAATCTAAAAAAAGTCAAAATATGAGTAATTTAAGAAACAACGTTCAGTTAATCGGAAGATTAGGAAAAAATCCAGAAGTAAAACAATTAGATAGTGGCAGATTTGTCGCAAACGTTTCTATCGCCACTAACGATATTTATAAAAATAATAAAGGTGAAAAAGTAATCGAAACTCAATGGCACAACTTAGTGGCTTGGGGAAAAAATGCAGAGAATTTTCAAAAGATTTTGACCAAAGGTGATGAGGTAGCTATTCAGGGAAAATTGACGCATCGGTCATATGAAGATAAAGAAGGTATCACCCGTTACGTAACAGAGATTGTAGTCAACGAATTTGTAAAGTTGAGTAGCAAACCTCAACTGGCAAATGTTGCTTAGTAATTTAGTAATGAATAATTAAAAATGAATAATTGAGTGAACGGTGAGAGGGCGAGTTATTCATTTTGATTTGGTTTAACAACAAGAAGTTTCTTTTTAGTAATCCATAGCTATTCTTTGAGTGGGTGCGTTCTTGGTAGGGACGTACCTATTTTTTATTTAATTTGAAAAGGATTGGGAAAAAGGGGGTGGGAAAAAGGGAAGACGGATTTACGATTTATGATTTAAGAAGTTTGTCGATTACTTTTGATTCACAATTATTCGACAAAACTTCTCAAATCATAAATCGTAAATCCGTCTTCCCTTTTTCCCACCCCTTTTTCCCAATCCTTTTTTATAAAAGAAAAAATTCTTACGTTTGAGTACAGTCATAATTGTGATAAAGGCTGCATCAAAAAAAATACTCTATTTCACCGTTCATTTAATTATTCAATATGAAATCAACCCACATTGCAATCGTTCAAGAAAGTGCTGTCCATCTCGACTTAAAAAAGAGTATGGAAAAAGCAGAACAACTTATTCAAAAAGCTGCTGCTCAAAATGTCGAAATTATTGTTTTTGGAGAAACATGGTTAAGTGGTTATCCCGTTTGGTTAGATCATTGCCCAGATGTTGCTCGTTGGAATCACCAGCCTACCAAAGAAGTGTTTTCCAAAATGTATCAAAATAGTGTAGAAGTAGGAGGAGCCGAAACTACATTGTTATGTCGATTAGCCAAGGCACATCAATTGGTGATTGTGATAGGAATTAATGAAATCGTTCGGAAAGGAGTTGGGAATGGAACAATTTATAATTCATTTCTGATTATTGATTCGACTGGAGAGATCGTTTGTCATCGAAGGAAATTGATGCCGACTTTTACAGAAAAATTAGTTCATGGATTAGGTGATGGAAAAGATTTAAATGCGGTGGATACTTCTGCAGGAAGAATTGGAGGATTGATTTGTTGGGAACATTGGATGCCGCTTTCTCGAATGGCAATGCATGAAAGTAATGAACATATTCATTTTTCATTATTTCCTATGGTGCATGAAATGCATCAAGTGACCTGTCGGCAGTATGCATTTGAAGGACGATGTTTTGTGGTGGCAGTAGGGCAGGTGATGCGTGGTAGTGATTTTCCAGAGCAATTAAAATTACCTGATTACTTAATCGAAGATCCTAATCAAATGGTTTTAAATGGGGCGAGTTGTGTGATTGCACCTGATGGAAGTTTTTTATTGGAACCGCAAGTAGGAGTGGAGGAAATGATATTTTATACTATTGAAAATATGGATATGATTTATGAGGAGCGAATGTCATTGGATGTTACGGGGCATTATAATCGGAGAGATGTTTTTGATTTTAAAATTGATCGTTCAAGGCGGTAGTAATGAATAATTAAAAATGAATAATTAATAATTTCAAAAATTCGTGAATCACCATTTAAGATAATTATTAATTATTCATTTTTAATTATTCATTACTTAACGACTTTTCCAATCTGCTGATATTCCTTCCCTACAAATCGAACAAAGTAAACACCGCTTACCCAATCCTTTGTGTTCAATGAATTTTGCCCTTCGGAAATGTCTTGTTGAAAAAAGATACGACCTGTCAAATCGCTCACTACTATTTTCCCATTCTCAGGAGCATTTAAAAATAATTGCTCGTTAAATGGATTTGGCGAAATTTCCAACGGACCAAAACTTAAATTTTTTACTGCAACAGGGTCAGGAAGTCCTTGAAAACGAGCAGAAAATTCTTGGTAATAAATATTAGCCAAAGTATGATCGTAAATCAATAATGTATTTTCATCATTAGTAGAATTGGCAGAAGCAGACCAATTATGCGAACCTGTAATCAATAAAGGTGTGGCACTTCCTGCGGCATAATCTAGAATTGCATATTTGTGGTGGAGTGTAGGCCCATTAGGCCATTGAGTTCCGTCGGCATTTTGATAATCAAGTACGTTGACATTATTATCAATTAGAAAATCAAAATCACTACCATCAGATTCTATATAATCAATAATCCCTTTGACATCCAATCCTCGATCATGAGCATTTATTACAGCATTACTTAAAATATCTTCTGTAAAAACTAAAATTGCAAAAGCCATTTCATTTTCAGCAGCATCAATCGCTTCAACAATTCGTTGAGCTGTTTTATCGCTAGGAGAGAAATAAGATTCTACAGGAATATTATTGATAATAAAACGATGAGGAGTATTGTCTGTTTTTTGATTGCCAAATTTGGAATTATTTAAATCATATTGTGCTCCATCGCTTCCCCACATTTCATTGAATTCTAAAGTATATCCTTTTGCCAATGATTGATCTTGAATTGTAATTACATTGTTATAATCCCATCCTAAATTGGCATTGGTATGATTCATTGAGCCAGTCAAGACCCAGGCATTATCTACATTATCTCGATCTATGATGAAAAATTTATCATGCATAATTCTATCAGCATTTCCTTCGAGGTATGGGATGTTAGGATTTAAATTTTCAAAAATTGCATTGTTAGTTATACTAGACAAATCCAGCTTATCAGCATCAGAAATGACTCTGACTTGTACATTCCTATCATAAGCTGCATTGATGGCATCTATAACTTCTTGATTTTCTGCTTCATACATGGTGATG